>OZ029915.1:42340237-42828452 GCA_964023275.1 Norana najaformis
TGCATACGACGCAGTCCTTACATCCGATGATGGTTATCCATCCGATGATCGTCGACAGACAGAGGGAAGACTCCTTGCAGCAGCGACAGCAGACGTGACACGTTGCCGTTGAACAGGTCATCAGCAGAACAGCCATTCCACTCGCGAACAGACCCTGACAAGCCCTTTGCCAATCTGCAGCATAGATTACATTCCATTATATCAACTAAATAACGAGGGAGACTCGTGGAGATGATGGTGGTGGTGGTGATTGCCAGTGTTACTACTACTACTACTACTACTACTACTACTACTACTACTGCTGCTGCTGCTGCTGCTGTTGTTGTTGCTACTACTACTACTAATACATTCGTCAATTAAGACAATGATGATACTTAGGAAAGATAATGACGACGACGATGATGATGACAATGAGTATACCTGGAGTGTGTATTGCGTTGTCGTCATCGTAGAACCACGTGCATTCAGTCATCGTTGGGTTGCACTTGGCCCAAAGTCCTTCGCCGTTACCCATCTGGCCATCTCGGATCCAGAACGGAGCGAGACAGCTGACGGTGCCAGCGAGCACGGCCAGCAGAAGGGCCAGGTAACCGCTGGCGAAGATATAGCTCGTCGTCGGCTGGGCCATCGGCTACTGGCAGTCCTCCCCTCAGGCTGCCCCTGAGGCCGTAGACACGCGCATTAACGATGGTACATACCCTAGGCTGGCCCTCAAATCACCGTGCCCTGGCTCTTAGATGTATGTACATCGACGTATCTACAGTAGTTAAGCATTGCTTTGCGTCTGCATAAGACTGCGATGCGACGATTGCTGCTTTGGCGGTAGCACCAATCGAGCGCTGACTATGGGGCATGTGCTTATGAGAAAGCGCTTAAGTGATCGAAAACTGAAACGAGCAGCGACACTAAAGACGACAACTACGTATTTTGTGGTTTATTTATATAGCGCCTTTTATGAGTCTCCCAAACAGTGAGTTTTATGGCCTGAAATATGACGTCATTATTATGTGATAAAGCAAACTAATGGTGCGCAGCCTAATTGTTAAAGCAGAGGGCAGCCTAAACGAAATCGATGTAATGATTCGCCTACCTAACATAACCCTCTATCCATATTATAACCTAATTAAATAAGAATGTATGCTAAAATAAACAAAATTATTTTGATGACACATTCGGAGGCTAAGCTTCAACATGTCTTTCATCTCATGTTGCCCAGTATTTAGCAGGCACCATGTAGGCCTAATATTTGCATTTACGAACGCAGGCCTATGCGTAATATCTACGTGTACGTATGTATGCATACGCGCATCTATTTATGTATATACGTGTATGGAGGATACACGTGTCTGTGTTGTATATGCATAATGATGCGTGTACATGTAGGCTATATACATAGATGTACAAGAGATGAATGCCCTTCGTCGAGGGAGTGCCAGCCTCCGTAGCTGCAAACTCGATGCGTCGACGCAGGTAGCGGCCCTCTTAGCAGTACAGTATTGACTGGTGCTTGGACGTCACACGTGAGCTGCTGCTGCTGCCTGCTGCTTAGAGAACTGTGGTGATCGATGGGCTGCGCCATCCACATAATCTGCCTCTACTCGTAAACAACGTGTCCTTGGGTTTACACAACAGAGCAATCAACCAAGTCGTTTCGATCCCACGCAAAAACTGCACAGAAATGTGAAATTCTATGCATGTTGTGTGCTTGTCGATTTTGCTATGATGGCAGTTTAGTAGGCCTACGCTGAAAAATCTACTTATATATTATAAAGATTGAACTCGAACTAGAATGCAATACGATTCCGTTTTTGTGCAAATGTAAAAATTATGAATCGAACTAAGCGTCCATAATTAAGTCTTTTCCCTAGGACATGGATGCGAGCTAGCTATAGGCAAGTTTATAGGCTATCCAGGTGTTTATGTCTAACAACAACGAATGTACAGTTGTACTGCTAGCGTTTAGGCCTACAGTGACTGCAGGCCGACCGACATTTTCTTAGGTGTAATCCGATGGATCGGCCTATCTATGAGATTATCTTTACTAAGACCATCGTTTCGGTTCTTCCGCCAGTCAATCAGATCTGTCAGAACCATGGTGTCAAAAAACAACAAACAGCAAAAATGACAACAGTACAAGTTACGATCCGTAGGGCCTACCAGCTATAGCTAGCTTTCCGGCTGCCTTAAGAGCAAGTTAACAACCAACCTTAATAGACCCAAGCAGTCAAAGTTTACCAGAAAAATCTGTAAAATGGGCAAATAGTCTTAAACAGGACTTAATAATAGGCTGCATACCTGTCTGTGACTGAGAGATAGAGTTTACTAAATCGTCTGCTGTGCAAAATAATAAAGTTTCTTTGTCGATGTCATGTGTTGAACTATTCCAGCTGATAGACTGACCAGAGCAAAGCTCGATGCAGTCACATAGCCTTTGTGTATAAGCCGACACAGAAGGGAAAGAGAGCAAAAGAGCAAGACAGACATACATACAGACAGAGACAGACAGACACACCCACACACAAACAGAATAAAATATTATGCAGCCAGTGATACAACATATTAGGGCTTTATAGATCAACGCCGCTGCTTAAATAGGAAATGTTAACTTACAGAAAATCGACAGTGGCTTTTCAGTACACAGCCGATTCATTTGTTAAGACCGACAGAGACTGAACTTGCTATTCAAGTTCCACATTCTACCAACTTTTATCTAAACTTGCCTACCGACTTTTATCTAAATTTATCACAAGTAAAGACAGTCACATAAGTTTGCTTTTACATGTACAAGTACATATATGGATTTAGGTAGCTGCAATGATAAACAAAACACTTCAAAACACTGATCCAACACTTCAGTCAGTGCAACGTGTGGAGGAAGCCTTACTGCCTCTACACCAACATCTGGCACTTAACTGATAATCAAAATGACGCACATTCCCTTGCCTTCAATATTTTAAAGAAAATCAAGAAAGTTAAGCTGTTAGGTGACTTGTAAAAGAAGAGATTATGAAATGCCTCAGTCATGCAGATATTTGCAAGTAATCATCACGGACAAGATAAAGCAATACAGCTAAGTACCAAATGTAAAAGTACTTATATAAAAAGTACTCCAAAAAGAATAATTCATGCAACTAAGTTTGTATCAGAACCTTATGAACCAATAAAAAGAAAAATGATGACACAGTTCATGTTTCCCATTCCTTGTCAATGCAAAGAACGAAAACTTGTTCATTTATTAATTCACTTCAGTAGTCAGTTTTTCATTATACCACATGCAGAATGGCACTGTCTTGAATGCAAGCCTTGCTGGAAACTCTACCCATCCCTATCTCCAGATGCCTGATCTCCATCCGTCTGGCTAGTCAGTTGGCTGTAGATAGGCACTTGAAACAACGGCTGAAATAAAGACTACACACGTCACTATAAGTCAGGTCAAAAAAGCAAAGCAGATAAGGTACTCTCTCAATAATTACATGAATGTCAACAGTACTCCTAATTCAGTGAAAACTGTCCACGACGTAAGGGACCAAACATATGATACGGTCATTATAACATGCATCGCCTGTCAATTCACAGAAACTTGTATAAGTCTAGAGCCTTTCTGCACCACCAATTGTACATGGCCTCCACTAAACGAAATGGTTGCTGATTACCTTATGTGAGCAGAAAAAGCTCAACAAAAGTTACTGCTGTACAAAGCCAAGTAACCAATTTAAAGAAAACAAGCAGCACAGAGAATGGGAATGTCAAATCCAAATCAAAAAAAGTTGATAAAGTAACAGTCATAAGTAATTAATGATGTAGTCTAGACTGCATCATTAATTATGGTAGAATAGTTAATTAAAAAGAGGTACGAGAGAACGGATCGTTAATGAAGTATACACGATAGACTGAAGGTATGGCAGAATGACTTATTAAGAAATGAAGTATGGTAAAATGATTCAAATCAAAAGGAGGTAGACTGATTTACTGGGGGAGGATGTGCTACCTGAGACTGCTGTCCATCGGAGGCTCCCTGAGACTGGTCAGCTGGTGCTGTCTGAATGATGAACTGCTGGCCAGGCTGCTTGCCCTGCATCTGCAACGCAATTGACTGCATCTGCGATGGTGTCAGCTGGAGCTGGACACAAAGGAAAACAATGAAAAATGACTATACACCAAAATGCAAAACCATCAGTTCAAATGAATGCCACTCTAAAGTTTCTAGGCAAAGTCGAAAATTCTATATTTGTAACAAAATTTCCACTTTAAACCAGCTTTTGTAAAGCAAGGTAATCACTCAAATTATTAAACATTTCTATCAAAGGCCAGGCCCCTGATAGCAAAGGAAATTCTACTGAATCACACACAACAATAGTGTTCATTAACAGGACAAGCTTCCTAACAGCACAAATAATGTACCAGGATATGAACCTTTGATTCAGAGTTGAAATGGAGAAGCTTAACCATGAGCCACTCTACGCTACATGCAGACATTTATATGGAAAAGTATTACATACAACTCAAAGCAGCCTACAATAGCTGCAAGCATTTCGTGCAATCATCTCCCAATCCATTCTTTCTTTCTTTCTTCCTTCATTACTTCCTTTCAAAGCTACTGAATTCTCAACAGAAATAAAGCATGTTGCTAACCAAAATCACTTTTTGCTATTTTCGATGGCTGACTTAAAATTTCGTAGAAGAGCCAAAACTTCAAGGCATCAGTTTAACAAAAGCTCAATACCAAAAGACACGACTTACAGGAACATTCTGTATTTCCCCATTTGGTGATACCATCTGAGTATAGACCTGCAAGGCAGCTGGCTGAGGTGTAGGCGCAGGCGGTGGAGACTGCACTTGGATGACCTGTGTCTGACTGCTATCAATCGTTGGCTGTAAAAAATCAACAGAGTTGCAATCAGAAAATTACAGAATCTCAGCTAGAACCAAAGAACCAAAGTTCACTAAGCTGCCTGCATTTGTGGTGCAAGTGACTTTTGATGATAACGTGCACTACCATTTTCTGTTAGCACACAAATTTCTTAAGTGTTCATGTTGTCTCAAAGTTAAATTTAGCTCATTGTTACAGGTGATGGCATATACAGCCTACTATGTTCAGACAGCCAAAACAAGTCCCAGGTTGCAAATACATACGACATTTCCTCCCATTCAGTCTGCAGTCATCTGGCCCACATATATGTACATTGAGGCAACAGTGGCCACCAGCTGCATCCCATGTTAGCATGTGTGCCTCTCCAGTGTTAACCTATAAGTCTGCCACCATTGTAAAGTAGGTACTAGAGCCTCTGGTGTATTATTTGAAGAGGCACTATATAAATGTTCTGAATGAAAGAAATGGGCACACCAACGACGGCCAATTTACCTTTAATACGGACAGCATGCGTTTGAACTTCCTACAGGATGGTCACGAAAAATTTGCCCACCTTCAGAATGCTGTGGTCATGTTTGCCCTTTACCCAACAGATCCTTCACAAACCCATCCCAGGACTACTGCAGGCAGAGGCAGGCAATATGCATGTAACCGTTTACACGAGCAACTGTTTATGTGTGAAAAGTTTGGTCAGCGTAGTAGGTTAACAGCAACCTCCAGTGTAATTGGCTACATACCTGAGACAAAATGGTTGACACACCACTAGTACCACCTGTTAACAGCTGAACCTGCTGCTGAAGTAGAGGAGCAGCTGTAAACAAAAAAACACAAAAAACTAGCAACAAAACAGAACACATAAAAAATCGGGTGCAACTGTCGATAAAGCGAAGCACCTTTTCAGATGAAACAGCTTACCGTGTACACGACTTAATTGCTCCAGTACATGACCAACACTAAAAAATTTGAGCGCTAGCATTTGTTCGAGCTGCTTTCCCAGTTGATGATTTAAAGTGCTGTCGATGACTTGTTGTATATAAGTGGTGCAAAAAATTAGGGACATACGGACTATTTTAAAGAAAGCCTTGAGCTGCCAAGCCGGCACTTACTTTGTAACTGGATTGGTTGGCCCTGTGCATTGAGCGTGACTGTTGTTGGTTGGACAGATGTCTGTTGATGCTGCTGAGCCATCTGCAGAAGATACTGCACTTGGTCTGGACCAACAACTGTCCTCACCACATTCTCGTCCTACAAAACCGATTCAAAAGAAGTAACAAACAACTACACAACTAAACTCATTGCAGAACAGAAAAATGCAAAAATCCATTTCTTCTATTTTTCGCTTGACAACTGTTGTCTTCAAGTACTGCTGTTCTTTCATTTTCAGTCCAACCCAAATTAAGCCCTTCTCTCATACCCTCTATTCATGCCTTAGTTCTCTTGAAGTGGCACTATACACATTTGCAATTACAATTACAGACTGAAACATCAGTTGCTTTCTGCAGACTTTTCTGTTATTACAGTGCTTTTTGTTACTGGTCAGCATTTTTAAGTTTCTCAGTTCAACACATCTCCTTACTACAGAGCCTTCAATACTAAATATTCTTTTTGTTTTCAATTACTCAGACTTAGCTAATTCTCTAGCTTCTCAACAGTTGCCATCACAAACCTTCTCTCTTTCAGCCCTATTTCACAACATCACATTTCACATAGCTCTGAAGTTGCTAATTCCATTAAGGTATTACCACAGAAAGAAATAACTTTCTAAAGATGCATATAGGAGTCCTACTTAATTTTCACCACATTCTATCAGAGGTTTTCTTCATAAGGCAACATGTAGCTCACCAATCTCTTGGTTGGCCGTATCTCCTCACGTGGGACAATGTCGATGAGAAAATCAAATTGGTCATATTTCGTGATTGCCATCGCTATGTCATTCCTCTGCAATTCATCAACACAAAAAAGTATGTTAGTATACCTGTGTCTCATTAGCACACCTAGACACAACAAAACCTAAACACTCACCAAGTCTACATCTTCAAACAGCTGTGTACTAACAGCTAGGTTCCTACATGGTACAAAGGTTGAGCCTGCACAAGTTATATATATGTATATATGTTTGTCTGTTATATACTTAACTCAAGATGGAAAACAATGTTTAATAAACAAAACAGCACAAAATCCAATATAAAATCATTTTAAGACACTATAACATAGAAACTGTGACGAGAAAGCTACCTGTAGTGTACGACGCTTGTTTTCTTCAGCATGAACCCATGCTCTTAGTGTCAGCTCGTTAATGAAGATCTCGGCCGCCTTTGCAAACAAAACCGGGGCTTCTGCACTTATCATCTAAATGAAAAGTAAGAACTTGCTTGTGTCAGTGTGAATAAAATACCCTATTCAACTGAAAACTCCTAAAATAGTGTTAGCTTATCGTGAAACATGGTACTGAGGAAGACTAAGTGTATATAACATATCGCTATTTATTATCAAATCTGCATTTTAATTTCAATGCCATTACAGCATCTGCTGTGACAGCTTCAACCAGATATGTGAATATACCTGGCGAAACACTGTAGATGTAGTTTGAAGTCATTTTGTAAACTAATCGTCAAAGAGCTGAAGGTAAGTGATGCTGGGTGGTACATAATCCCAGACAGCTGGACCAGCAACTGTGAAATTAAATAAAAGTAAATCTTCCATGTTCCTTATACAAAATAGTAAAGGTGCTCACTTCCTGCTCTTCAGCCCTTGTGGTGACTGTGGAAGAATCCCCAATTCCTGCACATGGGTTAGTGTGTCCCACAACTTAACTTCCAAGCTTATTTTGGTACCAAATTATATTGCTAGGTGACAGAGGCACATGTGCACAAACAACTGCCCTGAGTCATTTCATGGAATCTGCAAAGCTGTCAACTTTTAATTGCAGACCCAGTGTGCTAATAAAACAGACCATCACATCACAAACTGCAAAACTCCATGAACCATATTCATATTGTCTTGCCCTAATCACAGAATGTTCAGGCTGCCGTGATGTGCAGAGCACAGGGGTCAAATGGTAAAGTATATGTAGATGAACAAAACTGCTTTTTAGCTAATTCGGTAGCTGATGGATACGAAGCAAGTAGGGTATAAAAACCAAGTGCACAATGCTGTATTCAAGCAATTAACAGCAAATACTGATTAGTATTCTGTGAAAAATCAAGCCACAAAAAGTAAAAACAAATCAGATTCACAAGAATGAGAAGGTTTTGTTTGGTACCCATGAAAAATTTTAAGTTCTGGTAATAAAATGATCCAAAATACTAAAACAGACCCAGTGATCTTAAACAAGTTATAAATCATTTGTCATTCTTCCTATTAAAGGTTCAATTCTGAATAAATAAACGTAATTTCTTAGTTTCTGACGAATTATGTTATTCCGTACCTTAACATCTTCATCCAACTTCATGATCTTTTTTATTCTTGCAAGTGGCAGTTCTTGTGTTTTGAAATCATTCTTTAAAACCAACACAGGATCTCAACAGTAAGACAAAATAAACAGAGTCAGTGTGAACATACTATTACACTATTTAGTCAGCAAGTTAAAGTGCACATATGTACAAAACTTTTCGTGTCATCGGGTTAATGATGTGTTTGTGCCTGTGTTGATCACGTGCTTGCGTTTATTGGTAAACTTTAAATGTCCAGTGATGCCCGTGGTGAGTAGCTTTTGCGTGACAAGAACATGTTCTAATCCTCTCATAAGCCCAGCACAACTGGCAAATACACAGTTACATAAGGATTTACTCAAATTTTGGTCACCAAACCCCATTTCAGTTTAATATGGCCCTCGCCATAATGTGGTACTTGACACAGATCACAAATCCAGTGCTGTGGCAAGGGTGCATTGTTTATGATGTGTGTAAGATCTACACAACTTACAGGCTTCATACATCTAATTTCTTCCATAGTTTTGATCCAGAAGTTGTTCAGCTGCTGCTGGGCCTCACTTGGAGTTCCAGATCCATTTGCACCAAAATTTGAATCAGATGATACAGCACCGTGGTCTGCAGACATAATTCAAGCTCTTCCTAATATGGAAAACCAAATAAACTTCAATTTAATTAAATAAAGTTCAATTTAATCAAACTGCTGGTAAGATTGTAAACTCTTATGTTAGTGAACATGATGGACTATATCCACTATGAGAAATAAGACAATGCAGTATAAGGTTAATCACCAGCCCTGTTAATTTAATTTCAGCAAATGAGAAAATGATGAGCGTAAGTTTCAGCAAATGAGAAAATGAAGTCAAAATATTTGTGGCTTCCAATCAGTTGACTTGTTTTGATTTATGATTGATTTGAGCCTTTTATTGAACACCACATGAATAAAATTACAGCTTTTCATTATAGTGTAAATAATATCAATGTATCAAAAGGTAAAACCAAAGGGTCATGAAGTTCAGCTAAGTGATTCATGTAGTTTACTAAAAATTTATGCACTTTGAAATTTTCCTACAGTCACCATACATGTATGCAAGTGTAGACATGAAGGAAACAGTTTTGGTATACATTATCGATATTGGTTATCAACAGGCATTTAACTAGGTCTAGAACTGGTACAGCATGGGCATACTGTGAGCTCTTCAGGCAATAAGTTCCATACTGCTGATCTAATCCAGTTGAAATGATAATGTCTCCCACTGTTTATAAGGCATGTTAAATTGCAGCTACAGTGAAACTGCTTAAGAGCTTAATCAAGCCTGACATTTATTGGGAAAGATGTGTAGTAAATAAAAGGTAGCTTTTGTGTAAAACTTAAGCTAACTGATACTTCGATAGAAAAAATTACCCAATGAAACAAAATTATCAACAGAATCAAGTACTGGTAATACGTAAATGCCTTCCAAGAAAATATCTAGCCTGTACAAACTGAAAGATTAAACAAATGTTAGTAAGTTTTAAAAGCATTCAAATATAATTTTAAGCACACGTGATGTGCTTTGGTATTAGCTGCAGTACACAAGCATATACAGGTCTTCACTACGACAGTAACAACTGCCAACTTTACCAAACTGCCTTGGAAGGAAAACAGGACTTTAAAGGACAAAAATATAGCATAATACAAAACCATCATAAAACACATAATTTTACTAGAAATATTAAACCCTGTCAGCCATACTTGCTACATATCTGGCGAGTTTAACCTCCCGATCGGTATTCAGGCACCACCCTGATGTAACGGAATGTAAATCTCCAACATATCTCAGCGCCACACAAAAGAAGACCAGCTTATTCACCTACGCTATAGCAAATCCAGTCCATAAAAACCATTAAGTGCCCCGTCATTGACTGAAGTAAATAAACATGGATTTTAATGCCTGCGGTTAAATAAGGGTTAGGGTTAAACTTATGGTTAATTCAGCTTTGTAAATACCGAATAACGCTTAAATGATCTTTGCAAATAATGTTTAGCTTGAAAAGATTCATCTTAGCGGCAAATAAGCTTATTGGCCGAAAGCCATGCCGAAAATAGCCCAAAACAGAGCGGTCCCCGATACTCTAAGTATGTCGGGCTAGTTTCAGTGCCAAGTCAGATTGCGGTGGTCAGGCCGGGTAGACAGCGTAGCGCTACGATGGAAAGCTTATGCCGTTGAAGGGATTTTAAAACTGGGGTTGTGATAATATTTGGTGGTTTCGGTGACTGCATGGGCAAGAGCTCCGATGTCTGCAGTAACACATGAACACAAAGTGTGGAATAAAACCAAACTGCCGTACGTTTTTGAGAATTCCAGAATAATTCCTGCTAAATCTGTAAACTGGATGAACTTAATTCACAATTATCCAATAATAAAATAATTTCCCAGTTCAACTAAAACACCAAAAATACAACAGCCATTTATTTATTCTGTTTCCGGCAGTTTCTATTTTATGTAGAGCATTTCTAACTCATAGACTTTTCATTGTACTACTACAGGCCTTTGTCAAATATTACGCGATGAAACTCTTCTAATTTTAGGCCACTGAAATATATTTGCCCTGTAGGCCTTTGCGCTTTTGACATTTTTAGACGTAGCCTATTTATCGTATATATATATATAGATTTACATTTTCCAAGAAATCGTAATCGTACTCTCAAGATTTCTACAGCTCCCAGCCAAGTCAAGGGAACCAGCTTATTCACAGGCGCTCAGTCAAAACAAAATCGATATGTAGAAAAGGTTCGGTTCCAGGTCAAGCTCCAGCACTTATAATTAATGTCCATTGCATACTCTCTTATTTCTATGGCATTTCCGCAGTCTTGTATTTTGTTTTATTACTCTGTTGAACAAGTTTTTACATCCGATGCTCTTTGGTGGATGCCTTATCTTTCTCATTTCCTCCCCAGCAGATATATCAAGGGTTTTTAGCCTATTCCATTGTACCGTCGTCACTGTTAGTATTGATGGGGTAATTGGAGTAGTATAGTAATTCCCAGTTTCAGTTTCTTATTAAGAACAACACTTATCTAGCAACTTGAACTACTGAGTTACCACTCCTGTATATCGCGACTCAAACTACTATAACTCCGATTACAACTACGGTGCACACCCCACACTCTGGATTATTGCTGCGCTTTTATAGCTTTTATACAAGTAGGTCACTAGAGACAATTAGGTCACCAGAGACAACTAGGTCGCTAAAGGCAAGTAAGTCATTAGAGACAAGTAGGTCACTACAGACAATTAGGTCACTAAAGACAAGTAGGTCACCAATGACAATTAGGTCACTAGAGACAATTAGATCATTAAAGACAAGTAGGACACTTGAGACACTTAGGTCACTACAGACAATTAGGTCACTACGTCACTAAAGACAATTAGGTCAATTGAGATGGCTGCCCGCATGCACCTAGGGCTACTGTACGGCCGAAATTAAAGTCAGAGGGTATACCTTCACAATACTCCAAATTTCGTAATGTTATACTTGTGACAACACTTCTGAGGACAATAGACCTAATGAAGATTAAAATGGAAGGAGTGTCACAGGAAGACCGAAACTGCAGCTTGATGAATGATCGATGAACAATGCAGAACTAAGACTACACAGGAAAATTGCTGAAGGACAATTAGGGCATAACGTATCGTCGGCTTTCTTAGCCTGCTTACAGGCAGAGTACCGACGAAGGCTGAAAGCATTTTGGTGTGGGAGTTTTTGAATGAAAACAAAAAGAAGGAACCAGAAACAGTTATGAAGTAACAGGAACGAAAAGGAAAAAATGACAAGACATACGTTCCGAGGAGGGAAAACGGAAAGAAGCCAGTAGACTTTGCAGCCGAATGTTATAGAACTACAGGTCGGTCATAGAGGATTCTGACCCCTCGATCCATCCCCTTTGTCTGCATTTGGCCTTACCCTTCTCAATCATTTCGCAGACACATGCATTAAAGACAGAATTAAGGCCCAGCAGATAGGGTACCCTAATCTTGCAGCGCAAAATCTGCCACGGGGTGGGGTACGTCGATACTGCCGCGTCCGGCAAGAAGAATAAAAACTAGATCTAACGCAGTGCTGTCTTCTGTCTGGCAGAAGTTGACGTTAAGAAACAGGAAAATTAATTAACTGTATTTTAATACAAAATTTAGATGCAGACGTCTGCATTGGGCATAACTCCATCCCTATGTCCGCATTTGGGTTACTCCTTGCTCCCCCTCTGCGGATGTCCTAAGGTGTCATATGGCCGAATGTGCGAGTAACTGGCACATCGTAAAGCGTGTTTACAGAATATGCGAGGTATTCACTGGGTTACGAAACGAGCAAGAAAGGGTAATACGGACAACACAGAACAGTGGAGACCAGAGAATACGACTGCTAGGTGTATCCTAGAAGGATCATTCTGATCTTAGCCACATCCGAGTTTTGTTGGCCAAGCCAATGATGAAACATGTGCAGCTGTAGACTGAAATCTGAGAATGCTGCAAATAATAAAAATTAATTTTACCTATTCACGCAACCTGTCTGTGTATATATGTGAAACACACAATATCCATGCAGTACAAGTATCTCCACAAGGCCAATCCAGCCATGACCGTCATTGTGTAAATGGTCATCAAAAAACTGGGAAACTAAGAAAAGGTCATCAAAAAAGAAGAAATAACAAAATATTTCTGCTGATGAAACTCCCCACAAGGTAACATTGCATTAGTTAAATATGGTCTTGTCCCACTTGCCACCCCATTTGTAAACTTCTGGATCTGCCTAAGGCTGTATTACATTACACTGCATAACACTACATTACAACATGCTGTCCCTTCTGGCCTGACCCCTCGCCTCCTGAGATTCTGACCTTGCACTGAAACTGACCGAACAATCTTGCTTTGTGAACTTGATTTAATATAGCGCTAGTGAATACGCTGGTCTCTATGAAGCAGCTACTGTGTGGTGCTAAGAAATTTTCAGATTTACATTGCATTAAATTAGACTCATACCAAATATGATGATTTAACCAAAAAAAAAACAACCACAGTACAAAAATAAACATCCTTTCAGTACATGTCGATGGATGAATACAGTATTTTAAGTCTCATTGTAGAAACAGTTAAAACTTCTGCACAAAGTGAATAGTGCACAACTAATTCTGGGTATGTTTCTTAGTTCCACATGTCTGCTGAATTTACATCCAACCATTACTAAACCGAAAATATTATCTTAAATTCATTTACATATGTCATACTGGATAACACTAGTCTGGAATTAACATGCAATTTGTTGGCATTATTAAATTTTGAACAATCTTTTATTGTTTATGGAATCATATTTCATCCTCTAGACACTGGAAATTGATAATTATTACAATTCACTCACCTAATTTTGATTTTCAAGTAATACTAGCAATATTAAATGCATACAGCCTAAATATTTAGATTTTGACCTTGCAGGCAGTACAGTTAAAATGACGTTCACTGTCAAAATACAATTCGGCATTCTCCAATAACATGATCTAATCTAATCCAGTCTAATGACTCCTGTAGAACGGTTATCATAAAGCTCAAGGCATCAATCGATGGCCGCTTCGTCAAAATTGCGGCAAAAAATCATATACTGTTGGAGTAGCCAGGTCAAATTCCGATGGGTCAGAGAAACCAGAAGCCAGGCTACGGTGGATAAACAAAACGAGGAAGAAAGGGTAATACGGATAACAAAGAATAGTTGAGCACAGAGAATATGACTGCTAGGTGTATCTGGGGAGATCATTCCGATCATAGGCAGTACACGTACATGATACATTGACTATCGAAGCATGGCAAAATTCCAAAAATATCTTAACTATGCCAAGGAAACACAGAGTTCACAAGATCTGTATGGAATTCAAATCAGAATAAAAGTCTAGTCAAAGTTCATGTCATCAGACAACTGTCCAAAGTTCTGCCCCGGCTGCATCTGAGGCACCATGCCTGGAGGCTGAAGACCTGATTGAACATTCTGAGAAGTCTGAGGAACTGTGCCACGCTGGCGATGCTGTAGCATCACCTGAACCTGTTGCTGTTGGCGTAACTGCTGTTGCTGAAATACAGGAACATTGCTCTGAATATAGGAAATAACGATAGCGTGACAGAGTGAATATGCATGATACGTGTTACCAGCGTAATCAAAACACTGAGGAGACAGAATAGGAAATGCCTTTACAGGAAATTCTCACATTGACTCCCCATTCATATGCAAATGAGAGAGATTAACATGTGAGATATCATTAATAAAGATTACTTACTAGCCAGCTAGACCATGTACTGCATGTTAGCGATTTCCAGGTGCTAAGTTAGTAGTAACCTTGGGATACATGTCTATACCATGTGTGAAGCAATGTGCGCATATCTGGGACACATGTTACCGGAATTTTACTGAATCAGAACACAGGAATCTAAGATAGTGATTCAACTACAAGGTGAAACTATTGTAATGATGATGTAAATGAGGGCACACTCACCTGTGGATTTAGAAGGAGATGTCTAAGTGGCTGATTAGTATTCATAGACTGCTGAAGATGTTGTTGCTGTTGTTGTTGTGCTCGCTGTTGCTGTAGCATATGCTGTTGTTGAACTGTTAACAAACAAAAGTTGCTCAAATGCACCAAAATAACTTAAGTAACATGAGTTTCAGTTCCTGCTGAAGTGTGTTGTTGAAGCTTTTCTGTTGCAGTTTCTAAGCTTTACATAGCACACGGAAGCAGCCAGACTACCTGATTTTAGTCAGCACTAAACCCACAAAGTTCACCTCTTTTAAGTCACTGACCTTAACAGTGCATTCATTAGCACTCAATGCCTGTCAATTCAGCACAAAGAACTCAGAATTCTTGACCATAAGATACACTAAAACATGTATTATTACTAATAAAACAAGCCACACAACTGCTTCAGTAAAATTCAGATCAGAAATAGCATATATATTTGTGTACACATAAGGCAGAAATAGCATATACATTTGTGTACACATAAGCATATGTCTGTACATGACCATCAATACAGCATCCTCTTTTAAGGGTCTCTCAAAGGTGCTGAAACATGGTTATTTAAGGGGTCAACATACAAATGACTCAACACATTTATTGAACATGTACCGGGTAGTACATTTCAGGGCTCACTCCACTAGGTCAGTTATGAATATGGTAAATCCTCTTCCTGCAATCCATCATATATCATGATCTTGGGCATTCTTATGTTTAACATCCAGACCAATTTTGTCACCATCCACTGATGCCTAGGCAGCTCTTTTGATGTTTGGGCAGTACAGTTGATGCCAATCTACCTCCGTTCTCAGAAACTCCGTAGAAGATGTGTCATTCAGAAAATTCTGGCTACATCTAATTCTGCAAATCAATTACATACACTGATACAGAAAGAAGAATTAAGAATTAATTTACATAATATCTGTTGTTGTTGCTGTTGTTGTCTCTGTTGATCTACAGCCATCGCTTGCTGGGCCTGGAACTGCATCTGAAAGAAATATATAAATCAACTGTAAACAGTTGCACGCACTTTGCGCCTTTTCAATGGCTGAGCCCTCTATGTGGAATGGACTCCCTCTTCATCTGTACGTTCTTCTGTCTGGGGAAGCTACACAGACCTTTCACCAAACACTGAAAACTGTTCGCTTTCGCTAGAGCTGGCAGGGGAGATCCTCTGGATATAAAACTTAAAGGGGGGCTAGATAAATGCTCTGAATAACCGAATGAATGAGTCATGATTGAACCGTGGTACGAATATTTTTCATGTAATGTTATTCATTCATTCATTCAGTCAATCGTTCATTTATTCATATATTCACTCAGATCAGTTATATAGTGCCTCAAGTGCCCCATTAAGATATGATTGAATATTGGTTTTTGTTGAAGCTGGTAATTCAACAAATGGCTTTCATTTCAGTTAATTTTCAAAGCCAGCATTCCAAATATCAACCCAAGTGAATGACAAAACCACAACATTTAGTCTTCCATGAATAATAGTAATTCAACAGAGACTGGCCAACAAACACCCACACAATAAACATCAATACTCATTAATAAAAACATAAATGAAACTAAAAAACATAACTAAATCTGAAGATGCTGCAGAAAAAATACAGCAGTATAAATCTTGAAATATAAAATTTTTACCACGGTGTTTCTCCGGTCTTGTTCATCAAGGCTGGTTCCTGGCTGCTGAGTCTGCTGAACTTGGCCACCAGACAACATCTGTATATAAATCAATCACGCTTTCAAACAATTCAGCTGACTGGCAGTTTATTTCATTCAGTAAACTCTACTCAATAACAAAATTATCTGCAGACACATTTATATTAACATGTACTGGTTTGAACCTAATAAAATAGATTAATTTCACACATGAAAAATAAAGACAAATCAGCAGAGGAAGTTTAATGCTGAAAATAGCAAACAAAGACAATAAACAAGTTTGCATTAACAAGTGTTTCAACAGACCATTAGTAGCCGTTTCATACAAGATTACACTAGTTTTCATAAAATATTAGCAGAACATCACAGTGAAAAATTTCCTGCAATGTCATGAATAATGTTTGCAAAACAGTCAGTGTTTAGCGCCGTAAAGTTTTTGCTGCAGCTCATAACAGACATGCATTATCCCAGTTACTGATGTGTATGCAGAAAGAAAATAGCACAATATGAACTGCAAACAAAGTAGTTCAGAAGCCTAAGGATCCAGATATGTGGTGAATTCATCACTAAATCATTTCCCTGAAGTTCTTATTTGGTCAAAAGCTGCAGAATGAGTGAAGCTGATGCTCTGCTCTGAGAAGCAATACATATTTTTATTTGCTATTTACTTTTTCCGTAATGCCATTCTAATAAAAACCGACCAATTCAAATGACCTATCCAAATGCATGGCGAATCAAACGTGTGAGCAGCACAGAACATCGCATGATGGTTAGATAAAATTACTACAACAACAATCTTCAAAAAACAACAGGACTATACAGTTCTTAAGGAACAGGTAACCGCCTCCTAGATATTGGGTTTCACGAAGAAACCTGATTTCATGAAGAAAATTACGAAAAATCACTTTGTACTTAAAGGCAAGTAAATCAAAAAGAACTAATTCACTAAAGATACAGCAAAGTAAAAAAACTGGTGGTAGTATTTACAATTTACCATATTCAAGAACTAGCATCATTTTGGTTCTCTCTCCTGTAGCCAACTTCATACTCCATGCTAATACTTAGTTGCATGTAGCATGCATACGTAGAGGCCATAACATATAGAGCCTCTGAATATTGTGTATCACGTATCTATTATTCTACTAACAAACACAGAATTGAGAGTTTCGTCAGTACTGCAGCTCAGTAATTAAGTAATATAAACAATCAGCAGTGATACTGAATATTACATAGTTAATTACACAAATATACACATATATATACCTGTGTTAACAAGTGCATTAGTTTAATGAAAAACATTTACTAATATTAGTATTCAGTCTGAATTCAATAAGCTACGAATGATCAGAGTACATGAGAGTTGCAAGAACACAGGAAGAGGAATTCTGGTATAGAGGAGCAAACTGAGTAGAGCACAAAGTGTCTGGTCCATCTACTTACCCTGTCAAGGCAGACGTAGGGCGACTGCTGGGGGTGGCCCATGTGCACGAAACCATGCATTCCATGGTAACCACACTGTCAGTGCCACAAAAAAGTAGCATTAGCAGCATCTGACAACACAACCTCCAAGCAGGATCCGACTCCCACGAGCGGGAAAAGAGGGGACATGCAACCCAAACAACCCCCATTGCAAAGAAACACACTATGAAAGAACCACAGCCAATCACCCAAGGTGAGAATTCAAAGCAAAGGAGGATTACAACTACTAGCAGATGGGAAAACTCCACCTCGAAGAGGTAAAATCTACGGTACTCACAGAGAGCTCAGATAAACAATTTACCATAAACAACATGGTTGGCCACAACTTGCCAGGACACATATCAACATGGTTGGCCCCAACTTGCCAGGACACATATCCTATTGGTTTGTTTATTACAGCATGCAACTACAAGAATTCCCACTGCCAAACTGTGTGACAGGTGCGACTCAGGGGAGAAGCAGATTGCAAACTGAGACCAGGTTTAAAATCAGTAAATAAGGAAATGAAAAAACTACCAACTTTTCCAGGGTTAACACAATTCCATACTAAGAAATTCAAGACACAGAATGGAATAAGTTAAACACTCCATGTTCACCTAGTTCAAAACCCCAACCCAACTTGAAGGTGCACAACAAGGTACAATGAAAAGCAATTCATACTACCAGTAATAAGTCACCAATTCTGAAATCCCAACCCAACCCAACACACAAACCTGTACGATATAAAGCAATTCATAGCACCACTGACATGTTCACCTAACTGGAAACCCCAGTCAAACATGATTCACAATATACAATACAGAGTACTTCAGAGTAGTATTAAGTACTTCACAGTACCACATATACATCAGTGGATCTGGACTTTACATCCATATAGGGCTTTATGTATAGGTCAAATTCTTAGTCATTAGCATTAAGGAAATAGAGGCCGTTGTAATATATGTTTGCTTCTTCACTAAGCAGGAAAGACGATATCTGTCTAGTGAATCTAATCCTAAGGTCTCATTATTATTAATAACTGAATCAGCCCCAGGCCAATTCTTATCACTGGTACTAAAATGTAAGTGGGATACATTAGCTGATTGGAGAGTGTTTGGCTTATAATACAGAGAGTCAGAGGTTGAGGTTCCCTGAGACAGTTACTGTGAAGCAACCTTGAGCAATGTCCTTCACTCACAATTGCTTAGCACCATTGACTGATGCTTAATAATTAGATAGTGGTGCTTAATAAATGCAGAAATAATAATAGGACATCTCTCTTGTAGAGCAATTGAAGTATTATTAGCAACTGTGAGTGAAGGACACGCACACAGTGATGACACACTAACCGCCTCAGGGAAAGCTCGAAACCATATTCTCCATACTTCAAGCCAAGCATTCTAACCAATTGGGTACTTTACTTATAGATTATCAACTGATGGTCAATACTAAGTAAAACACCACAAAGGAATTTGCAAAACCTCTAAAATCAGTCCAGTCAGTGTCCAACATGTAGTCTGTGCAAGGCAGAAACACAGCCTATGTCAGATTAGCATGCTGGAAAAGATAAGCTTTGATCCTGGATCTCAGAGAGTAATGAACTAAATGAAGACGGCAGTTTCAGCACCAATGCACAATTATCAAGAACTTGCTGAAACTAGAAATGTATATCTTTTCACAAACTTGTTGACACTAGTAATGTGCATCTTTCAAGAGCTTGCTGAAAATAGCACTGTGCATCTTTCAAGAGGTTGCCAAAACTAGCAATGCACTTCTTTCAAGAAGTTGCTGAAAGTAGCAGTGTATGGTTATCAACAGCTTTCTATTTCTATAAGGTGGAGAAAACTATAGTAACTTAGTGGCAAATCTACTCAACATTAACTAATTTATCTTTAGCCATCACTTTGAAATTAATGTTTGAAAGTAAGTTAAAATAATGCCATCACCACCAAAACTGGAAATCTGTGGAAGTTTTCAGTACTCCTAACCTTAGACAAATAAACAACTGAAATTGATATCTATGAATTTCAACATGTTTTCATGACTGTAGTTTAATTGGGAAACAGTTATTATAAAGCCCAACAAATTTATTGTCCACGTAAAAAGACAGTTGTACAAATTCAACACTTCTGAACACTTCTGAGGCAAATGTGGAAATAATAAACCTGCAAATAACAGAACAGCTTAAAAACAATAGTCAAATCTAAATGAATAACATCTAATTTCTTAAACCGCAGCAGCTGTCACATTTCCTGATGAAACACCTCAAGGTTGATGAGTTTTAAACATTGTAAATGTTCAGAAGGTAAAATAACAATAAGCTAACAAGCCAGTTGATGAACTTCCAATTTTCAACTTCATTTCAGTATAACACTTAATAATTCAGCATTATACCTGTATAATGGGTTACTTTAAATATGGCTCTGATAAAAAGCACACAATGCAAGAAGACATCCACAGTTCTATAAAATGAAATACCATCCACCTCATTCCAGAGACCGTAAAGGAAAATATAAAAGAATACAATGAAATTGGACAATTTTCTTAACACTCAGACAAACCCATAAACCCACATTTGGTAATATATATGAATAAATTAAACATTGAAACCTGAACATATATGCCAATAAACAGTCATGATAGGAAATATTTGTAAAATGATCCTCTGCTATACCTGTCATATCAGGCCTTATAATGTTGGTACTTAATCACTTATTAGCTAAGCAAAACAGACAATCTCAGTCTAGGAATTTGTATTTATCTGAAAAGGTGAGAATTTCTTTAATTTGCCTTAATTTAGTAAACAAAAATAAGTAGTCAGTTAATAATCTAAGGAAAGACTTTTTCTCCTGCACAGTAAAGTAATTCTAAGTCAGCTACGCAGAATCGTTAAGAACAGAAACTAATTCTTAACACTGTTTTGCTATAATCACTCAACGTAAAGTAAGGTAAGCTCTACAGTAACAACTGTTCATTATATGCCTCTATCAACATTAGTTTTCTGAGGCTAGGTCAGCATAGAAATCGTTCAAAAAGTTAAAGAGCAAGAAAGTTGTTCCAAATATAAAAATTTATTATTTAATCTAAGATTATAACAAGGCATGGATCCAGAGTAAATCCACAACTGATTAGCACCATCGATTGGAGCCTTGTCACTGGAATTCATTGTGCATAAATATATGAAATAATTTATGACTACAAATGCAACTAGGTTTCTGAAAATCACAACATAGGCTTGAAAAAGTAACTAGAAGAGGTGGCTAGGCAATGCAATGCTTGACAAGACTTAAAGATTAAAATATCTGACACATCGTGAGTAAACCTAAATACATGACAATGATTTTAGAGTTTCATCTGCTTAATTTTTAATAAGTAAACCAGATTTACATTCTCTACTAGCAGCATTTCCTCAAAACCCTATGCACTTCTTACGAACTATATCCCTTCATCCGAACATGAAGTTATTTATTTTTAATGACAATTTTAATATCTTTGCAACATTCTCTACCATTGCAAGACCACATTTCTGTTGTAGTTTACATTCTGGTTAGACATTAATAAAAACCATATACACCCAAAGTCAAAAGTCTTCTAGAACTGCAAGAGCCTCTCAGAGTGCCCGGAGTGCGCTCTAGATGACAGTGACTTTAAAAAGTGCCTCTCAAATGCCTGACTCTGAGCAGAGGTGCTACATAAATTTTGCAATTACATTAAATTAGAAACCCAAGAAATGAAGTATCGTAAAAGACAACCAAACCGTGCTAAGTCAGAGATTATGCTCAGTGGTATAGCTGTAAAGAAACCGTTATTAAATAAAGGCATATCAGCTAAGGACAGTATAATAGGTATTTCTGCCGGTCTCCATCTCCAAAGTAGCAGATCGGGTCATGAACTGCACTGACGTAGAACTGGCAGAACAAACATTCAGCATCTCCATTCTCAGAGTCAGTGGTTGCGTTAAGCAAAGTGAAACTCACCTGAGCTGAAGCGGCCATGACTGGCTGAGTTCCAGGGCCACCAAATGCATTTGCCATAACCTGAAGAAATAATTACATGTCATCCAGTTATGAAGTACCGATAACAATGTTCAGCACAATTAAGAAGTCCTTAAAAGGCATTATATAAATGTCCAGATACTACCATGCACGCACGTCTTTCTGTATGTATGTATGGATGTAGCATGCATGTAAGTACTGGTATGTTTTCATGTCTGTATGCATGTATGTTTGCATTTATGCATGCATATGTACATCATGCCAATACACACAGACCAGCCTGAATTCTTCCACTATAGATTAAGAAAATCAGCACCAGCAATCTGAAACAGTCTACCTGTTCACGTTACTCACAACATCTCTCGAGGCATACTCATCACGTTGCTGAAGAACTATTTGTACAGACTTGTTTTAGATGACTGACCATGTGACCCACTCACCCATTTTGACAACTCCTCGTTAAGCCGAAGGACATACGGTGTGCAGACAAATGCATTACTTACTTACACATAAATACAATGAATAAACTACTGGTACACACAATAAAACCCTAAACTAAAATTGTTCATCTCATCAATTCTAGTCCAGTAAATTACAATTACTATATTATAGCAATTCATCCTTTTTACCACACAATAGTAATTAAGATGGTGTGTGGCTACCGTACTTTTATGCATATATCTTGCAGGTTATATTGGATTTCACAAACCTCGTGCCCCAGTGGATTATCTACCACTTTATATTACAAAGATGGTTGCCATGAACTTACTGTACTTTCCATATTGTACCATAATTATGGTACCATAAGTTGTGGAACACCAATAAACAAAATTGTGACATTTTAAAAATAAGAAATGACCGATAAAGATTACATCTGTTCTGATTTAATTATTTTTTAAGCTTTCCGAATTGAAGATTTGTGAAGTTTGTAGTTTGTTCCAAAGATATCAGATCTGATTTCACTGTGCTACTCTAAAAAATATACTGGTCCAAGAAATCCAAAACTAGCAACCTAAGATACTAGGGTCATTCCATCTCAATTCAACAAATTTTTCAGAAAGTTCCAGCTCGACCATCTCGGATTTCAATGAAAATTTCACAGAATGTTTGTTGTGGTATTAGAGGAAGTTGTGAAAAATTTAAGATCAATATGATGAGTAGTTTTGAAGATATTGAGTCTCAAAGACGTACGGGGTGACCTCGTTTTTGCCGTTTCGGAACTCGCGTCTAAATTTGTAACGATGTTCAGAAGCTCATAACTTCATTAGTATCGCAGATAATTTGACGAAATTTTCAGGATATTTAGTCTTTGATGTTTTGATGAAATGCTTAAAAAGAGAAAGAAGAATGTTGAAAACTGTGATATTATAACCCATCTGAAAATGGGTAAAAAAAACTTGTGCTTGTCTGACGATCATACTTTGCAGCCCCGACATGGCCAAACTGATGTAGTATCAGAGAAAGTTTTCACAACTCATAATGCTAATATACTTTCTCTACAAAAATATGCAGAAAGATTCTTTTTCTGATGCATGTCTGCTACCATATGGCCTTCCAAAAATGGAAAATTGTATTCTGAAAACCATTTTCAAACCCAAAGATCATCATGTGGGACAGGTCATGGAGCAATGCAACTTGCATCATTCGAAAGAGCAGCTCAGAGACTGTAAGTGCACCAAAAATGGTGATGGGGTCTCTTCTTGTTCATGCTATACTTTTATACAGCACTTGGGCCAGAAGACAGCAATCGATTCCGTAGTGGGCCACCAGCCAGTCCATAGTAATAAATGTGGCTCAGGTCGCTAAATTGTATTTGGGAATTCTAGTCGCATCTGTGGCTAGTGAGAGCATTTTCTAAGTGTTGGCTGTAGTGAACTAATATGCTCATCCACAACACGTTGAACAACTAGTGTTTCTAGCACAAAATATTCCAGAAGACTAATAAACCAAGACTGAACTTGTTGGGCAAATATAACAAATCCTTACTGTTCTATAGGCCTAGTATTAGCCTAAAGATTACACTTCAATAAGATGCTTCATTCCTTATGAGGCATCATGTATAGAACATAGTTTAAGAACTGATCATTACAGTTGAATGCATACTATACAATTTCAATTTTTCACATAACTTTTTACAGTAAAATACCCTGCTCACCGTACAGTTGCAAACTGTACACTGCACAATTCCATAGGTATATATATATATATGCAGGTTATATGCATGTGTGGGTTATATATATATATATATATATATATATATATATATATATATATATATATATATATATATATATATATATATATATATATATATATATATATATGTATATATATATATGTGTGTGTGTGTGAAAATACAGAATATCTTCACAAAGTTATCAAAACAATGGACTAAATAAAAAAAAATTCTCAGCAAAATCCTCAGTTCAACTGTTCTAAAATTCAATTCCATTTCTAAAACAATTCAAGGTACAAACGATCACCGTGAAACTGAAATATTGACAAAGCTTCATTATGACAGCTTAGAAGTTTGGAGAAACCAAGCTAGATAAAACTGTGACCAGTTTTAGAATTAGTCAAGTGTGAATAAATACAAATAAATACAAATCATACCTTTCCTTGCTGCACCTTGTGCTTAGTAATGACAGTACGAAACCCTGTTATGAAACGCGCCTGATCTTTTGGGATTAATCCAACAAACTGTCGTTTGCGGCTGCTGTAAATCAATACCAAAATTCTGACTTCATGAGGATTGTCCTGAACCGTCGGAATGTTGATGCACCCAAACTGTTGAAAAGCATAAAATTTAAATGACTAAGAAAAGCAGCTGCTCAATATGCAGCATTTAACCAAGTCCTAAAACTGAAAAATTCCAGAGAAATCCTGAAAAAATCCATGAGAAAAAGAATTTGCATGCAATCTTCAGTAGACTGTCTAATACTCAGGAAAGTGACTGCAAAGAACTAAAATCATCTGCTATATCAGGGTAAAAGAAAAAAAATAATGTATCCACAGTGAGGATAAAAAAACTTACCACATCAATGTAACATAAGGTAGTCAGCAACATTATTTCATATCTCTAAGTGAAAATATTTCACCAGTCAAAATGACAGACGTTCAGGTCATACTGAAATAAAAGCTGATATACAAGAAATTTTAAATATCTACAATCTAACCTACGCTTATTAAAGTTTCAAATGTAAAAATTACCCAGTCCACACAAATGCATCAGTCTCTTTAGAAAGTGCAAAATACACTCAAACTACTTAAAATACAGCCATTACTTACATAGCCAGAAAGATGACGGTTAAGAGAATTAATTGCATCTGGATCATTCTGATTAAAGTGGAACGTCACCGTCCGGTGGTCCTTAATCAGAGTCTGAAGTGGTGTTAGAACGATCTGAGGAATAAAGTTCATTGACAGTCGATCCGGCCATTTGCTTGTATTACTAAATCAAAACCACATCAAAATGTAATGTAACTGAGAACTTAAATAGCTCCTAATAATTCTAAGCCATTAATCAAGCAGAAGTAATGCATAAAAACATCAAACAACCCTTTCAGTATTTCACGAATCCATCCATTAAAATTAATAAATTCTTTAATTTCTGCTTAAGTAAACTAGCTTCATGGACTTTGGTACAGCATGACCTGCTTTTTTACGTCGGACAGAAGATGACTGAATGAAAAATTTAGATCAGATCTGATCAGTCAATTTCTCTGATGTGATGTACATATTTAAATATTTAAAGCGTAAATAACGTAATCATACCAATGAATAGGCAACTGCTTTTTCAGTGGCACCCAAGTACAGTGAGGTACTTAATCAGAGAAAACTTCCAACGATTTCAAATTAGAAAGTGATTATTGCAATTAGACATTGCACTTACATATCAGGATCATCAACACTGGCCATCAGCTGGGTTGGTATAGACCTCAAAGTGCGTGCAACAGTATCACCAGGTTTCTGTTTCTCGGCAAATTCCAGCAGTCCTACAAAACCAACATATCTGTTCTGGTATCATAAGCACACAAAGTGCTCCTCAGACTCTTAAAATGTGCCACAGAAAGATCCTGACAAACAAGCATACACATGCACACAATGTATACTCAAACATATACAAACACACACATGAGCAGACATGAATACACACAACCAAATAGACTGGATGGATTTCATGAACATACGATCGGTTTGAGCCTCTTGGTTTGACTCAGCTACCAGAAGTTGCTGAATTTTGTTCTAAATTTCATAACACTGCAGAAGAAAGAACAGAAAGTGTAACTGATAAGAGGCAAACTAAATGGTTCTTGACAGGTGGTTGTTTCTTTTCAGCAGCTGGCCTCTGGAACTCTCTCCACTGCACCGTGGATCAGGTGAGACAGTGCTGACAGATCAAGGCCCTGAATAGTTTTACAGTTCTTTTACGCCTACGATTCCTCGCTCAGCCGATGGACACATAGCACGTTAACAAACATCTTACTTACTAACTTACTTTGCTCTACAGAAGTCTTTAGCTTTAGATCAGAAGTTTTTCAAATGTCTTACTTACTAACTTACTTTGCTCTACAGAAGTCTTTAGCTTTAGATCAGAAGATGATAATGATAATGAAGATGCTGATGACAATGATGAAGAAAAGAGAATCCTTAACCTGTCCAGACTGTTCTCTGTTGTTGTGCCATGGCAGCCGCCTGAAGAGGCTGTGCAGGGTTGTTGAGATCCACGCCAATCGACCCAGGTCCTGACATGGTCACATTGTCCGATATGCTGGGCATGGTGTCCATGATTGGCTGTGGAGGTATCATCATTCCTGGTGCATTACCCGATGGCACTCCCATCATGCCAGCAGAACTGAAGCCTGATGGAGCCTGCTGAGAGCTCATCATTGATGATGGCACCACTTGTGGCCCCATTGCCTGGTGAGGTGGAACACCACGCCTCATTTGGGTTGAAAATCCAGGCATCATCATAGGTGGCTGCTGCTGCTGCTGCTGCTGCTGCTGCTGCTGCGGCTGGGTCATCATCATTGACGTCTGAGTCGGCGGCTGAATCATCCGATTGCGAGCTGACAAAGAATTTTCACTGATAAGGAACTTGTCGTAAATCTCTAATGGAAAACTTCTGCTTCTTTAACTTCAGCACCAAACTCATTTAATTAATTATTTAATTTCTCATCTTATGCAGCATCAACACAGAATGATGAGCATCAATCCATGGCGACAAGCAATTGTGACTGACATCCTCCTCAAGGAGCTTACATGGTAATCATCTCAGGACAGGCTCAAACTAACACACTCCACATTACAAGATGAACAGTCAACCAGTCAGCTACCAGTTATCAGCGCAACAGGACAGATACTGAGTTATCTGCTACGAATATTTGTTTCAATCATTACAATGCTTACTTTAAACAGTACAATTTATGCACTTAATTCACTGCCTACCACAACTATTTACCATAAGCAAATGCATTCAACAAAATCAGTGAAAAATCAACAGAATCAGTTTCTACCTGACATAACAGTCTGATAAACTGAATCTGTGGCACCCAGGGCCACAACCAATCCGACATTACCTGTAACATCTGTTAGAATCTTCTGAGCTTCCTTAGCGGCAGTATTCATAGCCCCTGTTGTCTGTGGCAACTTAAACACACAATTATTAAAGTTCACCTGGATTTAGTTTTTCTAAAAATGATAACTTCCATACTTATATACTTTATTTATATGCTTTATTGCACACTAAACAAATCCATTTTACATTCAAGATACACCAATAACATTAAAAAGTGTCAAAAAGAAAAAGAATAAAATCTAAATTTGAACCTAGTAAAACCACAGGGCTACAAGTCAACATCATGTATAAGATGATCCCTAAATTCTTTACGTTGGAGAGAGAGAGAAGTCTACAACCCATGTATAAGTTGATGCGTGTTTTTACCTATAAATGTCGCCATTTTATAAACGATGTGTTTTTAGATATAAACCTGGACATCTGCTAGCGCTTTTAAATGCCAACCAAAGGCACTAAGTTAGACGCAAGATGGGAACGTGCTGTGCAAACATGCGCTTTCCCAAACTACAGTGGAATCAAATAAATAATCTACCAGTAATCAGTGTCTAATCATAGGACCTTCAAAATTACCAGTTTGTGTAATTTCTATGTTAAGGTCAACAGCTTACAATAAAACAATTTTTGCCACTTAACGGTTTCCCACAAGTGATTGCCAACTTTATGTTTCCACTTTAAAAATTGTGGGAGAAGTAATGGGACAAGAAAAGGAATCAAGAATATGAATGAAAGCAAAATATTATAGCACTAATACAGTTTTTAAAAGAAACTAGACTATTGGAAGCATTTGACATTTGAAACAATTCCTTTATTAACAAACCAGCATTTTATCAAAACCTTCAAATTCAGAGGTATTGCTGCCATCAAAAATAAATTAAATGAGTCTTCAATTAGTTCTCGGTCATCCACGTAAATGCCAGTTTAGTTGTCATCATCATCGATTTACAAGTACTCTGTGTTAGGTGAAGTGTCATAGATAGCATCGTCTTGCAAACTGTCCATAGCATTACTAATGTCTCACACTAGCAGGTCTAATTTCATGAGCAGGGCACCAGACCGCGTGTTCCACAGGCGTTCCAACCAATCCTTCGTTCAATTCTTCATTGCATTCAACCTTTGGGATTGCTTTTCTTTTTACAATGACATGCTCAGGAAACATCATTCCTTTAGGCAATCTTCAACTTAAAACAACCACTGGTTTAAGTTTTGTCCCATCTGCTAAAATGCTGAGGATCACATCAAAATGGCCATAATTTTGAGAAGAACTGTGCTTTCTCCTACAGCATGAACAGTCTGATTTCCAGGCAGGGCAAATGCATTATAAAAAATCAAAACATCTAGCCCGAGTGGAGATCATCGCGCCCAGTCCAGAAAGAACAAAGAATAAGAACTGATGTTTGACGATGGATGGATGCATGGTTTTAATGTAGGGCAATCTTATTTTACTCTGCCAGATATTGTCAGTATTTTAAAGCAAATATTTATTTCGCTTTGTTACAAATTATTTCTTTATAGTATCATCTGTTTTATAACAGTATACATGAACTTCTTCACGGCGTGTAATATCCACATCAGCGATCTCTTACAGGCGCATCAACGTCCTCCCACTCATGTGTCATGTGATCATCAGGGGAAAAATCTTGACCCTCGAATGAGATGACTCCCAAATTTTAAAATTGTCCACAGTTTTTCGACTTATATGCGGAAATGTAAGGTAACTAATTTCCTTTAAAATACTGTGATCCATGTGTTACACCTAAACACCGGCACTTTTACCTAAACGCTTTCTTAAAGAATTCTGACACTAAAAACCAGAATGTTCATTTGATTTTTAAAAAGTCTCCTAATGTGAAAAGAACCCAAAACATCCAACTGTTCTCACAATACTAACCATCTTCCTAATTACAAGAATCACTAAGGATGGTTTTAAAACAGGCATCACTTCAGGATGCAGCAAAAGTTCACATTTTCTAAAAGCAATTTAAACTCTATCTGCTATCTAACCCTTAGCACATTCTTAGCACTTGCACTGACAGTTCACAACATACAGCAACCTAGAAGTAGCTCACTTTATACAATGCTATATAAACTGTCATAATTACATAATTATATCATATCAGTTCATAGCTAGTCAGCTTCATCAGCCACATAAATATCTTACCTGAGGTCTTGACAGAGAATTAGGCACTGTGTTCGGATTCACTGTTCTGGGCTGTGCTACCATTGGTCCAGGAAGACCTGTCAATCAACCAAATTATGTACACTGACCAATGAGCTACACAGACATCTGAAATGGGTGTACCTAATTCCATTAAATAAACATATAATCAAATACACTGTCATTCAATGCATCTAAAATAGAGCCTTCTAAGAAGTTTATTCACAGCAAGAATGCAAAATAAACCTATTTGTTAAATAGAGTGTCTCACAGTAGTTCAATACATATTGGATCAATATTCACTGCTACGATAAGTCTCCAACAGACCTGTCAGCAGACACCCGGAGACCCAGGTACCTGCCCGAAAGGTGGCACCCGGGCTGTGAATCATATAACTTGAAACCTGGCCAAAGAAGCATAATGATTATTTTAAGCAGACTGCAGCATCAATCATGCGCTCATGGCTTAATAATGTGCAATTGTTTATGGTCTCCAAAGCAATGGGATGGGAGGTATCGGGTTGCAGTCTAGAGTTATCAATCACTGAAGCATATACCATAATAAATTTCTGTAGCATACAGAAGGCAATAGAAATAGTTTGCCCTCGTAATGGTGGACTGAAAGATATCATGGCCTCGTTGGTAAGACAACTGTTTATTTACCTTTGAATTGGGCCTTAGTGCATATAATGACTCAACTGCGAGGCCCATTGGATGATTGATATATTATCCAGACAGAGTGACAGGTAGTCTGGTACCAGATGAAAATGGGCTCGGGTACCTGGGCCGTATTTTACCAAAGTTTTGACACCTCTAGTCTCCAGCATCCTGCTCAACTACCATGACATGCATAAGCACTTCATTTATCTGGACATTAAGTAGCACCTTTCAAAAACCTGTTATATTCCTTCAAGTCTGAATCAATCCAAAAAGCAACTGAATTCATGGAAATAAGTCCTAACTAAAACTTTTGCAGAGGTCTGTCATCAAAGGATTCCTGAATTCCATTTCAACTTGATTGACTGCCTAAATTATGAAACAATCACATGCTATTCTTGCTTTTAGTGTGATAAGGAAACCTTCGTCAATGGCATCTACTAACCTGCACTGGGTTTAGCTGCTATGTTTGATAATGCGTCAAACGCCTGATCCTCCTTCTTGGCACCAGGACTTAATGGACGTTCTGTGGAAATTACCACATATGATAATAAGAAAACGGTCTACAATTAACTATGGATGATCCCTTAGCTAAAGATTTACAATATAAATTAATGTAACAATACATTTAAATAGCACCTTGACGCACATCCTGAACCCTTACATAGCTATCTTCAACACATACATAGTGACACCTCTATACAAAGCTACCTTACTATCATTCCAAACAGTGACAACAGTACAGCACCTATGCCTAATCCAATGATGCCCTTAATAATGCAAGCAATATAGCACACACCAACTCAGAAAGTACAAAATCAAATTTGCATCAGATTGGTGACAATACAGGTGTGAGAACGCTCAAGATGGAACCTAATATCATCATACTAGAGCAATTCCCAACACTATTACTGCTGGCTAAAAACTAGGGCAACCTTCCCAACAACTTCTTTCAACTTTGGGACAAGTTACAAATACCTGATAAAATATGTATCAACAAACTCATTAGATCAACCTTACCACAAAACTGTTACACTCAGCGTGATGACACAGAAACCTAAATCAAGCATTCTTAAGCAACACAAATACATTTTAAAATTGTTTTTAAACATAGGTGCATAGGTGAATTTACGTAGCACCTCTTCCACAACTCCCAGCATGAAAGACCAGCAGAAATAGCTTACACAAACTGTATTAAGTTACATGCTATTTCCTTAGTTTTAAAATAAATTTAAAATGAATAAATGAACAGCATTTTATTAATCAAAATATCATTTTCCAGAAAACTCAAGCTGGATAGTACCAGCTGATATTTTCTTCAAGTCTTTTTAGATTAATCAGCAAAGAGCAATAGACAGCACTCAGAACTGACCTTGTAACTGAAAGCCCTTAAGAAGCACAAGATGCCTCGAGTCAACAGTGTAATTCTTTGATAATGATGCCATGTCACCAGATCCCTTTAACACAACAGAACACAAATACTAAAGGTCAACAAGGTAGCACACTTGTTTAAGTGCCTCCACAGAAACTCTTCTACTGGGTGAAGTGCAAATAAACTGATTAAATCAGAAATGAAAATTCTTGTACAATACGACAAACCTCGTCAGCTGATTACCACGGATTCGATTGTGGTAGTCACTCCAGCAATCTAATCTAAATCAAATTACTAATTACTTCTACAGTGCCATTTTCATAATACTTAAATATAGTTGTTTCAAGTGAAACCACAGTCAAGAATTTCAGGCACGTGCAATAGTCCAGCAGAAATCCAGAAGGTCAGGGAAACCAGAATGGGCCAAAGATAAGGTTTCAATTGCAGACTTCTTGCCCACTTGCTTTATGAATGAGAGGATAGACCGAAAAGCAGGACAACTTCTTTGATCATGGATCTAACAGCTGTTTTAAATCCCCTCACAAACAATGTTAGCAACTAGCTGATCAAAAGGAGCATCAGCAAATTTCAATTATTAGGCATGGTTCAGAAATTAATATTAATAATAATAATTATAAGCACTTCCATGTCAGTTTCTATCAACCCCAGTGTGTCCAGGACAACATACATTGGCTGTTGTTTCTTAGCAAGAAATTGAAACTTTTCTCTTGTATAAGTGTTATTATGCCTATGTACCAAATTGATGCCAGAAGCTGGAAAATTCAGTGAACTGTCAAAAGCATTATTTTCCACTAAATAATGAAATGTCTAAAATTAAAACTTTGCAGTTAATGAACATTTTTCTCACCAGGTCAAAAAGATGATAAAGGACAGGAATCTTTCGAGGTGAGATTATGGAGAAATTAACATTATGCTGAAACACACCAAAATACTGCAAATACAGAAAGTAGTTTTAATCTAGATATTTAAATATAACAGCTTCCTAAGGGAATGTAAGATTTATGAATATCGGCAGGTGCATGAACCCTTTCAGGGGTCACAACAGAGGTGGGAAGATAGTTCATAGAACATATACAGCCGAATGTCAATTACTGCGAAGCCAGTGGGTAGCACTGACTTTTGTCTCCGGTTTAGATATATCAATTTCTACAATCTTAAAATCCTTGTAGGATATGTGCAAATGCTGTATTCTACCTACATGACTGTGTAATTTTAAACAAGCTTAGAGTATGAAACAGCAGAAGAATAGGAATCAGACAGTACCCTTAAATAATGAAAGGATGTTAACTTCCAATACATTCCACCTACTATCTACACCTTTAAATTTACCTCAGCAAGGAAGGAAATGAGCTGTTCTGTGGTCCTTCCAGCGTAATTTCGGCTGTCCTGGCTGACCATACCATAGGGCGCTGAATTGCAGACTAGGATACAATGTTTCTGAACAGCCAAACTACAAAGAAAACCACTCTTTACCCCCTTATCTGCTAAAGTCTTCCATAACAGAAATTGGAAACTATTCCAATAAGATATTAGTACATTAATCTGAAAGAGTTGAATTTGCAGATTAAACGAGATTGCTTTAATAAATTAAATTACAATTAGCCAACCACATGACTAAAAACTATTGTGTAATCATCCTACTGTCTCTGCCAGGAAAGGTCTTTGCACGTATTGTTTTAGGGCATGTGAAGGATCTGCTCTTGAAGCAAAGGAGCTGGGAGCAAAGTGGATTTACTCCGGGTAGGTCACAACTGACAGGATCTTCACCTTAAACACCATCATCCAAACCCAGTGTGAATACCAACAACCACTGTGGACTGCTTATGTGTACCTGAAGGCCACATTCAACTCTGGTGGATAGGGAGGAACTCTGGCATTTGCTTCATGGCAGGGGCCTCCCGACCAAGACTGTTGAACTCAGACACACCTTGTATGCTCGCATTCTGTGCTGTGTGCGAATGGAAGTTACCTCATTTTGGACCAGCAACAATTAGATAATTCCAGTTAACTTACTTTGGCTCTCTCATCTTGGCTAAATCATCAAAAACTTGTGCCACTGTACTTAATCCTTCAGACATGTGACTTGCAAAATCCCCACGACCACTGGCAAAACTGCAATGTGTAACACTGATAATTTAGTAATTCTAAAGCAGTAAAAACAGTCTACGTGAAATAACACACCTTATAAGCCATTCCAGTGTAAATAAACTCCCACATGATATAGTTAAACACTGGTAACTAACCAGTGTAAAACAAAAATTAATGACAACATTCACTGACTGCTCTGAGCAAGCACTGAAAGCATGCTCCAAGCCACTCAGGAGAGCAAAGCAAGTGTATTTAACGATGTTCGAGTATACTAAGCGTACTTTTAGCACAAGCAACGCATTTGCATGTCACATATTAAATGCACCGTCAATTGCTTCTAAAAACAATCTGGAAACAGGCTCACCCAGTTTCAGTGGGCTCTTTGGACCCTTCTGGGCTGATTTTGGACTTACATATCAATCACTGAAAATACTGACTTGAATTCTGACTACTGCTAACTGTATTAATACATATGCTCAGTCAATAAATTACTTTAATTAAGACATGAAGTGTGCCAAAATCTGACAGGAGATTAGCGATTATAATTCTTAAATGCAAATGTCATTCATTGCTGCAATTTTGTATTTGAACAGAAAACCTTGATTTGTTCCTACCTGATACTGTCAAGAAGCTGTGAGAACTGGTGGGTGCTGGTTGTCGGGTCATAGCATGAAGTCAGCGAAGCTGGGGCCACGTCGGAACCATGGAACGTCACCAAAGTATACAAAGTACAGCTCGCCTGAATTTTAAATAATACAAAATGTCTCTTAAATTTTCTCAAAATTCTACATTTTAAATCACAGATAAAATGCATAAACAAATTATAAATTTACAAATAATTTATTCAATTTTCCCTTTACCTGTCTACTTCCAAAAGTTCTACTTTTTTCTTTGTATGCATACAATCAGCCAGTCACCTTGCTACAGTGCTTCCTTGTCAACAGACAATCATTAGGCCGTAAAAACGTCACAGTAGCATGTGTAGTTGTCCAGACAACAATGCAAAGGATCAACCTTCTTGCTGACCATTCAAAATAGAAATCAAGCTTCAGTGGTGGAATGTTTCCGAATACCTTCCAAAACCGCACAAAATCCGAGGTAGACTTAAATACTTCAAACTCTGGAATTCACAGGTGGAGAAAGAAATAGTAAGCATTTACAAAAATTATCAAGCAAATTATGACCATGACAAACTTGGGACACCCTGATCAAACATGATGCAAGACAACGACCAGCATGGTCATTGCTCCCCGAGGAATGTGAATGGAAATGCTGTACACTGGTGAAAGAACTATTCAGTGTCTCCTATGGGCTGCAATAGGTAAAAATCTGTGAGGTGTACAACGCTAATGAAAACAGAGTTAAAGGATCATGAGTTTCATACCGGACAAGCATAGTCAAGTTCTTGAGGTGGACCACCATTGAAGTACCTGGAAACACAATCACTAGTTGACAGTCACTTCAAGACTGTGCTTGTAATGCTATGCAATGCAACTGCTCATTTTTTACAAGAATTTATCAACAGGGATGCTCAGAGGCATGGTGCTATCAGTGTTTTTGACCAGTACCCAACTTATGGCAATGTTTTCTGTAGAAAGCAGCAAGTATAATCTTCTTAACAGCTTGCCCTGTGATCCAAGACTTCAGAGAAAAAAACTCAGACCATTAACAGTTCATACACATTGGCTTCAGACTTTGTTCAATTTGGTAGGAACATTTGTTAAATTTTACAAACCAAAGTATATTTTTATATCCAGCACATTTCAGGCTACGGACTTACTACTTGTTGTAGTATTGCAATCCTTTCTTACTAGATCCCTGATAAGAGATGCACTTGATTCACAATTTCTCTGATTCAACCTTTACAAGAAATCCTCTCCATCAGGTACTTCACCAACAAGGTGGATTACAATTATACTGGTCAATGAATTGGGTGGATTGTAATCATACCAATCATTCGTCTGCTTTCTCTTACTCTCAACATGCCAGTGCTGCAATACCATTCCCTATAGAATACAATACAACTTATATTTATAACGTGCCTTAATAAAAAGTATCTACACCTCACAAGACTGATACAAGTATACATACTCAAGTGTTGGCAGAATGTATGCAGACTTCAGACCATCAAAGTAAGCTCCTACATTTGCAGTTGCTTCAACAACAAAGACTACGTTACAGATCGGACGAGAATCCAGCTTCACCATTTTCATTTCTGAAATACAAAAAGACAGCAAACTTTGAGAACTTTAGCAGACAGAAAGCAAGGAACTGACAAGCAGATCACAAAGACAAGACCCCAACACAACAAGTCCCTCAACATTAGCCATTTGTAAAAATGCATTTATTTGCTGTAGTACTGCAATCCCTTTTTTACTAGATCTGTGAAAAGAGACGCACTTGATGCACAATTTCTCAGCCTCAACCTTTACACACGAAACTCTCTCCACCTGGAACATCACCAGCAAGTTGCTACGAATAAGCTGGCATTCCCATTTCCAACCTTCAACAGCGTCTTTCAAAATTTTACATTTCAAGCATACAAACTAATTACCTGAATATTACTTTCTTACTTATTTCTTATCGGATAACTTCCTGTAGGCCGGCAGCGCTCTATTTCCTCACGCAATCGTTGCCATACTGTGTACACACTTCAAACGAGATTTTGCCAATTTAACATCGTAAAGGTAGCGTAGATCGCCTATGGTTAGTTTTTCTTGAAGCGGCGCTATATAAATCGAATTACAATTACGCTGAGAAAAGGACTAAAACACTCTACCTCGTAGGCCAAGAAATAAATTCGTTCCACATGAAACCAAAACACTCGTACCTTTCACACATAAAAACAAAACCAGACCTTCTCCTGAAAGTCTGTTTTTGTTGAACAAGTTCCTTAATTTAAAAACACAGTGAATGTTGAATAAATATACTTCTGATTACCTCTTCGCTTTACTCCAATGATTTACTCGTAGCAAAACGGCAGAAATACTATTTTTAGCATTATAAACGGAAAACGAACTAAAAATACATGGAAAGTAAGTAAGGAAATTAAGGCATATTCGTAATAGCGATCTCGAGATTTCTACAGCGCCCAACGAAAGCCAAGTCGCGGGAACAGGCGATCAGTCAAAACAAAATCGATTGACAAAAGGGTTCGGTTCCAGGTCAAGATCCAGAAGTCAGGCAGGCATCCATTGTAGAAATTGAAGCGAGAAGAGAGATAATCGGAAGAATTAGGATAAAACTTTTGGAAAAGTGATGCTTTCAGTTTTGAGTGAAAGACCAGTGCAGAAATTGCAAGAGGTGAAGTGCTAGTGAGTTCGTATGATGGATCAGATAAATGTCGTAATTCTGGCCGAGGAGTTTATTCCAGAGGGGCGGAGCAGCTATAATGGCTATAGAACGATTTCCAACTTTTAAGGATGAGGTGACGGGAGGGCGAAGAAGGATTAGAACAGAAGAGAAGCGGGTTGAACGGAATGGTTGGATTGTAAATAAATGACGAAGATATGAGGGTTGGGAGGATTGAAGTGTATTTTAGGCAAGGGAGAGAACTTTGTATTCTATTTGTTCAGATGTTTTAAGCCAGTGAAGTTATTTGAGAACAGGAGTTATGTAATAGAGTTTGGGAGTTTTGGTGACAGCACGAGCAAGAGCATTTTGGATAGCTCGAAGGCGGTTTATTTCAATGGTATCTATATTGAGAAAAAGTGAATTGCAGTGGTCTACTTTTGCATGGACCATGGATGTGGCAATGGTAAATGAAGTTTTGAAGTCAAGCAAAGAGCGGATTCTGCGAAGGTGGCGGATATGCATAAAACAAGAGCGGGAAAGATGGGTGATATGATCATAAAAGGTAAGGTTCTGGTCGAATATTACACATAAATTGCGGACAGAAGAGTTAGTATTAAAGGTGTGGTTGGAGGCAGAGTCTAGGCGGAAGGAGATAGCGGGGTCAGAAATTTTCCTGAGCTGGTCGCGTAGGCCAGTAAGTATGAATTCAGTTTCAGAGATTAGATATCATCCACGAGGAGATTTGTTCAACCTCACGAAGAAGATGATCTATAGACTCGTTGAAATGATTCGGAGAGAAACAAATGATTGGGTGTCATCAGCATAGAGGTGATGGTCAAATGAAGATGCTTTCTGAGTGAACTGAGTGGGGTAGTGCAGAGGATAAACAGAAGATGTCCAAGAACGGAGCCATGGGGAACCCCGCATTTGTAACCGTAAGCTCGAGATTTCGACAGGGCCCAACGAAAGTCAAGTCGCGGGAACCAGCTTATTCACAGGCGCTCAGTCAAATCAAAATCGATAGGCAAAATGGTTCGGTTCCAGGTCAAAATCCAGGAGTCAGGCAGACAGTCGGCTCACGGCCTTGGACGGTTACGGTGGATGGTGTTTGAAACTGAAGCAAGCAGAAAGATAAGGGGAAAAGGAAGAATCAGGATAAGATTTTTTGGAAAAGTAATGTTTTCAGTTCAGAGTGAAAGACCAGCACAGAAGGTTTGCTTATTCAGCTCTGATTATTAATTTTATCTGATCTAATTTTACTTTATTAATCTGAAAACTTACGTGTCGCGGTTATCATAATTTCCTCTGCTTAAGCAGAGATGCAGGTAGCACTTTGCCTTTATATAAGAGCACTCGAATTACCTGGTTAGCTACATTGGTTACATCTTACGTTAAAGCGCCTCGTTGAGTGCGAATGTCGATTCGCATACTGATCGTGGCTTATTTCAGAGATTTTAATCTCCGGCTAGCACGACCAGTACACGAGACGTCAAGTGGCGTGGCTCCCATTCAAGCGGGCAGCGGTAGTGAAGGTTCTCCCCGATTAATTAATTGAAAAATTAGAAAGGTCGAGGCTATATGGTTGCTAATAGAAAAACGCGTAGGCCTATATTTACCTGTAGCCCCTATGCATCATTGTAGTATCAGCATGGTATCACCAAAGTCAAACCAAAAGGCTGAAAGGCTTTATTTCTAACTGACAGGCTTGAAAGAAACGTAAGAGTGCTTGGAAGTCCTTCGGACTAAATGGAGCAGCGGATATTATTAAAAGTATTTATTACAGCACTATTCTAAAAATTTTGACAGACACTTTTTGGTTTTATCGCTACTGCAGATACTTAAAGTTCCTGGTGGGATCGTGAATTTTTTGTGTCAATGAACATATTTTATGGTTAAGAGATCTGAGGATTCAGTTATGTTTAGGGTTTTAGCGGTGGCCTTTACCAAATGAAGTTTCAACAAGTCTAAGACCAAAATCGCATCACACTTTGTAAATCATTCTGTACCATTTTGGACACCTTCATGTAATGTAGATGTTTTAATTACTGAAAATAATATTACACTTTTATTAAATCCCACAATATTTTGTCAGATAACAATAATCACTCACTCAGCAAACAAATAACGACCCTAGGATTTTCGTTGAAACAGGAAATAAAAAAATTTAAGAAGCTCACGAGTGGCAGAACCTGTTGACTTTGAATCCAACATAAACTCTGCTTAACCCATACCCACTTTCAGACCATGTTTTCATTCTGAGATAATTTAAAGAGGCTGAAGCACAACATAATGCCAGATGGATCTCTCACCCTTTACTAAATAGCTCACTGCCAAGGCAGGTACATAGCTGCCAAACTTTAAGCAAAGTCAATCCTTTCACTGCAACATCTGCGTGTCGTAAAATGTATCAACTATAGTCGTTCAACAAGTCAGCACTGGTAATGATTATCATTTAACTGCCTTGAGCCTTGGCAATAGTTATGTATGATTCCAAGTACATTGGAAATTGATTTTATGCTATTTTGGTTTACAGAATTTAATAATTTTGTTTTCCAAATTCCAAGAACTTGATATTTCAGCAGTTTGAATTTAAAAAGTGCTGACAGTCACTGAAATTTAAAATTGCTTGCAAATTAGCTCATATTTGGTTCTGGATTAGAAAAATAGGAAACTTTCCTATTGGGGTCATCCATTGGGACAAAGGACGTCCGCAAAGAAGGGGTGCAGCAGTCACCCAAATGCAGACAGTGCAGATGCCCACATTGAACTTTACATACACAGTTATTTCAGTAGAGCCTGTGCCACAAACACCAGACAGTCTGTATTGTGCTGGATCTAATTAGAGTCCCTTTGCTGGATGCAGCAGTATCAAAATACCCCACCCCATAGCAAATTAGCCAAGCAAGATCAACAGGAGAGCCTTATCAAGGCCTTAGTACTCAGCTGGGGTGCAGACTTCCACAAAGAGGTGAGGTGGGTAATGCCAAATGCAGACAAGGAGAGGAAGGGGTCCAAAGTAGGTCTTTTTTGTGGATGTCCTTTACAGATGACCCCTTAGTAAAATTCACAAGTAGAAATATTTTTGTTCTCACAAGGTCCGCAAAATGTTGTTCCCTGAATTTTCTCAAACTGTTGACCAGCTTCTGGGAATCATTCAACCTGGTCTGTGTTTAATTTCATCATAAATAACTAACAAGGTCCAGCTATTCATATTTCTGAAAGTCTTAAACTGCTTTCACAGTAAGTGAAAACGCTGCCGTACTAGAAGAGTCACTTTCTGTCACAGATTCCCAGTTTGGATTGCAGAACAGTCATTTCGTCTGACATTTTAACTTTGATCGTCCAATCTAGTCATCTTTTTCATCTTCATCGTCATCCTCTTGTGTTCGCTTTCGCTTCACTCCTCTGTCTGGTCCCACTAAAAATAGCAAGCAACTTCTTTATTCGCTATCAGTGAAAATGTGCTAATAATTAAATTTAGGAATTTAAATATAATTTACTTCCTTTATCTAATGTTCATTAGCTGAAACTCATTTGTTCGTAGGTGACAGCTATTAATGTTGCAGTGAGTAGCCAGTGTATAAACTTTTAGCACAGAGGTGTGCAAACAGCCGAGGTTTTTATGATTACTGAATTGAACAAAGTTTTAAATACAGCTGTAGTCAGCAAAATGTGGTTCAAAGTCTTAAGGCAAGATACCCTAACAATCTTAATGAGATAAAGTGCAAGAAGAAATGCTCAAGTCAGCAAGATACCTTGGTGCTCGATGATATGGTAAGATATAGTAAGAGCATTCCTTTCAGTCAAAGGCAAGGTGTTTGAATTCAGTTTTAGAAATTTTATTTCCTTCTTTAGTGCCTAAATTTCATAACTAAGCAGCTCATTTTCATTTGGTCCACCTGCAGTGAGGTAGAAACAGCGGCTGCCCGGATAATTCTACACCAACACACCCCTAGACTGCACATCTCCATGTAACTGTTCATCGCTAAACAACCAGGTTACTGTTTTCCACCATTTTGTTTTGACATGTTTAAGAATGAAAACTGAGAAAGTGAGATTAAGAAATAAAGACACAAAATAAGTACAAACCTGCTACATTTTCTTCTTCATTCTCATCATCGTCAAGATCATCATCATCTTCATCACCCTCACCTGGTTCAAAATCTTCCCCTTCACTTTCATCCTGTTATAAAATTAACAGATTCTAAATGGATAACAAACAGGTCCTAACTGAACATACAACAAAGAATCAGCCTAAATTTCAGAGCTTAATCTGAAACTAATACAAGCACCTGAACAGCAGTATTATGGTTAAAGTTTTAGAGAATTTCTATAATGTAAGACAACTGCTGTATTAACTTGCACTGTCTAAGAAATGAGAGGAACTTTCTCATAAAGAAAGAGAAACCCAAGCATAAGCTCCCAGTGAGGCAACAGGAAAACACTCAAGTTTCCCTCTGTTTGTATGTATGCATATATGTACAAGTATCAAGACACTTAATATAGCGCCTTTAAAGTTCATCCCAAAAGTGGAACAAGCTTATGTGGCTTGTTAAAGAATTGCCAAATTTAGGTCATGTAACAGAATTTGCATGACATAAAAGGCCAATATCACATGATCATCTTGATATAAACCAACAATTTTCCAGAAGTATGAACCTAGGTGTAAAAGGCCTTATCAATACAAACAGAATCACCTGATTGTATGATGACAAGGACGGTTCATTTGAATACAAACGTGGCCCATCCTTTTCAGACAGGATACAGATGACGAGAAACATAACTAACCTAAACTGTTATAATCAACATGAGCAGACGAACCTCTAATGTAGGTTTTTGTAAATACTCCAGACCAACTTCTTCAACATCATCATCTTCATCATCGTCTTCATCTTCTTCATCATCTTCCTCATCATCAACATCAACTACTTCATCGCCATTCTCTCCTGTACAAAGATATTTCACCAAACATCAAATTTAAAAAGTAAATGCAAAGCAAGAAAAAGTTTAATTTTCAGATGATCATACATTTCTAGAAATATAAACAGATTTAATTTTCCATATATTACTAGAAATACACATCTGTAACTGTTTCTGTAGAATTTTCTATCCAAATTTGCAAGTATATTATTAGTTTTAGCCAATTGTAATGGTAATTTAATATTTATAAAGTGCCTCTTAGAGGATAAACTCAACTGGGGCGCTCCCGACCCAAACAAGTGGAATCACTGTTAAACAGTACAGTTAGTCTTCAGGTGCCTGTGGAACCCTGAGAGGGGGAGAAAGAGGAGCTCTTCACAATTCTCAAGAGAGACAATTCCAGTCAGTATACTTTGTAAGCAACTAGAATTCTAGAAGTAGCTTGCTGCCTATGATGCTATACAAATTGTCGTCATGACAGTTATGATCACTGCAGCAGTACTTTAATGTTAAACTGCAAAGCAAGTTTGCATTAAGAACTGATTAAAACTTCCTCTTTTGCTAGTCCTAACACTTTTTACTCTGCAGAATGACCTGGAAATCATCTGGATTTGTTCCTGTTTTTTTCTAATTGTTTGGTGATGCGAAATGCATCAGATACATCAGCTATAGGAACCACAGCAGTCATTATTCATCTTATTACCATATTGTTCTCATTACAGCAAAAGCAGAAAAGGTTTTACAAACTTGTGTTAACATAATTGGAGAAAAATGAATTACTAGTCATGTTTCTCACCTTCACCAGACACTTCTGAAGCATCATCTTCACCCTCCTCTTCATCTTCTTCAGCTTCCTGATCTTCTCGATCAAACCCATCAAGGTAATGCAGGTCCTTCAGAAGTTCAAATACGTTTTCACGGTAGCCTTCCAGATTTGTCACTTCGCAATTGAAAAGGTCAAGAGTACGAAGTTCTTTAAGTTCCTTCTGCAAGTCAAAACATACAATGTTCCATATGATTATTACTTCACATTTCGGTCACTCGGCAAAACTAGATTTCTTATCTGATATCTTCTTCTGTGGTTTGAAGGATCAGTGAAAGCAAAAGAACAGCCAAAGAACAGTTTAACATCATTTTATACAAGTACTCTACAAATAATCAACACAAGTAATACAGTAACTGTAAATATAATTATTTTCAGACTTTAAAGCATATAAAAAACTTGTCAAAATTAATAGTGGAATTTTTTATGACTAATACCGAACATATCATCATAGGTGAACTATTTAATCTTCTAAAGAACAATTTTTACTAAGTGTAACAGTCACTGCCAACTTCATGTAACAGAATTGTCTTAGTTACAATGCCAAAGTCTAAACACAGCTTGTGGTTTAGATCTTACCAGAGGCTTTAATGATTCAATGTCCTTTAATTTGTTGCCACTTAGGTTGAGATAGGTCAGCTTGGGACATCCATGCAGCAAGTTTAAACCACCAGATATTCGATTGTCACTTAACTCCAGCTGGAAACAACCAGATAAAATTCAGAATGTTTGCACCGATTATTATCTTAAAATTCAGTGAAAACAGGTGATGATGAAGCAAAGTTACTTAACCATGCTCAATATTAACCAAAAGCTATCGAATTATTGTCAAATGTTAAAGTGATTTGAGAACTTTCTATACTGAAGACTATCATGTCTCGAAAACTTCTGAGGACATTTTTCATCCTCAAGCCTGGTTTCTAGATTCAAGTCACCAAAATTTCTGACAATCTTTTCTTAATTTCTTGACTTGTTCCTGTCATTTTCAACTGTTGTACATTTTCCACAAATTTTTGCTTTAATTTTCTTTAATATCATCATAGCCCTTTTTAACTTCACAATTTCTGCCATCAACCCTTGCCAAAACTAGTTTTTGGGCCAACTTATTGGTGTGTCCCACATCAACTATGGGCATAGCTGCATTGGTCCTAGACAAGCCCTTGACCTGATCTTAAAAACTTACTCGATCTAAGCATCGAGCATACATCACCCGCATGGCACTCGAAAGCATTACTGGCAAGTTCTTGTTTCCTTCAAGAAATGTTGAAAGTTGGTAGAAAAAACTATATCTGTATGGTATAATGATTTCAGGTGTTACCTTTCTAAGTTTTGGCAGATTTGGAAAGCTTTTCAATGTCGTTAGTCCAACATTTATGAGGCTTAGACTCCTCAGATTTTTAAACTCGTCTGTCAGACCACTGATTTGTGTTGTTCTGCAGTTGTCCAAATTCAGCTCTTCCACCTACAACATAAAACAGAATGGAGAAAATAAAATTTATTAAGAAAAGACTCAGAAAACACATAATCTCTGCAGCATTCATCTTCTAGATTTTGAAAACAGTACGGCACAAGATCTTAGACCTGCTTCTGCATTAATAGTAGAATCTAGAACAATGAGCTTTTGTGCCAATTCTGAGTCAAGCCATAACGGTTTGCTAATTTCTACAAACTTAATAGGCAATAGATATACGATACGCAATGCACATTTTTTTGGTAGATTCTGCGCTCGAGTCGGACAATGTGGTTCTACAGGCCACCGTACTATTGGCAACCAGCATTAGACTTTGTTCTCATTCGCAAGAGGGCGCTCAGGTCGGACGACGCAGACGCCGCGTTACTTATTTGCATATATCACTGCGCAACGTCACGTGACAATATGCAGCAACAACCCAAACTCTGACCTTATTATATCATCCATGTTTAATATCCGCCCCAAAACAGTGTCGACGCAATTTATTTCTGCTAATTTAAACAAATCAAAAACGAAAACTGAATGAATTTTTAAATTTCGGCCTTACTCCCTAAATGTGACCAAGTGTTATGGGTCCCACATGTGGACGGCTTCTGCTTTGGTACGCAGGCCGACGCCGCGGCCTCGGCAACATCGCGGCAGTCTTTGTCTTGTCAAGCTGGCCGTTGGACTAGCTTCGAATAGGCGTTGTAAAATACGCCATTCGAACTCGACAAATGTTATCACATACAATATCTTCATTATTCAATGACCACTCCGTTTAACTACCGGTTAGTATTTTACGGTTTAAACGAAGAATTTCGATTTCTGGCCGTTCTACAAGCGATTATTTTGTGCGGAGTATCTCGATCCTTCCCGATTATCAAAATCAATATGGCGACGAATAAAGCGTGCAACCTAGAATGGCATCACGGCTTTTCCAATGGGGCATTTTATTCGAGCTTCTGGCATTTTTTGAACCGCAGCCCAAATATATTGAGCCTTTTTAAATGATGACTGCGATACATTATTTTTTTCAAATCTGTAAGATCGTGTGCAACTACTTTTTCAAGATACGTCAAAGGACAAAAATATGGCTGCCTTGTGGTTAGCAAAGTTGTCGATCAGCAGCTGACCTAAGCAGAGCCAGTGGACCGAGGTGCAAAATTAAACACACAAGTGTAATATATTGTTAAGAACAGCTGTGGTCATAAACAGAAATGTTGGAATATGTTGAAAAGTGATTTTCGAATTCTGTATGAGACAAATCAAACACAATGCTCTCAGATTAATACATATATAGTAATACTTTTAATACAGTTCATTTCTATAGGAAATTTTGTAATTCACATGGGTATTACTGTGTTGAGAATTTTTCGGACATGTTTACACTTTATAATATTCTAATTTGATATTCTTTATTTCAGATGCCATCGATGATACAAATTATGGGATGATCCCTTCTACAAGTTTTTGGACAGTTTCTCATTTAAATAAAGTTCTGTTTTCAGTAAAAACCTTGCTTAAGGTTTATTTACTGACCCGTTTATAAAATGGGTTAGAGACATAAATCCAACGTGGATAAAAAATGCAGATTTCCAAACAGAGCTATTTTCCATGTTTCCCCCACCCCCAAAAAAATTGCTGGTAATATTAACTATGTTTAAAATAGCATAATTATAACACATAATTATTATTGAAAATCTGGACAGAGAAACAAAATCTGGTCCTAAAACAGTCTGAGTCAACCCAAGTGATGGGCCATGCATAGGCCCCATCCATGGCCCGACAAGCTAACATGCCGACAAGGAACATAGCTGCTTGGCTGGCTTCAGTCCTTCGCTATTAGCGACAAGGCAGGCCCAAGACGTTGCTTGGGTTAAAAGACTATAACGAGAAGACTGAACAGAACTTACGTCTTGCGCTTGTCTTCCGCGCTTTTCCAATTCAATCCTCTTTTCCATGATTTCCATTTAACGGTGTGTTGCTGTGTTTTAGTTAAACTGCAGGTAGAATACCGCGTCCAGGCAGGGCAAGCGGTTCGTGTTAATATGTGCACAATGCTAACGACCAACATAGACTGCCACTCTCGCACCACAACGATGCGCGGCAAAGCTATGCTCAAGCGCCCTATAAACAGACGCGTCTTATTGGCTCGAGCTTTGTTGAATATTCATGAAATTTGCTAAGCGATGTACTGCCAAGCTATTGAATGTTTACATAAGGGCTGTACGTTCGTTGGTTGCCTGGCTGTTGAATATTCATAATATTGATGGCTTGCTAGTGAGTCCCGCCCTCGTCTTGGGGCTGAGAGCCTACTGTTGCCTGATAGTGCCCATACCTCGTGGTTGTACCGTTATCGTTTGGTTGAGAATTTTTTGCAAAATTTGAACTTGTTTGATGACAAATGCGACGAGGACGGAATGGAGTTAAAACAGAGGTGGTAACATCGCTAGCAGAGATTAATCAAAGTATCGGGTGGTAAGAAGCGTACTATTACGAAATGAGTGCAGGCACAGTGTTCCAAAAGTATTGTGTACGTATACGTAGCTTAAGTGTAAACGTAAATGTAGACGTTTTTCAATAGCTGCCGTATGTCTCGACCCTGCTCATTTTTCAGTGAATTAATCGGGTGAGATCCTTCACCACAGCATAGTTTTTATAGCGCCTGTAATTTTAAGCTGTGTCCAGTGACAGAAAGATAACAAACAAGTGGCCAATGGGGAGCCCGGTGTTGTCACGAATAGTTGTGTTGAGCGTACCAGTAAGTGAAGTTTCAACACTAATGCCAGCAGAATATTGGGTAGACACATTTTAGCCTAATACAAAGCGCCAAATAAATTCTGATTTATAGGACTTGATTTAATTTCTTAGGTAAATCCTGTAGTTCTTAATTTGATCTGACCTCAGACGTTTGGAGCATTGATCAGTAGAGCCATGTACTCAAAGTTTGAGTGGAGTGGTGTGCCAGTGGTTGTCACACTTAGCATTTCTTCATTTCCTAGTGTCAAATCCGGCATTTCTGTAATCTTATAAAGTTTTCCTTTCTATGCAGTGGTTGACAATGCAGCATCTGCCCTCATTTCTGCCCATTGCTAGTCCTTGCCCTGTCCCGTGACATCTCCAAAACATTTTATGATCTCTGATGAGCCCATACCGGTTTTAATTGGTCTTCCTTTTTGTTTGTAGCCAACCCTTTCATGGATCCAATTTATAGATTGGATCACAAACTGGATGGCTCTTCTTTCCATATGCACTGCCTTACCAAATTATGTATTATATTAATGTTTAAATATTTTGTTGTTTAAAATATTTAATTGTAATTATATTAATGATAATTATTAAAGTGTGTGTAATTATAGTAAGGATAATAATTATTAAAGTGTGGTATAAACACAAGTGCAATCCATGGGTGTCTCCTCTATCCTCTGTGGGATAGAGGGGACATGTCCCATGTTCAGGTTTGTGGAACCCCAATGGCTGTACCTCTGATATTTCTACTTTTTATGCATTTGAAGTGAATGCTTCCATTAATTAACGGTGAATTAGTTAATTTTTTTATGTTGCATAATAATAATAATTCTTTGTTACAAAAGTGTGGCATAAAAATTAAGGTAACAGCGTAATAGATGAACTGATTTAAAAAGAGAAGGGGATGGATGTTATATTGTTGGAGATAAATCAGTGCCAATGCTGTAATCCCAAGCATGGGTTGCTGCATGGTTTTGTTTATACAACATCGACAGACAAAATGAAACAAAGTAAAATCGAGCCAGGTTAGTTGGGTGACAGTCCATGTAATACCAAGCTTCCTAGTGTCCACCCTGCTTTCCCTCATACAATGGTCAGTAAATGTGTACCAACACAAGTTGAAATCTAGGTTGCAACGGCATTCTGTCTGAATTGCTGTGGTCATGTTTGTGATTCATCAAAATAATCCTTTGACTTTCAAAATAATCCTTTGACTTTATTGGGGCCATGCTTTAGAGGAGTTTTCTATAGAGGTCTGTAAATGAGTGTATCACTTTTACCTGTATGGAAGGTGTGAAGAGGAAGGATTTGTCTTCCCCAATTTTAAAAAGCAGTCAGCATCATTGCTTTGTATTATAACCTATACAATCATGTTGGTTCAATCTGTAGCCCTGTATTTAACAAAACTACAATGGATATGCTTGCTATTCAGTCTCAAATTATTTCTTGCTTCTGAAATATGTTTAGAAATCATTCTACCTTTTATGGCATACTGTGTGAAAACATTCAGTAAGTACATGTTAATGCAATATTGTATCTGTACAAATACTTGTGGATGACAAAATTTCAATGCCAAACGAGTTATTTTCTAGTGACTTGGTGGCTGATTGATAAATCATTTTGCTTTTACTTCTGTGTCTGAGTTCATATCGTATTGCAACGTGTGAAATTGACAGTTCACTATCAACTTACAGAACATTTGTGTTGTGCTTTAGCAAAAGATCCTTCAACCTCAGTACTGCACCACCATGGACCTTGTTTGTTAAGTATTTGTAATAAATGATTATGATACCTTACATGAACTTTGTGGCTTGGATCTTGGAAGTTTTGAATATAGATCTTGCAAAAATCTTTGTCCAGTTAAGAATTGCATCTTGATTTTCTACAGCTAATGCTTCACAAGATTATCAAATTTGCAAAATTACTGCACACGTGATCACAAACTAACTTGGTGTTATCTACAGTAAGTTAAGCAGTTCACATTTTGACAAGAAGTAATTTTAAAACAATGATTTGACTGAAAACTTGGAAATACATGTAGCCATAAATATGTTGACAACCTTTTTTTGATGTGGGGACAACTTAAAATAACTCTTAGAAGGGGTTTTCTTTCAGCAATGGTACTTGTGTTTACCTCCAATAAACTTACCCTAAACATTCTCAAACTTACAGAATATGTTGTTTTTCTTGTATGGTGTGCTACTTGCGGGCAGTTGAACAACTCTGTAGTATCAAACCTCCAAATGTATCAATATTGATTTATGTAGCTACATGTAATTTGTATGGTGCCTTCAAAGAACCGTGAAAGGAACTGCTATATAGTAAATGTATTTAGTTCTGAAAGAAAGACAAGTTCAGCAAAAGTCGAATGGTACATGAGTATTTGGGAGAAGGCCCTGTCTGTTCGAAACATGTAGAGACAGCCATTGAAATTTCGTCTGTGGCCGACAGTTCTGACGATATTTTCATTATAAATCTGATACAAATCTAACATACAAGTGATTTGTCTCACCAGAATCTTGATGCACTGCATTGTAGGCAAGATGTTGGGAAGCAGAAAGAGTTACAAGATACCACTGGCAGGAATGAAATGATGCGGAAAGTGCATCGATGTGCCGGATAGTCTGAACTGCGGGAAAGCTGTACCTTTCCTTTACAAGTCGCAACCTTATTGTGGGTAAAATAAATGTAAATGTATACGTTTTTCTATAGCGACCGTTTGGCCACGACCCTGCTCATTTTCAATCAATCGGGTGAGACCGCTGCCCTTTGAATGGGCGCAATTTATGCAGTTCCAAAGCAATGGTAGGCGTACCAAAATAAACTTACTGACTCCTCATCTTCTTTAAAACTGACCGCCTGATTTCGATGCAACTCAAGTTCACAGACAGCTCTTTCAGACGCAAGGTATGTAGACTAATCAGTTTCTCTGTGTTTACATATTGATGTAATTCAGTGATGAGTCATTTTTTAATGGGTCAAGCACATCAGCAGAGGCGCCACTCGCTATTGATAGAGGCCGACTCTATTTTGTGCCACTGTTTAATGGTTGAGCTCTACCGCTGCCGTTCTCGGGTGGTGCCAGTACCAATCTTTAAAGGAGGGCAAAGCTAACCTTCGTTATTACGCAGCGTCGTTAAACAGAAACTACCTACCGTTTACTGGTAAAATATAAATGTACATGTCTTTATATAGCGACGGTATGATCTCGACCCTGCTCATTCAAGAATTTATCGAGTGAGATTCTTTGCCGCAGCCAGTTTGAATGGGCACCTCGCCATTTAGGAGTCCCATGTACGGACCTGGTTGTAAGGGTGTTTGATGATTTAGTGGTTAACGGGCTGGACTGTTAGTCGAAAGGTCGGGGTTCAAATCCTCGCCAGGGCAGATATTTGTTTCAAGATTTCGGCTTCACTTGCGCACCCAGCCAACTCTTCTGTAATGAGTACACAGACCGTACATTGCCAATGAGAAGATCAGGCGGCGAGGGAGAGGGTCGACCACCTGCCCTCGTGCAAAGGCTAAGAAAAATGAAATCGCTAACACTTCATACCATGACTGCATATGCAGGGGCCAGCTCAAGCGACTGCTGTTCTTACTGGTTATAAACTAATATGAATCGCCAAGATTTACCAGCGCCACGCAAAGGCCGGACCAGGAAGGCCTGTGGATTAAACACTGGCGCTTGATGAAATCAAACTGGCCAGAGGTAAGCTATTGTTTCAGCTTCAATGCCAAGGCAAAATCGAGACAGGTCAAGCCATGCAAGCCTACGCGCGCGATGCCAGTGCAGTCGGATGAATCTCGGCGGGTTACTGCGAAACGGTCCCTGTCGGCGTATGGGCTTAAAATAGCATACGTCTCGGTTAAAGTGTCCAGGTTTAATCTAAATTGACTTACAACAGCGTGTTTCAGTAGTTTTACAGTTTCTTCAATTCCTATAAATAGCCTAAGATGGAAGGATGCGAAGGGTCCATCGATTAATGCTTTGTGCATTATGATAACAGCGCTACAGAAGTCATTTTATTCTATTTTCATATTGTGCAAGAATTTACTTGGCATCCATCAAAAGTGATGTTGATACTAAGCGATCGTTAAGTCTGATGAGTAAATGGCTCACTCACCCCCAACTCATAGCCAACTCAAAACATTAAATTCTAAAAATCTTATCCTGAATCTTCCTATTGCCCTTATCTCTCTTCTCACTTCAATTTCAAGCACCATCCACCGTAGCCGTCCATCTGTCTGCCTCCTGGATCTTGACCTGGAACCGAACCCTTTTGCCTATCGATTTTGTCTTGACTGAGCGCCTATGAATAAGCTGGTACCCTCGACTTGGCTTTCGTTGGGCGCTTCAGAAATCTCGAGATTACGATTACGACAGCCTGAGCACATGAAATGAATTGGAAGGAATGGAATTGGCAGCTGTAACCTCGGTAGTATATATGAAACTATAATTATTGACGCAGATTTTTCTCAAATATCATGGTGTCAGGATGTGTTGCCTGATAGTAATATTAAAAACAGTGAATATAACGGGATTTATTTTCGCGATAATCATGCATTTTACATGCCTTGTCTGGATGATATTTCTGGATCGGCCGCACGCGCTTTCAATCACGTGGGATTCGCGCATAATGAGTCAACTGGCAGGCTGCCAAGTAGGGCCTATCTGGGCGCGTTGTGTTACGAAATTGTATAAGAATGATGAATACGAAGAATGACCATGTAAATTCAGACACTTAGAAAATAAACACTGCACACTCCATCTAATAATTTTAAAAAGTTGCATAAATGTTTTACTATAAGAGAAAAAAACACTAGTTTTCTGTCTACTTATTCCTTTTTAAGCGGTGCCCCTTAGTTCGATGGCCATATTGAATCGACCGTTCAAACAGTAAAAACCCGAACGATGTAGTAGCACTTCACGTTCTATGAACTTATAGTTACCGGAGTGAAATAACAGTGTCGAGTGGTAACTGATTCTACGGTTAAATATGTTGCAATTTAATGGTGGCGTCCTCTTGCATAGAATAAACGGCATGTAGGAAGTACTGCTATTCAATGGCTGTATAAATGCGCGACCTAATTAAGTCGTGGGTCGGGGGCGGCACAAGTGGGGTTTCTGCTTAGAGGAAGCGCCCCAACATTGCGAAAATTGTCGCTGCTGTTTAAAGTGCATATGCTGCTCAATGTCTTTTTGAAATATTTCCGACCAAACTCTCAGCTTTTAGCAGCTACAGGCAGGAAAAAAGTTTTTGCCTTGTCTGCCTTCAATGTGAACGGTTGTATTATAATATTAGTGACCTCGACCTTGTCAAAATAGTTCGTCCTTTGTTGACTAAATTATTGCTTAAGACTGAGTTTTAGACGCAGCCTTGTTTATATATTTCTTGCATTTTACTATTGATTATTACTCTATATGGCAAATCTCGAAGTAAGGAAAAAGCATTAGAAATGTGGAGAATCGTTGTACAAATACTAAAACCCACCTAGCGAGTCATTTGTAAATAGAAAATGGTGTACGTTGCTGTTTCGGCAGGTGGAAATAGTGAAACGGCATTGTCCATAGACATTATGAATGTCTATACTCTATAGCATTGCCTCAAGACGCGTTGATTGGCCCTGGGGCCGACGTATTAGCAACAGCATTTTGGAATGAAACACGAAGGTGGTGACTATGGAGCTGAGGAACGTGGGCATAGGCTAATGGACTGACCTTCTGGATATTGACCTGGTTGCGGCTTGGCTTTGGTGCGCCATCGGTTGATGCCTTGGCATTAGACACCGGCGCATTTGAAGTTTATTATTATTGTTGTTGTTGTTATTATTATTATTATTATTATTATTATTATTATTAATGCAGGTTGGTTTTCAGTTTGACACGACGTCTGCATGCGCCTATGAATAAGCTGGTTCCCTCAACTGAGCTTTCTTGGGCGCTGTACAGATCTCGAGTTTACAATTACGATGCTCATATCTACTCGTTCTTCCTCACACCTTTCTATATCTCGGCCTCCATTATGCTCTGTATCAGATTCTGCAACCGCTTCTTAATCTACGTGGCGCCAGTTCTTTGGAACGAACTCCCGAAAGACCTACGCCAATTCGCTTATCCCCCTTTCACACTTGTCGATACGAGCACGCCTCCGCTTGCCCTCTTTCCTGCAACTTTTCAGTCAAGACTGAAAACCGAACTTTTCAAGCTATCCTAACCTGCTTCCGCTACTGCACCATTCCGTGAACACCGTCACCAACACCATGTTGTCTCTCTGGCTTACCCCTCCCCGGATTCTGACCTGGCACCGAAACTAACCAAACAACCTGGTCATTATGGACTTGATTTGATATAGCGCTGGTGATTAAGCTGATCTCCCTGATGTCTCTTGTATGACGTTGAGAAATTTCGGAGAGTTACATGTACTGTTTCATACTGCAGGTGAAAATACTCGCCAGGTGGCAACGAGCACCATGGTCGTGTACATACATCTTTGACCTGTGCCTCTTTGTTTGTCATCCGCATTCGGAAGAAATTGTCGTTGGTAACAAACTGGAATATCACTTAGGCTGGCGTGAATGGGTGAGACATGCCGCTGAGTACCTCAAACGCGTTTCGGCGAAGGTTGCCACTGAAAACTTTAATTACGAACGGATTTGGCAATAGTAGGAGGCCAATACTGTTGAAGCAGAAGGAAAAACAGGAAAACCAAAGCAAAATGGGAAAACTGAAGTGATAATGTGGTGAAAATTGTGCGAAAGTTGGACAGATCGAGAGACCAAGGGCAAAGAGAGTGAGAAGTCATTCAAATGAGGAATGTAAGTGTAACTCTCAAATTTCTCAGAATTCGCCGACTTGACACTGAATTCAGCAACAAAATTGACGAGGACTGAGACAAATCGTCAGAAAGTTTCGGCGACTAGGAAGTAGTCTTTAGAACGGTCTCGATGGCTAAAAAGGGTAGAAGCAAATTCGCGACTGTAAATTCGGCTACTATAGGCGAGGACTAAATACATAAGCTTATGCACTATGCATATTTAGGCCTACACCATGCATACACCACTGCGTCATGCAAGGCCTAGCCATGATTCACTCCCGATCTCCACTCGTGGATGCTTCAGTGTATGTTTCATCAAGAGCTGCTATTCACGATCTATATCTCTGATTGCGCATGCGAGCTCTATGCACGAGTGCACTCACGATGTTAAGGTTGAGAGGATGACCAGCAGCTTGCGTTTATGTATGCACTTGAACATTTGTATAGCGCCTTTAGAGAATTCTTAAGGCGTTGGATACGTATTTAGAATTAAATGATTAATTTCCTCAGATTTAAACAGATCTATGTTTTTCATCAATTGAAGTATAAAATGTCAAGGCCATAGGCGTGCTAGTAAATAAATAATCGCAGGTTGAACATGAATTCAGCAATAAGTTACCTTTGCTGTTATATATACGGTATATATATATATATATCACTTCATATAATAGCTGACCTTATACAATATAGACAGTATATTTATTGCATTTCATACAATGGCTGCCTCCCGGCGCAAGCTTACAGGGCTGCCCTTCATCAGAGGTATATAGGCCTACCGGGTCTGTCTGTCTGTCTATGTCTCTCTCTGTCTCTGTCTGTCTGTTTGTCTGTCTGTCTGTCTGTCTGTCTGTCTCTCTCTCTCTCAAACCCACACACATGTACCACTCGAAAGAACAGGTAGTACTGCATGGTGAACAATAGGCCCATAACCCATAAGGGCAGTCAGCTAAACGAATTGTAGGACTACAGACAAACTGAGGAGTCTCAGTCGGTGTGCGTGCGTGCGTACATGTGTGTGTGTGTGTGTGTGTGTGTTTGCCTGAGAGCGCTCCGGGCATAGCACACGAGCACAGACCGAGTAGAACTTGGCTGACGCAGAAAATAATGTTTATCGGTGGTCGATATTCTCATTCTTCAGAACCCCAAAGTAGTTTGTAACCTGCTCGTCCTCTGTTCCGTGTACCTGCAGAGCATGCGGTGCATGCGGTCTCGTGTGAAAAGGCTTCTCAAAGCCGGCTTTACTAAAAGTATATTCACCACGCCCGAATTTTGTTTAAATACATATGCAAATGTGCATAAATATGTAGTAAATGTGTGTATACGTGTAGACGATTCGCATGCATGGATTTCTGCAAACCGTCGTGCATGAAGGAGCATTTCACGCGTCGGTAGCTATTGTCCGTTTAGACAGACAGTGACAGGCGTGCTAGAGAACTGTGCAACTATCTACACGGCACGGACTCTACTCCTGATCCGTATTAACTGGTACTGGTAGGCTTGCTATTGTATTTCAGAATATTACAACTATTTCTGTAGATATAGATGCTTTCTTTCTTGCTTTATAAGTTACTCTAGCCTATCGAACTGTTACTGTGCAGAATGTGATGAGCTTCAGTGGCAAAGGGTCGTTGGTAATGTAAATGTAAATCTCTGAAATTTCTAAGCGCTACCCAGAAGCCTCCTCAGGGAGACGTTTTTTCTGTATTTACAATCGCATAAAGCAGTTTATTAAATTATTGTAGCTTCTATGTAGATAGATAAGGCTTACGGCTGGCTTTGTGTCAAGGACTCGACTGGCCACAGTGAACAGAATGTGCCTTGAAAAGAATGTCTAGCAAAGGCGGACATTAAAGTGGCCAGAAAGCTCAGACATTATTCCAGTATACACTTTCAAATGAACTAACTTTATCATAGATGCTGTTAGAATTATTCATATATTGAATGATTGTAAATCAAGCAGACATCGTCCTTATTTAACCGTTTTAATTGCGTTAATAAGTTAAGCCTGCATGTGAGACACTGGCTATAACGACGAAATTATTGAACGTTACTCTGAACGTCGCTATTACAAACCTCAATGTCCATGCATGCGCTTTATCGTCACAGATATATAGCACATTTATCATTATATGGGCCCCTATATAGACCTGTTTTCTGTCAGTTTAAAAACTGACTGCCAAATGTCCACATATATATATATATATATATATATATATATATATATATATATATATATATATATATATATATATATATATATATATATATATATATATATATATATATATATATATATATATATATATATATATATATATATATATATATATATATATATATATATATATATATATATATATATAGTCTCTTCAATGGAAAGAGCGAACTCAGTAATCAGAACCAGTCAAATTCCAAGAGATCAGTGGTTTCTTGGTCTGAAACACTGGTTTAAGGACAGCGGACCCCTTATCAAACGTATTTTATAGCTTTTTCATATAAATAAATAAATAAATAAATAAATGTACATGTTTTTCTATAGCGACCGTATACATTGACCCTGCTCATTTTACAATGAATTTGTCAGGTGTGATCCTTCACCACCGCTGTCCTTTTGAATATATGTGCCACGCCATTTAAGGTCCCCATATAAGTGCATATCCCTGTAAATGAGCTGCTTTGTAAGGTTGATACCTTTGGTAATAGCCATCGATTCGTCCTTTCGTCTTTTTTTCTCGAAAAGCGACGCATTAGAAGTAACTATAGTCCTGTTAGCGTAAATGCCCTGTGCTTGCCCCTTAAAGTCCCTGTCCCCAGCCTTTTCATCCTGGCACCGGCGATAACTATAGTGGAAGCTACTGAGAAATTTCTAAGGCATGATCCACTAGTTGCAGCAGTTCAACCGTTTAACGACATCTTATGGCATTAAAGGCCGTTGACGTCGCTCTCTTCCTTTATCCAGGCTTGGGACTGGCACCACCCGAGTACGGCAGTGGCGGAATTTCAGCGGGCTGCGATAGCTACACAGAAGAGAAACGGGATCGTTAGGGTTGAAAAAGGCGCTACACAAATGTCCAGATATCAGTGCATGCGGCGTAAATTGGACACCGCATAGTAAGCCAAGGGCATGTGTCGGTTTTGTAGCTTTGCAACAGGTCAACATTTATAGCCTTGTCTTGCGATTTAATGGTCCATAGCATTTCCCATACATTGAGCTTTTATTGCCTATGTGCTATACGCTTGCTTTGTGGCTCTCAACGTCTCTTCGTGTTTCTGCTACAGTTGATAGAGCGATCTTCGTAACTGCATTCAGTGGCACTCCAAGATTCGTTTTAGCAAGTGCAGGCACGGATCCTGATGCCGTCTGTTGCATTCCAGTGACTGCTACTCTACCAAGCCCTTCATGTGCACTGAGATTCTGTCCAAGTTAGAGCTGCCCAGTGAATTTCACGCATCTAGTGCGATAAGAATATCCCAACTATATTAGTACAGGTTCCAAAGTTAAACATAACATACATGAGCATATCTATAACAACTTTTCCGACTCTCCTCTTTCCCTTATTCATCCTTCCAAAAGCTCCTACTTTTCTGCGTGCCTCTCCGTATCTGTATACTGTGATCCATATCTCCATCCGCTAAGACGATGTGCGTGATATTCAGTGACAACTAGTACAATACGACGTGTCACTTTCCATCCCAAAATCGTTTCACTGTGCAGTCAGACAGAAGCCAGTCCCACAAGTAAAATCAGAAAGTTATTACCTGTGGACTTTACGATCCTTATGCGGAGTTCTTTTCGTCTGCTAAGATCAGCTTTACCAAAGTCGTGATCTCTTGAATTACTGGTCTGTTGTTTTCAGCTAAGGCGTGATTAAAGTGTTAAGTGACAACAAATTTTGGCCACTTTGTGTTGTTAGATCTTACACGGATCAGAGTAATGTTTGTTAACAACATATACAAATGTGGCCCGTAAGCTCATGAACTGTCTGGTGTCGATTCACATTTATTATAACTATTGACAGTTTTTGTCTAATTGCCTCAAAAGACGACATTACTTTCTAGTCATAGACAGAACGACCGTTACCACAGGATAAAAATTGAAGTCTTAGAGTTTTTTGGTAAATTAGTAGGCTACCTGGTTTCTCGAAACTTTACCTTTAAAGTGCTATAACTGCTCCAAACTCGTTTGCCAGCAGAAAGTATGACAGAAAATATGATGAATCAATTATACTTTGCCAAAAGAATATTATGAGATGCACTGAAAACGGCGAAGGCGTAAAATCATTGAAAAATAGCGAATACAGTCACTTACGCCATAGGCACGCGTAGGTCAGGATTGGCGACAGATTGTTGAGAACATTCGCTCCTTGCTGGCTGTAGGTGGAAACATATCTTCACTGTGACGACGGGAAAATGTACTCGTCAGCCGGAGATGGAAAGACGATGATAAAAATTGGAGGAAATGGCAAATCAAAGGTATGTTCTTACCGGTGTCAATGTCTTCATCATTGTCGTTATTGTAATCACTGTCATTATCGTCGTCTTAATCACTCGTCGCGGTTTGGTGAAAGAAATGTCTGCTCCTAACTGCTCTTTTTTTTAAATCGAGAGCCACGTGTTTAAAAATTGGGAACAGTGATTTGCGTATTTGTTGCGCAGCTAGTCTAAACAGTTGTGCTTTGATGATCTAACTTAGCGGTTCGGATACAGCCATCGTCTCTAGCTTGACATTATGCAGTAAGAGCTTAAACATTCAGCTACTGCCATGAAAGTGCGATCTTATGTAATGTAAAGCTTGGATTTGACATACATGAGTTTTAGTTTAGCATCCTCTCAGCGAAATCGAGCGATTAGGGTCATTATGCGGACAGTGCATCCCTTTGGCGGACAGCCTGGAGCGAGAGGGACAGCTTTCCAATCCCTTACACATCGTAACATCATTGTGGGTAAGGGTATGATGTCCCCAAGCACATATGCCCTCCTCTAAACTTACTTGCATATTCACTGCATGCTGTGTGTCAGCGAATTCGAGCGATTAGGTCATTATGTAGCGCGAAGTCATGCCAGATGTCAGTACCAGTCAGGCCAGTTTCGAACCACGACGTGCATCGACAGACAAGAAGTTATAGCATAAAGCTACTTGACGGTAATGACAAATCTATACAGTTCGACGATCTGGCGTTTTAATCGGCAGATCGAGCCACTGTATTCCGTTCCGATTCAGACGACAGCGACGTTGAACATTCAGTTGTTGATGCCGAAGGGAAGCTCCACTTCCGTCTCTACCGACAGACCAGCGCAATCGTCCGGTCCAGTAACGTCTTTCCTGGCACCTGCAACTTCCGCCATCTCGTCGACAAGAGTCAACATCCTGGCCGAGGTGCCTGGCCGAAGAAAACCCTCGTTCCCAGCAGACGACGCCACTTCCTCTCTCGGAACACAGACGGACTTTGGCGCCACAAACCGAGCCACATCGTCTCAGATTGGCTCTGTCACAACCGGTACTAATTCTAATGCTGCTGCTGCCATTGTTACTGTTGGCCGAGATGGAATGCTGTCATCATCAGGATCCTCCACATCAACATTGACTGGCTCTGTAACCGACTCCGCATCTCAGTGTGGCATCACGACTGCTGCTGCCGCTGGTGCTCTTAGTTCAACAACATCCCAGACCGGATGCTCAGACTCTGCCTCGCAGTGTTGCTTTCCTCATCCGATCTCTACATCCAGGTTCTCCGACTCTTCATCCCATTGTGGCTCATCGACGCCGACATCGGCCAGCAGCAGCAGCAGCTTCCGAGCGGATGCTGATGATGATGTCGGAAGCGAGTACAGAGTGTTCACTGATGCTGAGGGCTGTGGAACTGGTGATGGAGGAAGTGATAAAGATATGCCAAAGCTGGCGCAGATGTTCTTGGGAATGGATGGAGGAGGAGGAGGAGGAGGAGGAGGAAGCGCTTCCGACTGCAAGACAGCGGAAGAGGACGATGACAGCGACAGTGGCGAAAGCTGGGAGGAGCTGGGAAAGCCAGCGGTTCCGTCGACCTTCAACCTCATCGAGTGGAATCTTCCGAACGAAAAGACTCCGAAATCCATGGCCTGTAATCGCGTCATCATCATGAAAGACAAAGACATGATCCTTATGATCAAGGTCAGTCATGCCATCACTCTAAGATTTCTTGGAGTAGCGCTATAAAAGTGTCTAATTATCATGGTATGTATGTATGCATGTGCGTACGTACGTGTGTAAGTATGTATGTCAATGTGTGGTGGTGTATTTATGTAATCGTAAACTCGTGATTTGTATTTGGCTCAAGGAACTCTAGGAGAAAGAAAGAGCACCTCTCCTAAGTTTCACGGTATACTTAGGATATCAGGCGACTTCATGCATGTGCATGCATTTAGGCTTAGAACCAACAGGTAAACCTATAGGCCTATAGGATTAATCATAACATATACTTGAATGAAAATGCATACCTGGGCAATGACACAGGTCGTTACCAAGTGCGTCTATCATGCATAGCCAGATTTGACTTGCAGTAACAGACTTAATTACACTGGAATATGTTACGGTTACAGACAGCGATGTTTCTCTATTGAAACATCATATCATCATGAAACTCTACAGAGCATGACTTAAGAGTGAAATGTCATCTATAAAAATCAACGTAGCCATTTCCAGCCGAATGTCGTGATCAATTTTTCGAGAGCGAAGTTCTTAACCGCTCCTTCGTTTCACGGTTTACTTGGGATACCAGATGACTTCATCTATATGCAGGCATTTAGGTTTAGAACCCACAGGTAAACCTATAATTCTACAGGATTAATCATAGCACACATGAATGCTATGACCAGAATCATGAACGTGACTCTAACAATAAGGGTAAACACTTTTTATAAATATTTTAACTATTCACATATAGATGATGTTTATAAATACAAGTACTCCTACTCTTACTCAATCACTCACTCTCACCCCCCTACCTACAGCCAATAACCCCACTAGATCGATCGATCGATCGATCAATCCATCAACTGACCAATCGATCACCCGATTGATAGATCGTTGAATCCATCACGGCTGTGTATAAGCTTCTATATCGCAATAAACCCAGACAATACAGGGACAAACCTTTCAGGAAAGGTTTCTGAATTAAACTCGGGTCGATTTTAATTATTCAAGGTGTGATCTGTACACGTACAACTCGTGTGTAATGTTTAGACGACATGTTCGACGTCAAAGTCAGGAAACGATTCCCGGATGTGGTCTCTGCTTGTAGACATTGCAGACAACTGCAGCAAACGACTTCGAAAAATGAAAACATTGGTAATATTCTACGTGTAATATTCTTCGATTTTCAAAAACACCTTATCATTCAAAAGAAGCGGCTGTTGTTCTTGACATACTTCCATACACTGCTGCATAAAAAATTCACCATTCGCTCACTTTATGCGCGTAACTATAAGAAATTTTGAACACACTAGTTCCTGTGATTGCTCCAGTGTAAATGCTGTTAGCTTTCTCTCTAATTGTATATTGTTCGTAAAGTGTGTGCATTATCTTGCGCTAATAAGGATTTACTTACTGATTTGGCAAATAATCAGAATGTCGGAAAACGCCTTTAAAAGTTGGAATCAAGAGGGACAGATCGTTTTGCTAAGAGGCCCCAAAGTGCATTGACGCTAACAATAACAGAGAAGTAGGACACGCCGAGTTTCGATGTGGGTCGATGCATGACCGTCGAAAAAACGACCCAGTGACATTTGATGCGGAACCAAGCGTACACCCGTATTCATTTAGAGAGACGCTTGTGGTGGCATATTAGGGACAACACCCGTCAAGCACACGTCGCCCAAAAATCACCATATCAACATTCCTGACATCATAAGAGAACGAGAAGAACAAAGACGATGCGATACTTTCAAAGCTATGTGTGGAAGCGGCCACGAAGACAAACGCAGACATTGAATCGATTAAGGTGTATATAGTAAGTAAGGGGCCGTCGGATCTGAGCACTTTTAGAATGATACATTCAGTTATTGAATTCGCGTATGAAGAAAGACACGTGGAACAAGCGAAAGTGCAGACGACAACCAGAAAAATACTGCACTAGTAAACGGAATTTTAGCTGTAAGAAAGACCAGAGTTGCGAGCTGACAACAATGAAGGGCAAAGGAGCAGAGGTTTGATTTAAGCTTACAAGAGTGTCACCTTAAAGGAAGTAGGCCTAGTACTTAGAAAAAGATATTCTGAGGGAGCAGCGAGCGAGACGACCAGAAACGTAGATTATAAATTGTTTAAGAGATAGGCCTACAGTACAAGAACCATTAGGCAAAACTGTTTCATTGCAAGATAATAGACTCGTGGAATGGCTTAGGCAATAATAGGACTATACTATATCAGTAGACAGTAGTCCTGTAGGAGAAATATAATATAACTGGATATAAATGAAAGCGGAAGTTAAAGTGATGACGAAACAAATGGAAGTCTTCTGAACCGTTGTTCTTTCTCTGTCGGTTTATTTCTTTGTGCTCTGCCAATATCATCATATTTTTCTGTCTCGTTAACTGCCCGTGAGTGCATCAGTTCCTCTCTGTCTCTATCTGTCTCTGTCTCTCTCTCTCTTTCTCTCTCTCTGGCTGTCTGTCTGTCTGTCTGTCTCTCTCTCTCTCTATATATATATATATATATATATATATCTTAATTTGCTATATTGTGATTCCTGTTGTGCTCATTTATCTGTTTAATTAACGAACTTATTACGGACGCAAAGTCATAACATATGAATCCCGGATAATGACTGCTGTTGTCGCTTTCAGCCAAACCTATGCGCCCAGCACATGGATACGTTGCCTCTAAGCGATGGTCGCACAACCAAAGAGCACCTGGATAGGATTTCGCGGAATCTTGGAGAAACTGTTGGCATCCGAGAGGTGGCTTACAGATTTCAACCACCGGGCGACACCTACATTGGAACCTTCGTCCAAGGAACAGGTCAGCAGCCACTGGCTAACAGTTGAATATCAGAGCATCTCAACTGTGAATCATGCAGCTGGAAAATGAATCTAGAAATGTTTGAATCCGGTATCTATGATCACCTTTCATGCGAGTACAGTTCTGCATATCTGTTCGAATCACATTCTTTGAGGACTGAGGTCCTTTCAATTTCCAGCATAGGCCTACAAATTCAGATCCTTGCAGCGATATGCAGATATGCATATACATGTATCTGTGTATGTGTGTTCTTGCATGTGAGTGCGAACACAGGTCGATGCCTATATAGCATACATACTAGTTGATACAGTCAGTCAGTTGGTCGGTCAGTGAGTCAGCCAATTATTCAAGTCAGTCAGTGAGTCAGTCATTGAGTCAGTCAGTGTCAGTCAGTGAGTCAGTCGTCCGTCCGTCCATCTCTGTTTCGATTGCGGACTGATTAGTTAATTAGTTATATAGACTTACTATAGCGCCTTTTAAAATCCTCACAGAAGTGCTGCCTACGCTAGCCTAAACGATGTTAGTCACGCTAGGTTCGTACTTCTTTGTCGTCATTCAGATGTGGTCAATCAAGTGTACCTAATTGCCTCATATGGCAATATCCCTTCTAAGGCGCTGCCTGAATTATCAGGTGACACAGAAAGTACCGCTGAGATGGGGAAGAAGCATAAGCCTGGTGGTTGAAAGAGTTTCATAAGACGGGTTCTCCGGCGGTCATGAAATGCGGAAGTCAGAGGAACGAAACGACTATCTGGTGTGTGAGTTTCGTGCTCTGAACTGTTAGAGAACACAGCTTTGCAGAGCACAGTGTGCGTGTGTGGTGGTCTGATTGTTGACCCCGTTTCAGTTGTACGAAAGAACCAATACGCTCGACATATTTAAAGGCCCATCGGTAGCCTATAGGCCTGCATAGCCTATGTGATTTATAGCAGATTTATAGTTCGTTCCGCTCAGTCTCGTATGTCATATCGGTTGCGGCTCTTTCGTTTGTCTTGTTCACCACAGGCTAACCTAGCCCTAACCCTAACCCTGACCCTTTGTCTCGGTGGACTAACTTTATGCGTATTGACATACCTGCGGCTTGATTATGGTGCGCCAATGATTGATGTCTTGTATACTACACATCGGCGCTATAGACGTTACTAATTAATAACAGTATAGCATGTTTGATATATATAATATATAGCAGACGTTTAGTATGCGTGTGCATGTAGCATACATAGAGCATGCATGAAGCCATAAGACATGGTATGCATGCCCATAGTCAAAGGCCTACTGTAGGTATGTCGAGCCTTGTTTAATGTTTGCGTATTTTTGGAATATAAGCTCAGCAGGAGAGGTTTCAATCACTGCCTCCTGAATAGGGCCTGAGTGGCCGTAAGGTCGGTGTGTGACGTCTCCCATCGAAGCCATCCATCAGTCGGATGTGTAGAGCATTAGCATGTTCAGAAATTAGTGTACTTTTGATAAATTTATGCTTTGAGACTTTAGGTCTAGAAACCCTAAATGACCGTAGCTTATCTGTTCAAGTCACCGAGTGCAGTAGAAGAAACGCGCTCTTTTGGTGAAGATGCGCCTGTGAATAATCTGGTTTCCGCATATTATCTCTCCTTACGCGCTGTAGAAATCTCAAAATTGCAATTACGATACGATTACGATATATGCAATGATGTGCAAAAATACTTCAAAACATTAAAAAGTATTTTGAAACTACAAAATAAAATACTATTTTTCAAATACTTTTTCAAATACGTTTTGAAAACTGTTTTCATGAACATAATTCGAATCAGTGGTACTGTGCTATGACAGACACAGTGCAGAACAATTTACTCGTGGCAAGCCCATAAGATATGGCTTCAATATATCTTGTATATTTAAATTACAGAGCATAATTTCAAATTGTTTGATCACGTGTAGTTCTGGCGAAGCGCAACTATGCCATTGGAAAGTTGGGTGTCGTCGCTGTTCTCCGCAAGAAGAGCAAATACGCAACGGTCGAAGCCTTTTCGGAGCAGCTGTGCGAACATATCGCCATCGCTCAGCCGACGACCCTTGGTCACCTCAGCGACCTTGACCTGAAGCGCCTCAATCGGCGAGGAACGACCCGCATCCAGCACCTCCAGAAGGACCAGTTGCTCGTTCAGAACTTCGCCTTTGACCCGACGATCATCGTGGCCGAGGCAGCCAGACGATCCTTCGTCCGAATCGACGACTTTCTCCTCTTCAAGTAGTCATCCTCCACTTCAAAACCGTGAACTTCTCCAAGGCACTCGGGGGTTTCGCGAATACGAGTAGCGCTATACGAGTAGCGCTATATGATCAGATGGCTCAGAGCATGTGACAGTTTTGGATAGGTAAACAAATATCTGGGGTTTGGGTTATTCCGTATGATTACGGAAGCCTAACGATGCAACAAGCTTTTCCGACATAATGAATCCGTGCATTGCTTCTTTGAAATTCATATACTGTACGATTAAACTGAAGCCAGGTAACGAATTGCCGGTGCCTCTAAAATCAAGTAATACAACTGAATGCCGCAACGTGCACTACACTGCAAGTTTTGCTAAAATAGATTCAGTTAAGTGAAAAATTTGTTTCAAGTTGTTAGTAGGCACCCACCGTTTTCTACTGGTAGGCAACAATCATTGGTAACAATGAATAAAATAACTGGACCTATATATGCAGTGGTGTGTAGGTTGATTATCGGGCAATGCAAAACATAAGAAATGAACCGAAGCTCAGCCAGTAGGGTTGCGGAATTCAGGGTGTAGCCCACCATAGTAGGCATATATAAAGTCAAAACCGATAAAAGAATCGACATTCTCAAGTTATTTGTCAAATTAGTCAATAAAATCGCAAAATAAATCGAAATAACACTGCAATTTAGAAGTGACAAGAAATCTTCCATTTCACCGCCGAAAGCAGGACTCGCCTTCGACTCGCCTTCTTGTCAAACTTAGCAGTCACCTCGGCCATACATGAGGGACTGCTGCAAGTCAAGATGCCTTCATGGCGGCTATTAGCCAACATGCATTGTGCCAGAATATTGACGATCGGAGAGAAGTTTCTCTTGCACTTTCTAATACTGAAACTTCGAATTGGTGTCGATACCCAGTTTGTATACCGGCAACCGTTAAACCCGAGGCCATGACTGAATCTGGTGGTGAGGGGGGTACTTCGAGACGAGTCAACAAAAATGGATTGAAAATTGTCTGGAAAGAGTAAACCGCTGAACTTCCAGTAAATTCCAACATTGACGTGTGATGCACTTATGCTATTCTATTAATGTACGACATTGTCTAATTTATATATGAAACATTATGTATATTAGAAAGCGCATATGTATAATTCTAATTGCATGAGTTCATGTCTTTAATGATATGCTATTGGGTTTGAAGCGCAGGATTACAATGTTTGTATAGTACATAGTGCCTAATATCCTTCAAAGTGTAAAAATTTGTATCAGATTTTATACGTTACAGTTTCTGAGGATTCCGGTAAGTTTTTACTTTTGATTATACAATGAGATATGATTAAACATGAAACTATATGTATGGAATTATGTATCTAGATATATATATATAGGCCAATATAGCGTCTTTATGAGCATTTTAAGGTGCTGAAGCATAACCGTCTAACTGGTATCTTGTATAAAATGCATACAGATTTACAGTACGTTGGGATTAGTGGGACTAAATGCAGACGTATTTTGTTCATTTTGTGTATTGTCTCAGAAACGTGTTACAAAGATTCCGAGAACATCAGTTTATTCAGTGAGGCAAACGCCAAAAGGTTTTAGAGAAAAAAACTTTTTTGAAAATTTCTTGTCATGTATTATTAGTTTGGCATCGGCTTTGATAGATAACTGGTCAAGTATCTGTATCTGGTCAAGTTCTCTGTCTGTTCTCGCAGGCCATAGCAATTTTATTCAGTGGGGATTCAAAGGCATCGCGAAGTTCATGCAGATTTTGAAAGAAGACCGAACAGTTTTAAAGAAATACTGCATTAAGAACAGCTTGTCGTATGAAATGACTCTGTGGTTGCGAACAAAGGTGGAACGCTCAGTGTAAGCGTCAGCGAGGCCCAGGGTTGAACATGACATGTCGGTGTACTGAGGAGCACTCACCAAAGGCAGGTTAATAATAAAATGCTTAAACATAATGTCCACGATTTAATAAGCAGGATGTGAAGTTGTGGCACGAGAAATAGAGCACATGGGTTCAGAGGAAAGACATCACGGAAAATCGACAGTTCGCCAAGTTCCTCGGCCTGTATCCATTAAGCCCTTGAATCCCCATTGAATAAAATGTCCATATAAATGTGCTGCATTTATATAAAGCTTTTCAAGGCGCTCAGAGGGCACTATACAAATGGATTACATGTGTAAACAATTAGGGCAGTGCAGATATTGCACGACAGGCGTTAACTTGATGCGGGTCTGTTGCTGTACTCTACCCTCTCGCAAAAACACCAACCAACAGCAGCAGCAGCAACAGCAGCAGCAACTGAAGCATCAGCGGTAGCTTCGGAACGCGAGGAATGGCTCCCGATAGGATCAGGAATTTCGAAGTGTTCGTGAGGAATGCACCGCATCGCATCCGCAGAAACGGGTCTTCTGCAGTTGCGTCTACAGAGGTTATTATAGGAGGATGCTCGCTGGTGTGATGCGGAAAGCACTCGATATCTGCCTCCGTCTATCTGAAGCCACCGACGCTCGACATGGAATGCTCCACTTGGAGTGCTGACCTCTCTCTAGCTCGCTCCTCCGCTTCCTCCTCCTCCCTCTTCTCCTTCTCCTCTGCTCCTGCTTCTTTGCTACGGATGTACATCGGCTGCTGCAACAGGGCGCGGCGCCAGGTCACATCATCATCTTCAGAATGACGCATCATCATTCTTCCATGGACAACAGTCTCCTCAAGGCCACTTGTTTCCGTATACATAAATTATATACATCAAGCATATTATACATTACATGTATTATTAGTAACGTATATAAAATATACAGTAACTTATACATCTTTGATTGGAAGCCCTTAAATTCCCTTAAATTTGGACCAGCGAGGATGAAGAACAGAGGTATACACGTTTGCTTTGTCATAAGTTTGTACACAGACAAAATATAGATGTATAATTGTATATATCATCAGAGAATAATCATAAGCTGAGTATATATGTGTCCCGAAGGAATTGAACCGACTACCAATGTTTCTTCGAAGCTCGAACCCCTTTTCTCCCTTAAGAGACGCCTGAAAACTCACAATTTCTCACTGGCTTTTAAACATCTGGATATCTAACTGTTTTTCACCTGGCGAATGACTAACCCGCTCCTCAGATTCGCATTTCTGTGTGACTACGCGCGTTAAAAATCTGTGTTATATATATATATATATATATATATTATGTATATATAAATAACGCGTATTCGGCATATCCTTGAGTCGGCGAGTGTATTACGGCAAGAGTGGGCCTAATGCCAGAAGTTTAAGGCCTAGGGCCTAATTCTGTTGATTTTCATCCGATAGTGGAATGAACCAGTGAATCAGGTTTCACAGGGCAATTAACAATACTGCAAATCTAATGCCGATATAAATATCGATGTATAGTATTAAAGAAATACTGGCAATACTAATATAAATGCAGTTTTTCCAAAATATTGACAATACAAATATCAGTTGACCTATTTTACCATTAGGCTATCAGCAGTGCAGGATGAATTCATGGAACTGTTCAGTTCCTTTAAATTTACATGTGCTTCTGATAAAACTGAACATTTGTTGATCGTTTTAGTTATGGAGGTATAGATTGGAACACTCTTAATACAGCTATTTTTATGCACATACGCATTCTAAGAGCAAAGCCAAGTTGAGAGTAGGGCCATTAAAAGAAGAAACCGCGAAACGTGTAGAGATGATGAAAGCATGGCTGATATTTTGAGCAAATGTTTCGCGTCGGATTTTACAGAAGACAACCTGGACAGCTTTCCGAATATTCAACAAAAATTCTCTGGTAGTGAAGAGGACGAGCTTTAATCCTTCATGAAACCTCAGTAAATGATTGTATAGGAAAATCGAAGAATCTTAAACCCAATAAGGTTCCAGAGGTTAACGGCATTTTAAGCAGGATGTAAACGGAGTTAGCAGACGTTACAGTTGAGACTCTCAGCTGTTTGAAGAATCGCTAGCGACAGGATTTGTTTCTTGAGAACTGGAAAACTGCAGTTGTATCACCATTGTTTAAAATGGCGCGTTAGATGATCTCGAAAATTATAGAACACTCATCTTAACAGTGCAAATTTACAAGGTAATGGAGTCATTTTTCAGAGACATCTTCTCAAGCAAGGCCTGATTAAAGAAACTCATGACGATTGCATTAATGACAAGTCATGTCTGATCAACCGCCTAAATTTCCTTGAAGTCACAGAATATGTCGATACTGGAAACCCTGTCGATGTCTTTATCTGGATTTTCAGAAGGCATTTGATAAGCGTTTGCTCAAAAAGATCAAGGTTCATGGATTTCGATGATGCTTGTTTTAAATGGATAAAAAATTGGCTCATCGTAATCGTAATCTCGAGATTTCTAAAGCGCCCAACGAAAGCCAAATCGCGGGAACCAGCTTATTCACAGGCGCTCAGTCAAAACAAAATCGATAGGTAAAAGGGTTCGATTCCAGGTCAAGATCCTGGAGTCAGGCAGTCAGACTCAGACAGGCTCAGTGGGAGTAGACAGAGTTAGGAACTAGCATCGAGCTGGAAAGATGTGCTAAATGGTGTCCCCTGGTGAGTTGCTAAATGGTGTCCCATGGGGGGGGGGGTCTTCTGTTGTTAATAATTTTTGCCAAAGAAGTTGACCACAGTGCTGAAAGCTCAATTCTTAAATCTGCCGATGATAGAAAACTAAATAGAAAATTCTGTCAGTGGAGGTCGTTGTCAGCTTACAGAATGATCTAAATAAACTACCCATACGGTCAGAAGAATGGTCTTGTCTTCAACCGTCCTCGAGCCGAGGATTGGTTGCACTAAGGACAATTCTGTGTCATCTGCTTAATACTACTACTACTACTACTACTACTACTACTACTACTACTACTACTACTACTACTTCTACTACTACTACTACTACTACTACTAATAATAATAATAATAATAATAATAATAAACAGGTATCAAACGATTACAGGCGGTCCAAAGGATTCTGCGAAAACTTTTTGGTCTCTTCCACCTCATGCGACGACGTTTTACACGAAGCCGCGTATCCCAGCAGATTAGCCAAAATGCTTATAATGCCGGATACTATCGCGCGGCACGGATGTCACATTTAGAGGTTAAGCCTCAAAGAATTTCGCTGTCATGTTGTGGTTATAAATACCGTGTGCTATTAATAGAAACAGACTGTATACAGGACGCCTATCTGTGTCATTAAGTTACAAGAATGGCATTAAGACGCACATGTAATGTTCTGTTTATTTACCCGTCCATGTGGGCTATCAGAGCATCCTCCTGGAACGCCTACGCCAGCAGCAGCAGCAGCAGTAGCAGAAGCAGCTGATAAATTGTCGTGCGCTACCATTGTCCATCAATGCCACTATAAAGCAGCGCACAAGTTTAATGTATTCGAAATTGCAGTCCAAGGATCCACTGTGCCAAAGACAGACACGCACTTTGTTATATAGGCCTATAACTCCAAGCATGGCTAAAGTAGTTGTGTAAAACTTTTTTCTGTATTGAATCTAGTAGTTATTTCAAGTTACTTAACAATAAAATTTCCCTCATAAGAAATATAACCAAGTGGTGGATTCAGACGACCTAATAGATGAAAGCCTCCTCAAAATTGATGAAGTGACTCGTTTGGTAGCATTTTGCAGAAAATTTCCACTGTTCCAAACGGAACAACTTAATTGTTTTTACATAGGTCCTACGACTCATCTCTCTAGAGTGCTTTAGTGTCGCTAACTGCGACCTGAAGAACAAGACTATGGATTCATTGTAGGAGCCAGTCTGAGAGATTTTGTGCAAATGATTTAGGGGCAAATCTTAAAAGGAATTTTTGGCATATGTTATGCATATTTCCCTGCAATTTGGAAAAGTGATTTGAACTATTTTACAAAAAAGCTAGATGACCAGTTTTCAACTAAGGATCTAGTTTCATTTTAGAAGCCAATCTAATCAAGACAGCAAAATTCTAGGCAATTTAGGAGCAAATCTGAAAAAATAGAGAGATATAGTTGCGGTTGTGTACTTCAGGAGCAGATTTTAGCAATTTACAGAAAGTGAAATGTAGGTGCAAATCGGCGCAGCTCTGACCTACATTTTAAGAGGAAAGAGACGAGAGAAAACAAACAACGTTGCTATTATAACAAGACAGTAATTTTACAACATAAACAATGTCAAAACGATGCAACGCATTCCTTTTCAAGTGGTGCCATCTGGTGCACTACAAGGAAATAAACAATAACTGTCAGGACGAAGCTACGCCACTGCCTCACCCCCACTGACCACCCGAGGCAGGTGCCTCATTTTTGCCTAATCGACACGCATACCTTGATTACGCATATGTAGCATATTATAATAGTAATCGATATACATATATATACGTGTCTTTATGTGTATATATATATATATATGTATACACAAATTCGGTGCAGTCGGCGTTTTCTTGCGTGCCATATGAATTCCGTGCATTCTTTGTATAGAAAGCAACTTGATTTGCGCCCAAGAAATGCACTCTTATCTTAGAAATTGTGTTGTGCAGGTAATCGTTGCTGATGCTGGGCGTAGATGCCCTGTTCTCTTTGTTGGCTGCGGCGGCAGCGCCGGCAGATGCTTGAGCTTCTTTTCCGGTTCCGAGGCATCCAAGGAATGTCACCTGATTAGAATGCTTTTCGCATACCTACCCATTAGGACCACACGCACTGGAGATTCCTAAAGGATTGCCTCAATATGTGCACGTGAGCGTATATAAAACACATATCAAGATGTTCCCTCAAATACATCCAAATATATGTAGCATATATATATATATATATATACATATATATATATATACATATATATATATATATATATGCGTATTTATCGAGCGAATGGGATATTGATGCGTGCCTGTGTGCTGAAAGTATGGAGACGGGGCCAGTGCACATAAGTGAGGCGGAGGAAAACTACTGAGGATGCTATATTCCTCGCATCTGTACCGCCTTTAGACACTTATCAGTTGGTCGGTCGGTCTGTTGATCTGTCGGTCGGTCGATCGGTCGGAAGACACCTGCATTTAAGAGAGTCCTCAACGAGAGATGCCAACAGCAGATCGCCCGTCGCTTCGGTGCTGCGTGCGCATCCGTCAAAGGCATCAGAGATTGATTTAGTCTGCGTACAGAAACAAAACTGTTCTTTCACATGTGCTCGTTTTCCTACAACGTTTTCAAAGTTCGCGGGATTTGTTGATGAACTTTGAGGCCTATTGTGATTGCGTAGGCCGTGTTTAGAGTGCTGTCCCATCCTTGCAACATGGTAATCCTAAAAATGGTAAGCTGGACAGTTGTAACAATAATTTTTAAATAGTTTTTCTGTAGGTCTGAGCTGTCACGGGACGAATTTCGGTCGCAAACATCGGACAAATTCACTGCATGACTTGCATTTAGTTTCCTGTTCACGTTGGTAACAAACTTTACTGTATGACGCCTGAGGATGTCATGGACTATATGTATATTTATATAGCGCCTTTTAGGAGCCTCTCAAGCGCTCTTAATCCGAGCTGTCTAAGTAAGTAAGTAAGCAATGATGCATTTGTTAACACGCCATATGTCCATCGGCCAGAGCAAGAAAATGTCTAATATTATACTAATAATATGATTATGGTATAACTGATATAATTATAATCATAATTTCTAACAGGTCTAAGAGGTGCGGCTTAAGATTAGCTGAAAATATTTCTTGAGATGACTCTATCGGCGAAATTCGGATTTTCGGTAAAAGATTGTTCTATGAAGGCTGTTCAGCACACGTTAAAACACGATGTGCTCGAGTCTCTGTAAGCCAGCGCGGGCCCAACGACGCGTTGATTCAAGACAAGAACACAAAGCTCCCTCGTGTATTGTAAGTGGCGCACCGATCATCGAAGCCCTCCAAGAAGAGGGACTTTGAATGTAACTTTGTAGTTGAACGGAAACCAGTGCTGTTTCGCACTGAACCCGATACATGCGATCTGTTTTGGTAAGTTGGCCACGACTGAAGTGATGCAGTTGAGGACGGGCTGAATGTCCGACATGCATACAGGGATACGTATACAAGGCATAGAAAAATCCAGAAAATATCCAGGTATACAGTGATTAGATTGTAGTGAACACAGTCGCCAGAGCGTTTGCTATAGCGAAAGTAGCAGAAGGATCACATTTTGCTTATTGCACCAACTTTGCTGAACTTCAAATTGTACGGATAACCTATAAAATTAAAATATTACTGAAGCACTGAAAACAGTGCTGCAATAATTTTGAGTCAACATTTTAAAACTGGTTAGTTCTATGACCTAAGTTCATTTCAACTAGGCTTTTGAATTTTTCCTGCAATTGTAAATTGTTAAATCTTCGCAATATGTCCACGCAATAAATTGCTCAGTAGAACCAAACTGCACATTTTCTTAGACAAAACCATAACACGTTGAATATGGCCCAGTGATCTGAATCGCTCGTTTTCTTGTGTACACCATACGGAAATTAAAGATTACAAGTTCGCCAAAGTTCCATATTTTAAAAATTTATTAGGCAAATTTGTGGAAAAATTTTCTGAAATTAATAGAATTAAAAATTTGTGGAAAAATCTTCTGAAATTAATAGAATTAAAAATTGAAAGGTCTTATAAACGTCTATTAATAAGGAACAAAATCTGTAAAATTAGTCCGAAATATTTTTCGAAGTTAAAGCCTGTAGTCTGACGCTAACGACTATACATTCGTAGCCTATATAGGTTAACCACTTTTAATGACTCATGACAGAGAAATTCTTCCAAAAAAGCCCACGACGCTGTTCAGATGCATAATTTTTTATTTTGCCTGTCAATAAGTCAAACCTATTTCACTTTAGTAAATTTAAAACTTTGAAAAATGTAGGTTAGGGTACAAAGACAATTATTTAAATCTTAAATAATATTCAAAGTTAAAGACACCAGGCCTCTGTCTCAATTCATTTGCTGAAAAACCAAGAACTTGAAATTCTCTGACGTTTCATGGTTCACAATATAATGTCCAATGGAACTGTGGAAATGCAATATATTGCAGCTCTGACAAATTTTGAATCTAATCAAATCTGAAAAACTTTATATATATATATATATATATATATATATATATATATATATATATATATATATATATATATATATATATATATATATATATATATATATATATATATATATATATATATATATAGAGAGAGAGAGAGAGAGAGAGAGAGAGAAGGGGACAGCACCGTTATCAAAATGCACAAGTTGCCATTCCATGGTCGCTTTTTAAAACCGCATTTTGTAATAAGAACCAGCGTTGGTCTAATTCGCGGTACATGTACGCCTTCTCCTGGCAACAGGTCATGCCCCAGTAGCAACATTTAGACAGTCTGTATCATCCATTGTTAAATTAGACCTACATGTACTTGCACGATCATCAGCAGCCTAGATCTAAAGTTGTTCACTTGCTAAATAGAACTGTTGGGCAACAGGCTGATTATCACTGGCATAAGGGACAAGGACTAATTGCATTACATGATTTAGTCAAATTAAACAAAGCTTCTGACACTGTTTATATGTTTGGTCATTAGGTTCGCGAGACGACTAGGATCTGTTCCCTGTTGCTGTTACTGGATCTGATATGGAAGACAGATGGACTGGTGGGAATTCAGCGGCGGAACGAAAGCAACCACAAGTCGGATCAACTCGAGAAAACGATCGAACAGCACGCAAACGAAGCCACAGCGCCATCCAGCGAATGTCTTCCGGTACCGGAGAAAATCCTCTGGCGGAAGTTGGCTTCAGATCTGTCGTCATTCACTCGAGGGCGCATCTCGCTCACTGCGCCCGTCGTATCGAAGCGTCGTCCGCGCCCGAAAAACCACCGAGACGAGAAGAACAAGACACAGAAAGGCGCCACCTGGGGGCGCCGCAGGAAATCAAACCGACACATCGACGAAGACGCTCAGGCCAAGTTTAACCAGTGTGAGTTTCAAAAGCGCTGGATGCGCATGCCCGATGGCGTGTTTCCTCCGTTCATTGAAACCGGAAGATGCTCGCGCAAGCCGTGCATGACGAGGTTGTACTTGTGCGTCCCGCGGAAGTACGCTATCACGGTCCTGAGGAGGGTCCCGAGTGAATGTCGGCCGCTCGTGACTACGACCGTTAACCTGACGAACGTCGAAGTATGGCAGTTTTCTGAGCATGTTGTAACAGTTGGTTGTTCGTGTGCGAAGCGCAAAAGGACCGGAGTTTTCCCGTATACATTCACCACTGAACTATCACAGAAAACGCTCTGAATCGACTTCAGTCGAACAGCTGCTTTTTGTGACAGTCCCCAATTAACAATGAGTCATAACCGTTGAAGAATTTCATGGCGGTCGTTTAAGCCAAATACAGCGAACGGTTAAACCGCAGGACGCCACCCAATCCAATCTTAACGGAAACCCAAATGATTTTCTCGCCTGCGCGCAGTATCCTAACCCGTGGGCAGTAACATTTGACACATGCGGTCTGGTCCGTAGGCCTATAAGACTGCACATCAATTGGGCCTAAACTAAAAGGTTACAAATCGCGCTGTATAAAAAGAAACACTATCAGGACAAGATAAACTTATATTAAGAGTCTCTAGTTTGTCTTTGGAATCGTCCATGGAGGACATCCACAAAGAAATGCCTACTTTGGACCCTCCCTCTCTTGTCTGCATTTGTCCGCATTTGACATGACCCTCCCCATCCCCTTTGCGGACCTCCGCACTTCACAGGAGCTCTAAAGCCTACAGATTAGGCTTCCCTATTGATCTTGCAGGCCTACCCGAGCTATGTAGTAGGGTACGTTGATATTGTTGCGTCCAGCAGTGGAACGCTATAGTTTAGATTCAACGCGATACGAACTGCTGTCTGACGTTGATGTTTAAGGCCGTACCGAAATAACACCAACTTTAGATTTGGACATCTGCATTGGGTACAACCTCCTCCCCTTGTTGGCACTGGGTACACCTCTCCCCTTGTTCTGATTGGGTACACCCCATCCCCTTGTTCGCATTGGGTAACTTCTCCCGAAGCTCTTTTCGGACTTCCTTAATGGACACCCCTTTGCGCGATTGCCAACGAGCACCATCTTCAAGTTGTGTACACGCTCACACGCGCAGCTTTGAGGGAACACTGAACCCCATAGAATCTCATCCGATAAATTCATGCAAAATGGACAGGGTCGAGGCCACACGGTTGCTGTATAAAACCGTACATTTAAATTTTACATTAACAGCAAGTGGTCTGTTTAAACAGTCAAGAAATCAAATAAATCCAGTGGCACTGTTTTGTCTCCAACACCGAGAGGGACACATCCTTTTTTGAGCTTTATGTTACGCTGTACAAAAATATGTATCTGAGAATCTCTATTGTTCCTTTAAAGAACCTCACAAAATTGCTTTTTGCTAGCCTAACTGACATCATAGATCGTATGACAAGTTTGTTGGCATATGAATTTTATCACGCAAGTGGGACTCTCCAGCTTTGTGAATGTGTTTATAAGATGTCAACTGCCTAATAGTTTAAAAATGTTCCAAAATGTCTTGAAATACAATTAGAATTCCTGTCTTTATTGTTGAAATCTAAAAGCTCTTAAAATCTCTTCAAGCGATTAGTAACATTATGAATACACTCAATGCACTGTATGGTGATCATTCAGTTTGTAGCTTCAGTAAACCAAGCAAAAGTTATTCACTGAATTCTGTTAAATGCTTGCTTTTAACAGGCTGATCAGGCATGCACATTTTGTGATTTTAGTGACATGTAGCACTAGCATGAATGTCTTACTCTAAATTGTCTTGACAGTGAAAATTCATGCAACACAATGTGAATTTTGTCTGTACATAATGCAAACTATGTTGGACTGTTAACTGCTTAGGCAGAACACAATACCTCATCAATAACAGCCAAAACTAATATTGAAATTAATTTTGTAACATTTGCCTAAATTTTCAAATATTAATAACCGTCCATAAGGCAAAAGAGTAGTACATTCGTCACATGGAAGTTGAAACACATGCCGGTAAAGTTCCAAAACCATTTGAACTAAGAGGCAGCCACTTAGAAATCCTTGAACTCTTTAGCGAACTTGTTCTGTGGACTGATCTTAATCGGATCTTCATTGTATTTACTGAAATTGCTAGGATCTCCAGGGCCTTTCGACTGAGGAATGTATGGTGGTACCACCTAGAAATATATGTAACTGGTAATAAGCATAATAATTTCAGCTAAAAGTGCAACCAATGCATTTACGGTAATAATCCTTACACATGCTGGTAAGCTAGTTCCACTAAGATGCAGCACTGAAAATTATTTTGTCCAACTCCAAATCATACTCACACAATTCATAATCTTAACTTACAGTCCCAAATCTATTATTTTGTTAACTTAGCTTTTAAATTTAGTTAGAAACATGCTGGTCATTTACAACTATTGTTACAGTTACTGTATTTTGGCCAACTGTTTGCCTTTTAACGTGGGAAGTGCAGCTCAGAGCTAGGCATCCCCTACAACACTCAACGTGCAGAACCTTGCAAAGACTATGAAAGGCCCTGTCATTTCAAAATTTTGAGAACTATGGTCCCTGGTCGTACTGAACTTCCGAAAAGGCATAAATAAATGTAAAAATTTGAGGCACCACAAACTGATGTTTAGGCTGAATGGCCTCCTGGCCCACCTTCCGATAGGGCCTGTTGGCGTACATAGACCTTGAATCTTGGCCAACAGTTGTTTAAGGCCCGTGATTGATTCTTAACTTATATAACTGCATATATAATTATATATAAAGTATAACCAATAACTGAAATCAATCTGTGCTCCAACTATCAAGATCCAGGATTTGATGTTAGAGGCAAAGTTACAGTGTAGCCTGTAGCAAAATGAGTAAAACAATTAGAAATACTTCATTCTCAAAACTTTGGAGGATGTCTGACCGTTACCCCGACCACGAATCCACCATGAACCATGCCAAAAATCTGAACCCCAAATATAAGAATATATACTTACTTTTTTCTCATACACTGCGACCCAATTTACTTCTCTGAACCACGGATGCTGTTTAATGTCCTGAATGCCATTTCTCAGGTTGCCATAACGCCGAGTGAGATCTGCCTGTATCAGATTCCTACACAGATCTTTGATATCATTGGAGAAGTGCTTTGGAAACTTGTACTGCAAAAAAGCAGAAAAGGTTAAGCTAAATATATCACCTTCAATTTTCTAGCTTACATAAACTTTCTTAACCTTTGTCAGATGAGCCAGTAAGATATTTTATAAGTCTGTTTATCACCAAAGCATTTCATGTCTTACAGTCTTGGTGCAATATGAAATAAAAAGCTTGTAGTCGAGTCATAAACCTTAATGCCACTGAAATCCGATAATGCCCGTTTACATTAGATCAGAGACGGTTAATGGCCCAACTATTTTGGATTATTGCAATGTATGTGCTTCAACAAATTATTATTACTAATTAGTAACGTCTATAGTGCAGGTGTCTACTGCACAAGGCATCAACCAATGGTGCACCAAGAGCAAACCCTAAACAGGTCTCAGTCCAGAGTTCAGTCCATAGAGACAGAGAGACAGTCTATGGTGGATAAGCAGTTTGAAAAAGGCAAGTCTTGAGTTGAGAAAGTAATGACACAAGCAACTGAGCAGAACAAACAGATACAGGGAGAGAGTTCCAAAATTTAGGTCCAGCAACCAAAAAAGCTCATTCATAAAGAACATTTCTAGTTTTAGATGTAACCAGAGAGGCAACCAGCTGACCTGGTTGAATAATGATAAGACTGAGGGATATGGAGTGATTTTAAATATTGTGGTTGGCTACAGTTCAATGTTTTAAAAACCAAAAGCCCCAATTTGAAACAGATTCTTTGCTAAACAGGAAGCCAATGCATTCATTTAATTAGGGGTTATACGCTCATATCTTGAAGTATAAGTTATGACTCTAGCTTGACTTGCAGCTCTAGTTAATAGTGACTGACTTTGATGCTCTGCATATCATTGTGATAGGGAAGTCATCATAATTATTTACCAATTATTATTTAGCACTAAGATTGGCGAGTAGTTTTCAATGAATTTCTTGGTTAACAAACCTTGCCTTCAATGATCCTCTCATAGATTGTCATGTGTTCACCACCGCTGAAAGGTGGATAACCAGCCGCCATCTCAAATATTAGAATTCCCACAGTCCACCAGTCAACTGAACTTCCGTAGCCCTATGCATAGACACAGAACAGCATTTTTTATGTGTCTGATGGAGAACTTCAGGAAAGTTGAGCCCCATGTTTGATGCACAGATGGTCAAATGTCAAAACAGAAAAACTGCCATAAATAAGACCACAACAACAACCTTGAAATGTCTGACTACAACAGTTCTACCATTTCAAATCAGTTAGATACATAGTAACGTTTCATGTTTCTGAAGAATTAAAAAAGGCCAAAATCCATCTGCTCACATTTTTAATTTTTAAATTTATTTATTATATTTTTATTTTTCAAAAATGGTAATATTGCATGTTTCTTTATGCCATAGTGTAAAAGAGTCCAACCATAATGTGATGTTTTGAGGTCTTACAGAACATGCATCCTCTATTAAACAGGTTCTTATATGGAAAATGGCACAGAAGACAGCAAAAAAGACAACATTTCTGAACAATAATACCCTCACCATCAGAGTGAGCAACTAGGAGACACATGGAAAGTATTTTTTGACATACAATACAACACAGCACAACTGAAATTTGTCGATGCCCCCTCATAATGTTCAGAAGTGCATATTGAAGCTGAGCAATAGGAAATATCAACCATAAACAGCAAATGCAAGATGTAAGTATTTAGTGCTCAGAAGTGCATACTGAAGTCTATTGACTAAATTGAAGACGTAAGTTTTTAGTGTAGAGCAAAAAAGTCTCAATAAGAGAGATGCAAACATGAGGAAGTAAGGAGATGCTGATCAAAGATTGGATCACCCTTTAACAAAGCTACAGAATATAACCAGGGATATTAGGTAGGAAGGCAGATAAAAATGACAGAAAAGTTATATATATATATTAGACACCAGCTTACATGATGCTTATGAAACAACTGAGAACTGTGGTCCTACCATTTGAATGATCTTTTGGCAGAAGTGAGAAAACAACCACAGCAAAAAGAAGACAACATTCATAACATCCTACTCAATCTGGAACTCATAAACTGACTTGAGAAGCATAGATGGCCTGGTACTCCATGGATGGTCACCAATCCAAGTACCAAGAAGGATCAGTATTGCTTAAACTAACGGTGTTTGTTAGCATCTTATCGATAGCATCAAGCCACCATCTACAGCCTGCAAGAACAAGTTTTACTAGATATACAAGAACATCTTGAGTAATTCAAGCTGAAATCTGGTTCTGGTCAAACCACAAAAACAAGCTGAAATGGTAAAAGAAGGAATAAACTTTCTTGGAAAAGGAAGTATTACCTTATTCTGAATAATTTCTGGTGCCAGATATTCAGGTGTTCCACACAGAGTGTACGTTCGACCTCTGACTCGTTTTGCAAAACCCATATCTGTTATCTGAAAATGCAAACCATTAACTGAAAACCCTAATAACAGAAAATCTTACATCAGATAAAAAGTGCAGAAGAGAAAATCAGAGGACGTATTTACAGTAAATCTAATATTCCGAGCCAATCTAAGCAAGTTGTAAGCTGCAGAGTTGTGAAATTAAAAATAACTCAAGCAGCCATTTCAGTCAAAGATTACTTACTGCTCATGGGGCTATGGGAGGGCTCAAATCTATGGCGCAAGTACAGGTCTGCAGGGCCCACAACTGCAGTTGGCCAAGATCCAAATGTCCAATCTCTTGGGCTAGAAAACTTCTCATAGGATGCATCCTTGAGAAATTCTCCTGTGCCTCTAAGAGTTTCCTAAAAGGTTCTATACAAATACAGAAATACATGCCCAGATGACCCCTGACAGTAACGGATGCTTTAGGCCCCACTTGTTAGAGGGCCTGATGTGTCCTACTATTGTGAACCTTCGCTTTTCTTCAGCTTTGCCTGGTTAATTTTGTTCCAACTGAATTCAATATCAGTATCCTCACCAACCAGAAGCTGTTTATGTACTTTGTTTCACCTACTATTTAGTGTTATTTCTTTCTAGAAATCAATCACAGATGTGAAAGACATGTAGCCATTTCTAACTAATAATTATAGTGCAAGAAGAAAAAGAAACTAATAACCATTAGCCATAAATGATCAGTTTGATACCTTGATGTATCCGTGATTGTCGATTAGTATGTTTTCTGGCTTCAGGTCTCGATACAGGATATCTAACCCATGCAAGTACTCAAAGCCCATGACCACCTGGGATGCATACAACTTAGCCTGTGGTTCACTAAAACAAGAAAGTAGACAAAAGCTTAAATGCAGGACAGCATAATCAACTGGTTCTACAGTAACGTGATCTTTCTGGAGAAGTCTTATAATGCCTTAGTTCAATCATAACAGAAAGCTCAGCCTAACATTATAATGATAACAATTTCAACAGTCACAATGATAACAGCGCTTATAAGGTGGTATACAAAAATCCAGAATGATACATACGTATATGCAATGGACTCAGATAATGGTAATGATGACAGTGAAATAAAATGTTTAAAAAACTTATTAAGTTCATCTCTGATTTTTAGCATTTGGTTGCAATTAGAGCACCATGCACTAAGCAGTTGGTCAAAATACATTCAGACAGCACAGGTGATGTTCAGGAAAGACCTCAGACAAAAAAGATGCTCAACATGGCAATTCATGAAGCAGAACCAAGTTGTGTAGAAATCTCTTCACTTAAAGCATAATATTAACCCAAAATAAGAATTTTCATCGTTTGGATTCATTTAAAAAATAATAATCCCACTAGCGCTGTTTACCAACATAGCATAGCCCAGCAGCACTACAGAGGTGCTCAGACTGCAAGTTTTAAGTGCTCAGCAATGTCGTTCAGCTTTTGCATCTTTTAAGTAACAAGTCATGGTGATCTGAAAGTTCTTTTTTGGTAAGAGTAAAGTCTTGATCATCAAAAGCCTGAAGCAGATTGTCTGAAGCAATCAGTGGCCAACATGCTAAACACAGAAGATGAACATAGAGGACTGTTCTACAGCCCATTGTCCTTTGACCAAGTAACTGTAAAAATTTACTTTACCACTGTGATAATTTGTGCCTTAGAAACGCAACTACCTGACACAATACAAGTCAGACAGAGGCAATTCAAATTTAAGAAAAAAAGTTAATTTTACGTGAATCTAGAGACTCTTCTCAGGTAAGTGAACATCTCTCCTCCAGCAATGAATTCTAGGACAATGTACAGATTTGAATTGTCCTTTATGAATAAAACAATACAATAGAATTAATAATATAATAAAATCACTGATTATATTATCATTCTTATCATAACTTACACAATTAAACTGATGGTTATGTCAACATTTATGCAGCACTAATTTATGAAATCATTTCAAAGACCTTAACAGTCAGGAATCTATAATTTAGTGGCTAGCATGAGTCAGCAACATATAATAAAAAACAAAATGACTTGAAAAACATCTTCTACAACAGTAAGCTCAGACTCTCTGAGCTTATTGTGGTAGCTGAAATTTCTTATGATAATTTCCTAAATATGTTTTAATAAATTTTAGGCCTATTTTAGCGGGGTGATATTCACCACGAACTTGATACTTTTTTACTTTAAATGTATCATTTTAAAGAATACTTTTATACTTCTACTTTACTAAAATTGCTGATGACTACTTTTACATTTACTGAATTACTTAAAATTACAATTATTTAGCATTTATTTAAGTACTCTGGCCCAGTACTTTGAACAACACTGATAGTACTGGTTACCTTCAAAGTAGCAACAGTCAAGTCATTAACACAAAAAGCTAAACATGTAAATAAGACATTAATATTACTTTATAACGTTACCTTGAAAGTGAAGTCCAGCTTAACAAGGAATGGAAAATTGATAGCCTGCAGAACTCGTTTTTCATTGAGTGTGTGTTCCACTTGCTTTAGTCTGATGATCTTATGTCAAGAAATAAAAAATCTTACATTGAATCACAGTGAACAGGAAGAACTGTTGAATCAAGACTGAAATGTACTGTTATGCTCCTATGAGAAGATTTTCTAAACAGAATCACTAAAGTGACAACACATGGCAAAAGATTGCTAATATGCTTGCCTTTCAATTCTGCATCAACACAGATCAAATCTCAGGGCATCGTATGAAACGATCATCAAGCCACATAAATTGTAAGAAAAGTTTCAGGCTGTTTGATTGTTGGTGACGCGATTGCGCTTTCGCTGAAATATCCTCTAACCTCAGATCTGGGAGAAAAATATTGCTGACAGAGAGATGAATAACAAATGAGTGGATACCTCATCATGCCCAAAAGCCAAACACATAATTTCTTACTAGAATAAAACTTCAGGTAAAAATTGGTCACACACTGTTATCAACTGTTCCCAAAAATGTGCTACATCAATATTCTGATACACAAATTAATGACTTAAACACTAAAATGTTGCAACAGGGCAAGCTGCAACAGACTAAATTGTGATGCATTATGTCCTGTATGATTTTTATTTATGCACATTCTCAAACCAAGATCATATTAGTAACAAGAAATAAAAAGAAAGATGGCCAGAAACTTCCCATACACTGAATGGCTATATTGATGGCACAGATTTTATTTCATTTCTAGATCAAATTTCAGATTCTGCATCAATGGAATAGTTATTTATATCCTAAATATCCTATAAAGATCATATGAACATAAATCACTAGATACAAAAAACATTATTATAAGTTGGTAAGTTAGAAAATTTATTATTTTTATGTGTACCCATCTATATTTTTAATGGGAAAGAGGAGAAATCACGTTCAGAAAAGTAGGCTTTAGACAGACCCTTATTCTATACCTTGTCCTTGTCCAGGATTTTCATGGCATAGAAGAGTTTGTTGGGTTTGTATTGGACTAACATGACCCTTCCAAATGCACCAGTGCCAAGCGTACGAACACGATCAAAGTCTTCAAATCTGGCATTATTCTGAAATAAACATAACCAAGCCAACATATCTTGCAAGACTGTATACAGCATGAAAGGTTCCCCACTCAATAAAGCTGTTTTCCAGAATCAGGCAGTGCTAAAACACAATAAAGGAGGTCAAATCCTACGGAATCATGTAAAATACTCAAGTCTGCATTGGCAGAGCATGTCACAAACTTCTCATGACCTGAATGTGTTTCAAACCAAAAGACAGTCTTTCGTGAAAGGGAAGGCCTAAGGTTTTCAGGTGTACAAAAGCAGATCAGTCATTACAAAGGAAGTCATGGAAATAAATAACCTGAACTTTAAACATGACAGCATTAAGTATTTAAGTATTAATAACAATTGCAAAATATTAATCACAATTACATGGGTGCCTGTAATAACCACTTTGCAATAAATATCCACAATATTAATGGTACTCCTTTGCACAAAAAGTTCCACACAACCATGCAGAAAAGCTCCACATTGATGTGTAGTGAAAAGTTCCATACAAATCATTATGCAGAAAAACAATGAAAAGTAGGAATGCGTAGGAAAACTCCACACTTTCTACAAAAGTCTATAGTATTTCAAAATTATAGCATATTATTAATCTGAAAATCTGGGTTGTTCTGCCAGAATGAACAGAACACAGACCTGTGTTGGGTGTTCCCATTTGTAGTTGAATTCTTCTACAGCCTTCCGCAAGTAAGCTTCCGCTAAAGAACACAAAACACAATATTTTCATAAAAATAGATCTAACATATTTCTATCCACTGGCCTCTTATTACTTAGTGGTAATACTGCAGCAAAGAAACCTCATAAAAATTTGACATGTGATATATACATGGGTCTAAGTCTGACTGCTCTCTCCAAAAACTGGGTACTGCATCTATTTTGTACAGAACATCTGACTGAAAACAATGATCCCATGTAAAAGTATCGCTAGAAGTGTTTAAAAGATCCTCAGTATGATGTTGCACTAACCATTTTAAACACTGTTCCTGAGCTGTAAGCCGACTATGGTAAAATTGTCCATAAAAGCTGTTTGACGACAGTCGAAGTACAGCAATTTTGTGAAAGCAAAAATTGTCAAGTTGGACTCACAGTGCCCGGGAGAATGCATACACCAGAGCTGATGATATAAAACATCTGTTAAGCAAATACAATGTTGCAGACACAGCTGCTGTAGTCTGGTTTATTGAGTGAGTCTGGAATCAATTGGACTGCAGATTTTCATAAGACAAGTTTCTATGGAATAGAAGGTGTTTGATTTATGCATGTTGGCAGACGCAGAAAGCTATGCCAACACTGGAGGAACCAAAATTGTTAGATTAGCAGTAAAGTGCTGTAAGCTACTTGCTAAAACTGATGACAAATATAAGAAGTATGCTGGCGAACAGTATCATGATTTTAAATACATTGCAACTGAGAAATTAAAGAGGGAAAGATCAAAACAAACATCCTGCAGGGTAATGAAGAAATCAGGGACTTAGCACAGCTCATAGATCTATGTATGTACCATGTGCAACTTTCAGGCATCTAGTGTGAAGTATGAATACTGTTTCAGCCTTGTGAATGTAATGAGTAAAAAATGCACAAACCAACTTAGGTTGACCACCCTGACTGTCTGATAAGAATCAAAACTTTTTGAATTGGGGTTAAACAATCAACCTTGATCACCTATGTGGCACTCGTTGGTAATTGCACAAAACAATGAGAGACAATCTAATATATGTTAGGTATTTAAGTCATATAAACAAGGGGATTCTAATTCTTTTAGTTTAGGCCTAATAACTGTGCAATCATGCATGGACTAGAGTGCTGAACCCAGATGTTACTGCCCATGCCGTAGGCCAGTGTATGCAAGGCAAAAGAAATTGAGAGAACATTGATGACTTAAAGGGCCTGTATAATGCTGGCTCACCAAACTCGATATCTTACGCAAAGTACAGTTCAATGAATGTTAGAATGCTCCTGTACATGCATAATTTGGAATGAATCTCATACTCTTGACTATTAATCAAACTTTATAACTTTATAAACGTTAACACCACAAGTAGGTTAAGAGAATTCAAGTTATTGCAGCTTCTTTATTGTCATGGCACCCAATTCCAAGCAAAGCATTCCAGACTGACAAATGTACTTCTGTTGAAATACGGACTGTGGAACCATTTCATGGCATGTTATAGTGATAGCTGCACTGCAGAGCTAAAAAGAACTGCCCCACATATCACTGTGCTCTGCTAGAAAAGCCCGCTAATAAAACAAAGTACGCCCTACTGTGGGTGGTACACTTTGTTTGGGTGATCTTCCATTTCAAATAATAATATGTCGTTTTACCGACAAATCATTGTAATTTCTACTCCAACTTCAAATTTGGTACTTTGTAACATCAAAAAGCAGCCTCAAAAGAACTGCCCCATACACTGCTCGTGCTATGCAAGAAACGTCCCGCTAATAAAACAAAGTATGGACTACGCACTACTGTGAGTGGCCAAATATTCTCTTTCCGCTTTGTTTGGGTTATTTCCCATTTCAAATAACAATTTGAAAGTCGTCCTCCGACAAATCTTTGTAACTTCTGATCCAACTTCTAATTAGGTACTTTGAAGCATCAAAATACAAAGTTATCGCGCAACCCTACGCCATTACAACTGCGTCCTTATTTGTCTGTCTATCAAAGCTTCCTGCGAAGGAAAGCCTCGCAGTCAAACTGTGTAAGTAAGTAGGCTTAATCCTGAGATTCTCCGCCTCCTTCAGCGCCTCAAAACTTAATCGTGGGCTCGGAAGGCAAATTCGGCGAGGCAGGTTCGGTTCCAAGTCCGTATAAATTTAATAAATGAGTAAAAGTCATTCAGAAATGCAACTGAAAATAACATTAGGAATATCCTAAAAAAAAAAGGAAATGTACACGGTTTCATAATAAATGTAAATGCATACGTTTTTTTATAGCGACCGTATGGCTTCGACCCTTGTCATTTTGCAATCGTAATCGTAATCTCGACATTTCTATAGCGCCCAACGAAAACTAAATCGCGGGAACCAGATTATTCACAGGCACTCAGTCAAAACAAAATCGATAGGCAAAAGGGTTCGGTTCCAGGTCAAGTACCAGAGGTCAGGCAGTCAAACAGTCGGACGGCTACGGTGGATGATGTTTGAAATTGAAGCGAGAAGAGAGAGAAGGAGAAGAGGAAGAATCAGGATAAAATTTCTGGAAAAAATGTCTTCAGTCTTGAGAGAAAGACCAGCGCAGAAACTGAAAGAGGTCAAGTGTTGGTGAGTTCGTATGATGTTCGTATGATATTTTGCAATGACTTGAACGGGCGAGATCCTTCCCCACCGCTGCCCTTTTGACTGGACGCCACTTCATTTGCGGACCATGTACGAACCCCGATTTGTATCGCGCTAGCCCTAGATACAAATCTTTTAAATATAACCACGATTGTTATATATTATGCGAACCGGCATCTTCATGAACAGAAGCTCTTTGACGTAGGCCTACACTTTGACCAATGCGGATAACCAGGACTGGCAGTGCCTAAAATTTTGCAAATTTAAATACTGTTTGTAAATTTTAAGTTACCATTTTACGTGAATAAATTATTTGAATTAAATTTGGTGAAAATCGTAATTCTACGGAATATTAATGGAAAACCCTTTGACTGTAAGATCACTATCGTTCACACACAAAAATGTAAATGTATAGGTTTTATACAGCGACCGTATGGCCATGACCGTGCTCATTTTTCAATGAATTTATCGGGTGAGATCCTTCACCACCGTTGCCCGTTTGAATGGGCGCCACGCCATTTAAGGTCCCCGTGCACGGACCGTACTAGCCCGAGATTTAAATCTCTGAAATAAGCCACGACCGGGACGCGAACCCGGGATCCTCACGCACAGAGGCGTACGCACTTATCAATGTAACTACTAGGCCAGTATAATAAATGCCTCTTCGAGGGAATGATAGACTCTCCCCATCTGACAACATTTTATTCTTCTCCCTTTGTGACCTTATGGGAGATCCAGTCATCTTCAGTTCGTTTTAAAAAGCGTTTTGCAACTTAATTGTGGTTATAATTATTTTTGATATAGGTGATTAAAGCAATAGTGACATTCTGTAGTATAAATTCTTTATATATTAATGCAAGCCAGTGCTGTTACAAATTTAGTGCTTCAAATAGAATCTATCATGAAATGTACAAATAACTGACCAACCTGCAAAGCCAGTGAGAAAGTCATCATTGCTTGTTCTAGGATAAAACTTCCTCAGTACCCGGCAAATTAAGCTCTTAACCGCCGGGCACGAAGGCGCTATAATATCAGGTACACTATTTAAACCGCCGAGTCAAGGTCGCAATGGCAGTTATTCAGTTGTCAATGTTGTCGAGATGCTTCAAATCTCACAATTTGTGGAGACAGTGCCGTACAGTGAGTAAACATTCTCATGCTAGAGTTTCAGGATGTTGAACGAGACTGCCCACGAAATTCTAATCGACAGTTGTCGTAACTGATAGAAAGGTTATTCCCCCTCCCCGACACATCGCACCTAAAATCGGCCAAATTTGGCAACATGGTTATTGGGTACATTGTCGCTTGCAGGTGTAAAATCAGCTGACGTGCCTATTACTCATTTTCACGATTTTGACGACGTGTGCTGGTCAATAAGTTACCAATTTCAAACTTCGAAGAATATTAATGATTTATGATGCTTAGGTTTAAGGGCTTAGCAGCGGTTCATCTCGCGAACGTTCGTTCAGGATGGTTAATACTAGACAGTTCATCCTATGACAGTCTAACCCGTTGATGGTTAATCCCGTGACACTGTAATCATGCATCGGTTCACCCTGCGGCTATGCATTCCATACTGTTCATCCCAGAAGCTTTGGTTATTGCAGTTTTTTTTGTAGAATACTGTAATATGCACTGGGAACTCTGTACAGCATGCATCCTTATATCATGAATTTAGACATAATGTGGTCACGTCAAGGAGCCTTTTGAAAGTGACCTCATTTTAATATTACCTTGTTCATTGAGGAAACTTCTTTACCGGTCATTCCATGTCAACTCAACCTGTTTTGGGAAACTACCTCATCTTCCTATCTCATTTTAATAAATATTGGCAGGTATGTAGATAAACATGTATCATGAAGGTCTACAAAGTTTCAGACCTCATTACGTAGAAGTTCCTGAGATATGAGGCTTACAACAAGAATTCCTATTGTGTTAGAAATTTTCAACCATTATTCTTGTATGAACCTCATAGCTCCTTTTGGTTAATTAAGGGGCCCATAAGGCTGCAATTACTTGGGGAAAATCAAAATACAGAGCAAAACTGATTTACAAAGAACTGCTTGCAACTATGCAAGGCTCTTACCACCCAAATAGTGGTTACGTTATTGCAATACTTCTTGTGGAATCTCTAAATATGTTTCTAGTGATTTCTTAAGCGCACATTTGCATTTTAAATAAGAGTTTGCTGTGTTGTTTACCTTTGTTAGAGTCTTGTGGTTGGCAGCCCTTTGAATGTTCATGGATTTGCAAGAGAAATTTCTATCTCAGCAGGTCTTCTAGACGGAAAGAGTCGGACAGATTCAGGTTCGCCTGAAGGTACAACCCCGGACAAGAATGCCAAACCTGAACTTCGGTTTGGAAAAATTTTTGACAAGAAGCCTGTGCGAATTGTTCTAGATGAGGGAAAGCTGTACAGCTGGTGCACATGTGGTCTCAGCAAGAAACAGGTAGACCTGTGCAAGTTTGTTACAAGAAAGTAGTTTATGGAGGATGTCATTGAAGTAATGAAGTAATGGACCGACCCAGTGTGTTGTCGAAACGTGCTCCATTGTGAACTAAGTTATGTCAGTTTATGGTAAAGGGGTATAAGGTAAAGTCAATCTGTCTAGATTTTTGTGATTCATCATTGCTTTGGTTGAGAATTGATTGGTTGTTAAATATATTTTTCTGAAATTTATTTGTTGAGTGACTGATGTAACTGCTGCTAAATTGCTAATAGACATGATCAAAAGTATGCATAGTTTGACTTTTTGCCCAAGAATTCAAGTTTGTATAGTCAGATTGCGCAAGCTTCATTAGAAGAGGACCACACTGGCGCATAATTATTTAAAGCCCTAAAACTGGAAGAATTATTGTGACAGACCAAGTGCCTTGGGACTGGAATAGTGGTCAAAGATCTGAAACAACACAGTTTTTGAATAAACTCTGCAGAAATTACACAAGTTTGACCCTAGAGGAACAGAGAAGCATGTGAATCGCGGTTTGAAGTAGCCGAGTCCCCGAAGTGAATGTAAAGTTATATGTGGGTCCATATGTTTGTGTGCATGGCAATTGTATAGCACCTTTTGTAGACTGCTGAATAACCCTGTGCAAAACTTTGAAGTACCTACTGAGTTTGCTGCCGTGCAAGCTCAGATCTAAACCTTATTATGCTAATTGTGTTGGACTTTTCTACCTATTTCTCAAAGGCTGTCAGCTTGGTAGGTTTGAATGAATCTAACAAATCAGTCATCATTATAATTGTTTAAATTGTTAATAATTATTACATCATCTTATCAAATTAAAGATTGCTGACTTCCATTTAAATATTTAATTGTTGGTGTTAAGAAATTGTGATGACTTTCTCAACAAGAAGCTTTAAATCTTGCTGAATCATGTCTCCCCACCTCTTCTTTTGTCGTCGGCGCAGTCGGGGACGACAAAAGAAGAGATGGGAGACATGATTCAGCAAGATCTAAAGCTTCTCAGACTGAAGAGAGAAGATACTGGAGGTAGAAACAAATGGAAAAGAAGGACTCATGTGGCTGACCCCTCCCCTAGGAGGGATTAATTCCAGACAGAAGGAAGGATGACTTTCTCAACATCTCAGAGCAAGCACACTCCACAGTACTTCAGTGGTGTCCACTCAACCATTCAGCCACTGCATATAATCCTGAATTTCTCTATGAATGTTACTAGTAATACATTTCAGTATTTGTTATATATAAAGCCATCTTTTTCTTATCTGGCTTACTGGACTGGTTTTTGCACTTTTGAAGTGAATTCTTTAATTAGTCTTTTATAAACAAGTTAATATTAATTATTAATTGTAAATGGTGTTTTTCAGCCTTTCTGTGACAATTCGCATCGTGCTTTCAACGAAGTAGACCCAGACAAGTCGCTTCCACCCTTCAAGTCACACAAATTTCAAGTGGATCAGAAAAAGGAATTTCATCTGTGCAACTGCAAACAGACAAAAAATCGACCTTTCTGTGATGGCACCCATAAACAGAAGTATGTCCAGGATGCCGTCCTCTCACATTAGGCCACATTGACAGCTACACCTTTGGTCGCATGGTTGGTACGTGGTTGGTGGTCCACTGACAAAGTGGTTTGGGTTGTCATTCTGGGATGAACCTGATAATCATTACTTTTTACAACCAAGTTGGTACGTCAGTTTTTCTGTTAAAAGTTGGAGCTTGGCATTTAGCTGTCTGCCAGCCTGTGTTTGTTAAACATGTTTCATAGCCGTATTTTGTGTGAATATGTTTGGGTGTAATGCTAGTGATGTGATTGTAGTGTGCTGTATGTCTGTAAAGAATTTGATGGTGAATACATCATGACCTAGTACTCTTGTCACAATTATAAGGAGCAGAACGGGAAGGAACTAATGAGGCTCATATTTGTTTGTTGTACATACGTAATACGAAAAGCAGACTTTTGCTTACTTATGCTGCACTGCACTGTTGAATGTGTGAACCATTATTCATTTGTTGTCTGTCATAGAAAAGTGGATTTCTTCAACTTTTGTTCAAAAGTAGATGTTGTGTATTTAGCAAATTGTTATGATGATTGTGCTGTGAATCTAAAAACAAGCTTGATTGTTTAATCAAAATGTGTGTACGTGCAAGCATACATGCTGTTGTCAGTGGTGGATTTGTGGAATCCTTGAATGACATTTTGTCCAGAAACTTTATAGAAGAACATGCAGGCTAACATGTTGTGAGACAATAAAAAGAAAAAGGATGCCTGCAAAAACTGACCTACTTTGGACCTCTCCCAACCTGTTGGCTGTACTTGGCATTACCCTCCCCATTCCTCCAGTCTAATACAAGGCCTAGATGAGGCTATCCTGGCGATTCTTTAACTTTGTAACTGATGAATATATTCTGTTTTAACTTAATTTTGTGTTGTGATTAAACTCCTTTTTTTTCGTTTTACCAAATTCCTGCTATTGTTGGAATGCTTCCTGCGCTTGGTCGTTACTATTACATGGTACTTGAAATAAGTTACAAGTGGATTGTTAATTTTATAATTTGCTTCAAAAGTTGTCTCCTGAATTATCTTCCTGTGCTATACCTAAGATACAGGTATTTGTTTTTAATAGAAAATACTGCCAGATTTTGGTCTCATTAGTGTTGATACAGTATACTATCATAGTTGTGCACTGTATGCCTTTTGAGATAAATTGAAAGCCTAGTTATAACAGTTAACTCTTCTGCATATTGAGAGACATGGCCAAGCTCTGTGCTTCCATCCAGACTGTCACTGCTCAGAGAAATAACCGGTAACACAGAACCAGTCATATACTATTTGAATTATAGCAAGTAAATTATAGTAATATTATGTATTCATTTATTATAGAGAGTAGAATGTAACCAATATGACTAAAAGTTTCTTGTTGAGGACTTTTGAGGTTACTGTCTGCCGATACTAAAGTTTACCTGCCTTGCATCTAGGCTCCATTTCTTACCTTTTCCATTACCAATCATATGGATCATTAACAAATTTCCAATTTAACAAAATCCCTTGGAATTTAGAGCTAGGCTGCAGTGCACAGAGGCATGCAGGAGAAAAGCAGTCTCGTAAGCTAGCCCCAGGAGGCAACCTACCTATCAGTGTTCTATGCTCACGCCTCGTACTAATAAATATTGCACTCGATCAGTTGACACTCTGATTTATGTTGTGCCTCATACCAGGACAGTTTTGGGTTCTTGGTTGCAAGTCCAAAGCCTTGCAATCTGCTGTCCAGTTCAGTTCATTATGTCAGTTTTTGGATGTTGTTCAGATCTAAACTTAAAACTCGTCTTTTTCAATGACCTGCTTACCCACCATAGCCTAATTGTTTGTTCTCTGACCTGTGAAAGTTTGACCTTGGTTCTCCAATGGATGATGGTTTTTGATTACGATTTCACTTGAAGCGACCATTGATTCATGCCTTGAGCATTATGATAACAGCGTTGAAGAAGTCGATAGATTAGAAGGGTATGAAGCATTAGCTAGGCATGAGAGAATGCCCGCAAAAAATGACCTATCTGGGACCCCATTACCTTTGTCCGCATGTGGCATTACCCTCCCCATATCCTACTGCGTACATCTGCACTCCTACGGAGTACTAAGACCTAGTGTAGCTATCCTTTTTATCATGCCGTGCTAACTGTGATAATTATGGGTGGGGTACTTTGATACCATCATATCCCACAAAGGGACCAATAAGATCCAACTGCAGTACAGACTATCTGCTGTATGACTGAACTTGGTGTGTAAGGAACATACTACCGTACTAAAATACGTTCCAAATTTCGCTGCAGACGTCCGCATTGGGCATGACCCTTCCCCTTTTCCACATTTTGATGAATAGAGAGGAATGGTTTTGGCAAATGCGTACGTCCGCGTCTAAATTTGGTATATGCCCTGCAGCTGTGTCGTAAACCCCAACTTAAGTGAGACAACAGTCAATCTGTATCGCGCTGGATCTAATTAGAATGCAGCAGGACCAAAATACCCCACCCCGTAATACCGTTAGCCGCGGAAGATCAACAGGATAGCCTTATCTACGTCTTAGTAATCGGTTGGAGTGCGGACGTTAGCAAGCGGGTAGGAAATGGTAATGCCACATGCGGACAAGGGGAGGGAGGGGCCCAAAGTAGGTCATTTTTGCCGACGGCCTTTATAGACGATTCTCTACAGTTCACAATTTACCGGTACGTCAAACAAAATCAGTTCAGATAGGTATAGATATTCAGACTGCAACCACTGGCAAAACACCTTAACACCAGGTTTCATTGTGAAGGGTTTGGTTTGAAACTGCCCCATCGCTACTGCAGACTATAGCTATCCCCACTGAAAAGCTCCCAAAGAAAACTATGTCGCGGGAACCAGCTTATTCACAGGCGTTCAATGCAAAACAAAGTACATGGGCGGATAGGATCAGATTCGGTTCCAGGTCAAGATCAAGCAGGCAGAGTCAGACGGTTATCAGTAGGATGGATAATGTTTGTCTGACCCTTGGATCTTGACATGAAACCGAATCTGACCCTACATGCCTATCGATTTTGTTTTGATTGAGCGCTTGTGAATAAGATGGTTCGGGCGCATGAGTTTTCTTTGGGTAGTGTAGAAATCTCGAGTTTACGATTACGGATTTTAGGCCCTACGATTACGACGAGACTGTGTTTGTGCGTTTCGGTGACTGCACGAGCGAGATCATTCTGAATAGTTTTACGGCGGTTTATTTGTTTGGGGACCATATTCAGGTAAATGGAATTACAGTAGTCCCGTTTACCATCGACTGGATGTGGCGATGATAGAATGAGACAGACGAATGGCTATGGTTATGCGAAGCTAAAGATATCCGGAGTTTGCGATTAATGTTTAGGTTTACAACAGATATGTAAACAAAACTTCAACCCGCAGGCCACAGTAAACGAAACAGCTAAATCGTAATTGTAACCTCGAGATTAAACCACTTTCGACAAAAGGATCACCTTTGTAGTATTGGCAAAGATCTTTTATTAAACTAGTGGACTTCGACTTCGGTAGCCTATTTGCGTTCTAAGCGCAATACACCGTGTTAGAACGTGGCTTAACTGCCATTGGTTAGTTTCGCCTAGTGTGATGTAACCTAAGGGTCAGAAGTCATGTCGTACTCTGTCAAGAAGAGAGCTAAGTTCAAAATTCGCCTATGCAAAGTTTCTGATCCGAATTCAGTATAGAGCAGTAAAGAAGATACTCGATATTTTAAAAGTTAGCACAGTGTCCTAAAATCGTTGCAGAATGAATCGCGCAGGGATCATCCTGGGACATTTGAACGGGAAGGCAGGACGAACGGCTCGGTTCTTTAGGACAGATCGCCCTGTGGCGTCTTCAGTGACGACAGTCCCTGTAGCCGGTGCACGACCAGATAAACGGCCTAAGCCAATCTTCGTGGAAAGTGAAGACGATGTTGTGATTGTGTCCGCGCTGAGAACGCCAATTTGTAAATCGAAGAGAGGAGGATTTAAGGTAAATTTTGAACAGATACCCAAAGGCACTTGAACTACACTGCCGCACAACTTTAGATATTTCCTAAATTCTTCAGCTGCATGCTGACTGTGTGGAACGGGAGTGGAGGTAATTTTATCAGCGTATCTTCTTAGGAGCAGAAGCCACAGTATGACTAGAGATGTCAAGTTTTGTTAAATCCCCTAATCTGTCTTCAGTAACAGTAAATTTATAATGTAAAATTTAATACAGCATTGACAACAGGTTATCAGTAAACAAGTTTGCAGAGCCTACAAACAGCTTACTGCGCGCTATATTATTTATGTATTTAATACATGTCACTAGCCCTGTGAGGTTGAGTTTCAAATCCCCGTCAGGGTAGAAATTTGTTTCAAGATTTCAACTGCACTTGTGCTCCTAACCAACTCAGCTGTACTGACTATGCTGACTATGCATTGTCAGTGGGAAGATCAGGTGGCGAAGGAGAGGAATGGCCACACAAAATGAAGTCACTGACACTTCATATCCATAGCTACCTCATATGCTAGCTCGTCCTTCTCCTCCTTCTCTATAAGAGGCGCTATATAAATATGCGCTTATAGTTTGCAATTACTTCAAGGAGTGAAAAGCTGTGTAGAATTGGATAAAGTTTCACCGACAGTCTCTGTTGTAACTGACCCAGTTATAAGAACGTTTTACTGTATTCAGCTGGATTGGAGTTTGTTGGAGATTTTATTTAAACCTTAAAACATTGTATTGATTTTGTGTGTTCACATCTAGGACACTCTTCCAGATGACTTATTAACAGCTGCTTTTACTGCAGTTTTAAAAGACACTGGTCTAGATCCAACGAGCATTCAAGACATATGTGTTGGTGAGGTTGAAGTCTTAAAAAACTTTTATTATTCAGTGCTTTATAGTTTTGAATATACAATGTTAGGGTAATTTGTAACTGTTATCAGTAATTTGTATCAGCCACTTCAACAGAAACTAATCATAGGTGGTCTTTATACTAGCCTAAATGATGTTATAGATAATTAACAACAAAAGCTATAAATAAGCAGACACTGTTCAGATAGCTATAAGAATCATCAGTTAGCAAGGTATGGTACGGTCCAGCTATCTCAGTCCGTCCTGGGCACATCACCCTCCAGTGCGCATATTTCTGATGGGAAAATTAATCTATAATTTTATGCGAAAGGCAAAATCACCCTGTATAATTAAATTAATTATGTGGTAAAAGTCTGTTGAAATAAAAATATGTTGCACTTTCTAAATTAAAGATTGCAACATTGTTGTTTAATGCATTGTTATTTGATATTTTTGACAGTGCCATTATACTATTAATAATCCAACCCAAAGTTAGCAAAGATACAAATATTGAAAGTGCGTGACCTGTTTACATTTGAATCTACTTAACGTGCTGTTGTGTCAAGGCGGCAAGGCCCCCCCCCCTGATACCCGTTTAACATGCAAGACACTTTAGCACACTGTACAAGCAATACACATGCTGCTCCAGCTAATGAATGTTTCATTGTCCTTATATTAGACAGACTGTATCAACTGTCTCAGTGGTTGGCAACAGTTGCTGGCTACAGCTGAGGTTGTACAGATCCAAAGTAGGTGAATTTCATATAGCTGTAAATGTCTCCTGTCCCCAAACCCAGTAACCCAACTCTGCCTTAGACAGGAGCTTAGCTGCTTGATCTAAAAATACCAAGGTTACAACAGCTGGGTAGCAACAGGCGTGGCATTCCAAATGAAGGGAAGCACAAACTTGGCGACAACAATCTGAAACCATAGCAACTTGTCCTTACAGGTTACATGAAAACTACACTTCAGTTTGACGAGGTCTTGAACTCCAGGTGCAAATTTGTGATAATGTGATAGTCAGGCGCCTATTTACCTGATGTATTTGCATCCATGCAATCTGCAGCCATGTTGTCTCGCTTAACCTTGATTATATTTTAAAGGTTGTGTATCTAATTTGGTTATACGTTATGTCTGTTGTTCATCTCTGATTCTTAACAGTGTGTTTGTTTTATATCTAGGGAATGTAAATCAACCAGGAGCCGGTGCCAATATTTCCCGAATGGCTCAGTTTATGAGGCAAGTGCATTTTAAAGTAGAGTGAAGTTTCTGAGAATCCACAGAGCTCAGCAGATAGTTGTCATCGTAAACAAGGAATTTAAATGTAACAGTCGAATTTATGCAAAACAAGAGTCTGTATTGTATCACTTAGTTTATGTAGTCATTAATCGTAAAATGTACTTGGTGGTCAGTTGGTTCAATCCATTCCCGATGTTGGGGGACACTTCCTTCCCTTCTCACCTTCCTTCCTTATGCTGTCTTGGTGTTTGACGTCTCACCGCAAAGAGATGGGAGAGACCAACATTGATGATGGTCTAGACGTGACTGGATTTTTGACAGTGTGCATGTTAAACTTCATTCTACTGACAACCTACAGAACAGATAATGATTATGATGAACCTGAAATCTTATTTTAATTAGAGGTAGAGGAGTGCATTTCAACTGTCCCGGTAATTGATACAAGTTTGCACTGGTGTGTTGCCTTACTTGAAGTGTTGCACCTACTGAACTCTCGGGTGCTATATAAATACAGAAATAATGATAATAATCATCTTGCAGGTATTTACAAGTTCTAGCCATTCAGGATACAATTTTTCTGTCTGTTTACTTTGCGTGCAAGAACTTAATACCTTAAGGAAGTAAAAATAAAAATATTTTTTGTTTCAGTGGTATGCCTGAAACTGTTACTCTTCATACGGTCAATCGATTCTGTTCCTCAGGCCTGCAAGCCTGTGCTAGTATTGCAGGTGAAATGCAACACAAGTCTATATCACAGTTTCTATTATGTTTTCTACATTAAACCTGTAATTGTTATAGGATATTGATGAAAATGTCAGTAGGCTTTCTTGTTCTATTAATGTTGATGATTATCATTCTCAATGCTTACGTCAACTTAAAGTCTGTGGCTCATTTCACCTCCAATCAACAAGTGCTTGCATCTGAGATTTTCTTTACCATAAACTTTGCAGAATATCTATTGAAGATTCTTAATTAAGAGGGAAGCAAATGTTTACAGTATAATGCAAATAAAACATTTTCAGCAATGTGGTAAAATAGCTTGTGAAATATTGCATTTCACAGATATGACCCTATTCTTGCATCAGATTTTCTTCAAGTATAGAAGCATGTAACGTCACATATAATGCAGTGAACTTCATGAAATTTTCACATCTTCTATGGTTTCTGGTGTGAATTGCATATGGATGAAGAAACTTAGTTTATTTTATTGATTGCAGAAGAAAAAGTGAAACAGATTTTTCTGTTATAAATACAATTATAATTATTGATTATTGGATTGATATTAACTGTTTTATTTTGTCTTTTGTGTAAGATTGATATTATTTTGATATGCCTGGTGTAAGGAGACAACATTGTTGTAATTTTTGGCTTTTGGATAGGAAAAATATGATTGGTTCATGTGAGATCATGCATTTATAAGGTTCTTTCATACCTGATTTTGTAACCTATTTGTGGTGTTAAAACTACTTAAAAGTTTCTTAATTGTTCTTTTATTTCTAGCAAGCATCAAAGCCGGTTACATTGATGTTGGAATTGGAGCTGGGTCAGTACAAATAAGTTCATAAACTTAAATTGGTTGCTTTCCAGTGAACTGAATTTTGTTGAGTCTGCTGTGCAACCTTTGCAACATTTGTTTTTTAGAATAGTCGGTTGCTTGTAGTCACTGATGGTCTGTTTACAGCAAACTGTTGTCTTACAATGATATATTATATACACGTATATAAGGCTCAGCTAATACCAAGTTTCTATGTTCATTTGTATGTTGTTTAGTGGTAGGTTGTTTGCATGTGGCAGGCGTTTTACCTTAATATCTAGAATGCTCTTTTTTCATTTATTATAGGCTGTTTTACTGCAGTTTTAAAGAGCAGTTGTTTAGATCCAACAATCATTCAGCATGTCTTTCACTGAAAACTGAAAACACTCCTCTTCCACAAATCCTATCCTGATTCTTACTTGTCTGCTTATCTCTCCATTCCAGTTCCAAAAACTGTCCACTGTAGCTGTCTGATTGACTGCATGACTGCCTGGATCTTCACCTGGCACCGAATCCTTTCTGCCTATCAATTTTGTTTTGACTGAGCGCCCGTGTATAAGCTGGTTCATGCAACTTAGCTTTTGTTGGGCACTGTAGAAATCCCAAACTTACAATTATGATACATGAGTGGCGAGGCAATGATTAAACCTCGGAGCTTTACAGTTATGAATAAATGATGTTAAGGTAATGTAAGGCACAGCTTAGTGATAAAGTTCTTCAGTATGTAATAGTTGGTGTTGTAATGTGGCATTAGTGTCTATGGTATTTATAGCTAAGTATTTTTTCAATTAATTGTTTGATATGACATTTATTTATGTTGTTATTAAAATTACTTGTATTGCTGATCATGTGAAACAGAGTTGAAAGCATGACGGTGAATGAATTGGGTCGCCTGCCACCTGGAATGGTCCTCAACCCTCGAGCTCTTCAGCATGAAAAAGCTGCTAAGACTCTAATTCCAATGGGGTATGCTGTGCTTCAAAAGTTTATCTGAGTGAGGTGTGGAGATCTAAGCATTTGAATCACTCTGCACTACAAAGCTACATTCGTTGCGGCGTGCTACTTTGACTTCTTTGATCTTTGTATCTGGAAAAGGATTGATTGTCCGACAGTATTGTCATAGTGGAAGCACAGTCATTTGTTCACTGAGTTTCAAGAGCTTAAGTCTGTTCCATTGTAAATGTTTAGAGCTTGGCTCTTCATGTTTCCTCAGTTTTGTCATATACAATGCAGATTTGAGTGGTGTAGTAAATTTAGTTTGAACTAATTTTGCCATGCATTGCTCATCAAGTCGGTGACTGGATAACATCCTATAATAACAGTTTTGAAATGATACTGACCTACTGGGTTTTGAATCTGAGATTTTCAGATCTTAGTCATAATCTAATTATTTCTGCATTTGTTAAGTGCCATTATCTAATGACTAAGGATCAGTCGATGTGCTGAGCAATTATTGTGAGTAATGTTGGTAAATGGATTCATAGTGTAGTCATTGCTGAAATGCAGAGTATTAGAATGTGAAAACTGACTATAATTGTTACGATTTTGCTCCAAGGATCACATCAGAAAATGTTGCAGAGCAATTCGGCGTTAGCCGTGAAAAGCAGGATCGCATGGCAGAGATCTCTCATGCCAAGTAAGATTACACAGATACCTGCATTTAAGCAGTACACCCGAATCTTCTTATGGCATGCATCTTTATAATACAAATTCTGATATAATGTGATTAGAGGCATGTATATATATATTTATTAATATAGATGTACATGAAAAGAAGATTTTTATAGCGGGCGTCTATGTCGACAGAGGACCATAGGGGACTGCAGATCTTCTTTCAGTTCTTGGTGGCGAGTGGTGCTAATGATTAGCAGCTTACTCTGGGTGTCTTAGGCCTTTCTCAGCATGTGGGTTCGTAAATTGAATCGTCCAAAAAGGACACAACAAGTTGTGAATTTTCACATGTGTATATTAATAAATATATACTAGGTATTTACAGCGCTTCATTGTCAGATGATTCGCTTAGTCCTAACAGCTTCGCCTGGGCCCCATTTACAACATGCAATAATGAATTTTGTTTGCTCTTCGGAAACAACCTATGCCTCCAGCCGTCACTTGGTGAAGGCCTTCTTTGCTTTTTCTCCATTTCCTTTTTACATCGACCTGTCAATCGCTCTGCTCTTGTCCATTCTGCATCCCTCCATCTGTCGCTTTATAGCTGCCTTTCAAACTTCCATCTATGCCCCTTTCGCACACATTAGGCATGGCACTGTTAATGATAGTCCTGTCTACCACATTAATGGTATAGTTCTTTACACGTTAAACACAGTAATAGTCCTAAACAGCACCCTCTACACTTATGTTAAAACTAATATTGTCTTTTTTGCCCATGTCCCACTACACACAGCCTAAATGCTGCAGACACCAATACTGGTCTGTCTGGTTGAAAACCAGGATCTAGCAACCCTAATTATATACAGTTGCTTAATATTTGATGTCTTAAGTACATTCGAATGCGCAGCTATGAACTTACAATCTGTAAGTCTTGAAGCTGTCGTCTGAAGGAACTCCTAGTTCATCAATTCTGCATGAGCAGTTTATTCAGCAGCCGAAAATTCAAGTAAATAGGCAAATGAAATCTGTTGCACAGTAGCTGTGTATTTTAATATGTGAAAAACTGATTTTGTATTAATGAGGTTTTTACATATTAGTTTTATTTCTGTTCAGGGCAGCTAAAGCTCAGCGAGAGGGTTGGTTTGATGCAGAGATTATTCCCGTTACTACAACACTGAAAGACAAAGATGGCAATGAAAAGATTGTTGTGGTTTGTAGAATTTGAAGTAGATTTCTGCAGCTTTCATGGTTCTTAATTGTTTTTAGTAGCTATACTGAAACTGGTACTGGTGTTTTTCTTGGGCTAATTATTTATGTTGTGCAACCTGAGCTTTCAGAGCCAATTTGCTTGATCATATTTCTAGATTCTGAGTTGCTGCAATTATGACAAGTCTACTTTAATTAATGAAATCTGTAAATGGGCTTAAATTTAAACAGGCTAATGTTTTATCAATTAAATAGCATTTTCTTGTGAAAGTCCTATGTCCTGTTTTGTCAGATTGATAAAGATGATGGCGTTCGACCTGGAACTAACATGGAGATACTTTCAAAACTTAAACCGGTTTTTAAAGAAAATGGCTCAACGACTGCAGGTTATATCTGATCTAGTCCAGTTTAGTCTTATCTAACTGCTTTCTTTTAGATGTCTGACATGCTGTGATTTAAACAAGAGTCTGCATATCGGATCTAATTCAATCTAATCAGATCACTTCTTTTACAGTGTCTGACATACACTGATTTGAATTAGAGTCTGTCTAAGGCAATCTGGTTGATTGTTCTCTGAAGAACTGTGTTCAAGTTGTTGAGTATTAAACGTATTATGAGAAAAACTATTTGCTACATTTGAGCAGCCTACAGACTTAGTTTTTTGTTATTTGTCATGTTTATTAGAGATAATGTAAACTGGCTGTTAACAGTGTGGTTTGGTGGGCTGTAAATTTTCAGAAGACAGCTTGGTCACCGATACAAACTCGAATCTAGAGACAGCCAGCTGTTATAGCTTACTCTGGTAGATGGCCGATTGTCTTCTCCTAGATTGTAGGGTTCAACAGAAATTTGATGAAATTTTGTAGCACAGTCTTGTACAGACTGCCTTAATCTTATCAATTTCAGACTTCAAGTGCACCTTTGTGCAGACACGCTTTTCTCTCCCTTGTGTGCAACTGACATTTTGATGGAATTTCTTTTGCTGTATCAGGTAATTCTAGTCAGACAAGCGATGGCGCTGCTGCCGTTATTCTCGCAAGAAGGTCATATGCCCAGAAGAACAACCTGCCAATTCTTGGCGTGTTCCGTAGCTTTGCAGTGGTTGGAGTTCCACCAGAGATTATGGGAATCGGACCAGCTTACGCCATTCCAGCTGCACTAGAGAGAGTTGGTTGGTAATCCTTGGGAGAAGTAATGTATTCAAAAACAGTAACATATGATTATTAAATTAAGCTTTTGTTGGACATAAGGCCAAAAATGATATGTGAAATAACTGCTTGAAAAAGTGAATTTACCCATTTTCTAATGGAAGAGGTATTCATAGGTTTGATTCATCTGCATTTCTTAGATACTGAGCCAGCGAGCCCTGTAGCTGAGGTCAAAGGTTACATCTGTTATCTTGAGATTTCTGTCGTTTTTTGCTGTCATCAAAACTCTGATGCTTCTTGTGATATTTAAGGGGAAAAGAAACTATAAACGATTGCAAACAGTTTTGATGTTTCTTTGATTATTTAATTATTGTGGGAATGTCTTGTTAAGTGTAACAATAGCTAGTTAGAAAAGTAGGCATCTGGTTGGTTTTGTGCAGGCATGACGATCGATGACATTGACATATTCGAGATCAATGAGGCGTTTGCTAGCCAGGCCGTCTACTGTGTCGAGAAACTTGGCATTCCTATGGAGAAGGTGAATCCTAAAGGTGGAGCAATTGCTTTTGGCCATCCTCTGGGCGCCACTGGTGCCCGCCAGATTGCAACTCTTCTTCATGAAATGAAACGACGAGGACAGAGGTAATTATAAGTGGATACTAAATGATAGTTCAAAATGCAGCTTGTTTTTTATTTTTGACATTTTGTCACTTTTGCCACTCCTTGACGACTCTTAGCTAAGAATGGTGACGGTTATGAGCACGTGAGCCTTTTCCTTTTCTGGTTGAAAAGTTTTGGAACTCCAAATGGGTGTATGTTCATTTAGCAGTGTGTGCTATTCATTTAGAGCACAACTAGACAGCTGTATTTTTCAGGCCGCAAAAGTTTGTGCTATCATGGATTCCTGTACAGCTTACTGACTGAACTGTTGCGGGACTGTGGTTTGCATCTCAGTGTCTTTTAGAAGTGACCTTCAGTTGATATCCAGAACTTTACTTTAGCACTGTTCAAAGTGTTTTTAGATTAAATCAGATTAGATATAACACTCATACTTGTTTATGGAGAAATTTAACTGCATTCATATGCAAACGTCTTGAATTTTGTTTCTCCGCTTGCTTTGGCTCAGGAATTATCAGACTTTAGTTATAAATGTATCTTAGCGTGCATTTAAATAGACTGATACTTGTCTTTGTATATGCAGCTGCTGATAAGTAGAGGCAATTTACTGTATACTATTCTCTTCTTGTTTCCTACATTGTGACCTTTTGACCTGATAGCACTTTGGTTTTAGTATGTCATCGGTTGATGCCTTTTGCTGATAGTTTAGAATTCGCCTTTATTATAATAATAATAATAAAAATAATAATAATAACAATAATAATAGTAGTAGTAGTGGTAGTAGTAATAATAATAATAATAATAACAATAATTTAACCTTCCATAAATGTTTCTAGTGCTTTGAGTGATTTACTGCTGCAATTGCTTCAAGCAAGGTTACCCAGTCATGCGTGAACTTGCTTAACACCTGCCAAGTTTTCTTTGGTGTGACCAACTGACTTTGACATAGCTGGAAAATTCTGTTCGATATTGAGTGAGTTTGACTTGCATGCTTTCATAAAGCTGTGATCTATCGTTTTTGTTATCAAATTTCTATGCTGATTGTATTTCAATTATTATTTTAGAGGATATGGCATCGTTTCAATGTGCATTGGAACTGGGATGGGAGCTGCAGCTGTCATCGAATATCCTGGCAATAAATAAGCAGTTTTATGAAACAATGATTTTTGAGAATTTTGGTGACTAGAGATTTATGACATAATGGCAACTTTGTTATTCTTGGCCTTACATTTTGGTAGTATGAAACATTTAGCAACCTTTAGCTAAATAATGCAGTTTTGACTTTGGATTTTAAAGTCATGTGTTATTGTTATTTTTGGATTTATTAAGTGCCACTATCTAATGACTGGGCATCAGTTGATGGTGCTAGGCAAGTGAGTGAGTGAAGGACTTGCCCAAGGTCCTTACACAGTAACCGGTGCAGGGGAGGTTCGAACCCATACTTTCAGCGTTACAGCCGAGTGGTCTAGTGAATAGGCTGTTGTACCCCACAGATGTTGTTTTCACCAGTATTTCTAGAATATGTAACTAAATTATTTTTTGTATCTAGCAACAGAAGTGTACATGTATGCTTTTCACTTGCTTTTTGTGGCTAACATAGGATTTTCTGAAAAGACTGCCAATGAACAATTGAAAATGCTGAAGTTATAAAGTTGTAGACAACCAGAAAATGTTAACGTTTATTTTTAACATTAATTGCTATATATCTTTATTTATATAGATTTATTCATAACAAGCATTTGACCAGCAAATCGTTAAACAAAAAATACAAAATGCTTAACATCCTAATATTTTTGGTGTATTTCTTATTTTTAATTAGTAAACTTTACATTCTTATATTTGTAATCATTTGCCTATATTATTAGTATTTGTCAGTTTTAAAATACTGTAAATAAATACAGTGATTTGCAGGTGTTATGCTTCACTTTAAAAATCCCATGCATATGGTTGAATTTCAACAGTGTTTTAAAACATTAGTGCCTTATACCGCAAAAGTACAACACTACAGGAAAACATTTGATTTGTGCCTGGTACAGATAAGAAAAACATTAGCAATAACAGCTGTATGCATTTTCTTAGTTAATAAGTTTAAATCAACTTATTATGCTATGCCACGAGAACATCGGGAAATATGAAATGAATTCATCCTTTCACCTGTTACCGTTTTTGAGTTTCGTTGGAAACAAATTGCTTTAAAAAATTGTTTTTGATTTAAAGCAAGGTGCTTAGAGTATGGCTTGAGAGGAGGATCCATTATTTTAAGTTGGGTGGTGTGTGAAGTGAGGAATCTGAGGGTTAATAGAAAAACAATTTGGAAAGTGTCAGTCGATCACCGGATTTTGACTGAAGTTGAAACATGGAAAACCGTGCATACATTGGACAACTTTTCAGCACTGAATTCTCTAATTGGCTTCACACTTTGTTTCCAGGATTTGAACCCCAAAGGGTGAAATGAAAGAACAAACAGTTAACCAACCTGCCATTATACAAACAAACTTGAACTAATTTCAGAAATGCAGTACATTTGAGTTTCTCACAAGAAAGAAGCAAAACAAAGCCTAGACATCGAAAGCATTTAAATCATGAAGCCATATTTTATCACAATCTGTGACCAACACAGCAGATTTCTTGTGCATCCATTTCAGTTATAAAGAATTTGATACAAACTGATGAGTGCACTTAAAATATAAAAAGCCTAAACTTGGGCTCAACAGCACACCACACAATACAGAATAAATCCAAAATTGGCAATACAAATGCAGTTTTCTAGAGCAGTAATCAGCTGTGCATTTGATTTTATGAGCCTGTCCTTAGCCTTTAATCTAACTGCTCTTAATTTTGAGGGCTAGTGTAGCAGGAACCCCATGTAAACATATTGATCAACAGACCACAGTTTCTGGCACATAGTTAATACAGACCTTTTATGGTGATTGGTGATGATTGGTCTGAAGGATGGTTTGCCAGCATTCTCAGCATTCATGCCATACTACATTTTCAGTACATTTTATTGAATAATAATAACAATAATAATAACAATAAACCTACCATTATGCAAAAATGTTTGTGATTGGGTGTGTGCTTGTGTGTGTGTGTAGGTGTGTGTGTGTACATGCACATATCATGTAAATATGACTGTAAATGTGTATTTATGTTTTAAATGACTGTACTGGCTATATTGCTTTTTTCTTGTTCTTGATTCAGTTTTCGGAGCTAAGCATATTTGATAAGTTAGAATGCATTTTCCTAGCACGAATCACAATGTAAACCCACATATTGTTAAATATCAATATTTTAATGAACCATGATATGCCAATGTAATGATGTATATCAATATAGGTCATGCCTGCATTAATGGAAGGCTGGCATACATGATTTTGGCTATTTTGTTTAAATGAGAATGAAAGATTACCTCTGACTGTAGACTAGTGCTTTGTTGACATGGGGTGTCCCTTAGGGATCTGTGTTTGGTCCTCTTGTTTACATTATACACCACACCAATAAGTGGATTGCTTGACAGTCATTCACTAGGATGTCATTTCTATGCTGATGATAATATTAAATTTGCATTTCATTTGACAGTTTGCTTCATCACTTGTCTGTGCAGCTGTTGTCCAATGCCTTTCAGGTGCAGTCTTGGATGGCGGCTAAATAAACTCCTTTACCCTTCGGCTACTACTGGGCACCCCACAGCACCTTAAGAAGTTTGAGCAGCTTAAATATTGAAAGTTGGGCTACTCACTTGTTGAGTTGGTTGATGCTGCTCATAATTGGTTGTTTTTGATTCTACTACATCTCACTGTCTACCTAAATGATATTTGTAAGTCATCATATATGTATATTCGTGACGTGCACAGAATTAGGCATTTTGTCCTCAAGCCTTCACTGATATCTTTGGCAAATTCATTAGTCTCTAGTCACCTTGATTACTGTAACTCGCTTCTTACTGGTATCACAAACAGGCAGAAAGAGTTCAGAACTCTGGCTAGAGCTACAACTAACATGTCAAAATATGAGCATATAATCCCTGTGTTAAATCTTTGCATTGGCTTCCTGTTCAGCAAAGGATTTGATTCAAATTGGGACTAACAGTTTATAAAACATTGGACTCTAGCCAACCACAATACTTAAAATCAATCCTCATTCCACCGACTTATTGTTATTTAACCAGGTCATCTGATTGTCTTTCTCTGGTGATACCCAAGAACTAAATTGTTCTTGGTGAACAAATTTATTCGGTTGCTGAACTCTCCTTTGTGTCTGTTCGTTATGCTCAGTCTTTCTATTCTCAACTTGACACCTTTTCAAATTGTTTATCTCCCATAGGATGCCTCTTAGTGGACTAATCTGAATATTGATCTGACTGCAGCTTGGTTTTGGTCGGCCGTTGGTTGAAGCCTTGTGCATTGGAGACCAGCGCGATAGAAGTTATTAACTAATGTTATATTATATGTGTGTATTGATAGCCTATACATCATATATTTAAAGTGCATAGCTTGCATCTGTATAGAGGTTATATGGTGTTATAATTGCGTTTAGTGAGAAATGAAGGTCGTGTTACAGATTCGAATTAGGTAAAGACTTTAAGCTGTGAAAAGTTTTTCAAAAGTATTCCTACATGCATCACAGACAAGACCAACACTTCCCAAGGGACTCGCGCAGTTCAACATGGAAATTAAGAGTTCTGTTTCCTGTTTAGACTTCCTGTAACATATTATGCCTTTTTAAAGGGACCGCAATTTAAAACCGCTTGTCATAATTAGGAAATGTGTTAATGATTACGTAAGCAGTACCATTTATTAATGACTGCTTGTTAATTCAGTATAATGAAAACCTTTTGCTGGTGACTGCATATTAGTTAGGTGTGATCTCATAGCCTACCGCATCTCCTACGACTGCATTTTGCGCAGTGCCTTTCGTTGGGTTTCAACAGTCTTCACCAAAGCCAGTTTGGTTCAGCCGATTCTTGTCTCAAACACCGTGCACTGTTGAACCAAAATAAACGGTTTTCCTAGACAAGTCTTGTTGCAGATTGACTATAGGCCTATTGATAGCAGCTATGCCTAAAACATTTAGTTAATTCTTGGCTTGGGATTTTCACGTTTCCCCTCGAGTTTTGAAAGACAAACATCAAGCAGAGTATGTGATGAAAGTCCGACTCTGTAAAAGAAAAGACAAAATACATCAGACTAATAACTATCTTCTGCTAGTAAGTAAGTAAGTAAGTAAGTAAGTATATTCTTTATTAGCCAATAGCTAATCGCACATCGGTTTACAAGTATTTAAGAACGCAAGAAAACTTAATATGCATAGACCCCTACAACATAGTAGCATAATTTCGCATCTGGCAAGCGCGTACGGATTCCACTTTCAAGAACCTCTGCGAAAAATGTTATGCAGGCCTAGAAGGTCTAATTCACAAAGGACCGTTAGAGGTCTCTGTAAGTGTAAGGCAAGAAAGTAGCAAAGTCGAAATAAGAATTTCGTCAGATGATTCACTAAACCAACATACGTCCTCGGGGTGATGCCTTTATCACTAAGATAATATGATCGCCATGCATATGCCAGTGTATCACGACTACAAAACGTAGACCCCTGCAGGATGATGCTCACACACGATTGACATTAGGGCCTAAGCAGTCAGTAACGCATCGTGGTCCGAACGTCGCAGAAATTTAGGCGTTTGAACAATGTAAGCCTATTGGTGATGATGACGACAACGATGATGATTGCCTGCCTGCAACGACATGACTGCGATGATTTTGCAGTTGTTGGGAGCCCTAGCAATTGTCACGTCTGCACTTTAGCCGAAAGATCATTCAACTCCAGAACCCCCGACGGCTCAGACTAATGTCACTGACAAAGGCGTAGAAAAGGCTCAGCGAATGATCGTAATCGTAAATCCGAAATTTCTGAAGCGCTACTTGAAAGCTAAGCGCAGGGCACCAGCTTATTCACGAGCGCTGCGTCAAGTCCGTGAGGTTGTCCAAAGATGCCATGTCAAGAACCAAGTCCGGTTGCCAGGAGACCAGAGAGAGGAGGGAAAAGGAGGCTGGGATGGGTTATGTTTAAGCCGAGAGAATGGAAGGACTGACCAGACAGCCACGTTCACTTGGCCCATAGCTGGCCCGCATTGTGTCACTAGTGATAAGTGGTGGTCTGATGCGGCCCAGTGTGGACGCAATGAACGTCGCTGTCTGGTACCTCGTCTTAGACGAAATAAACAGATCTATTGAGAAAGGATTGAACGCCTGTGCTGTACATTTAACTGATAAACGAATCGACGATGCATCGTCTTACCCGTTGCTTATGACTGGCAGAGTTGATCTAAGATACGCCGGACAGCATCGGCAATCGTCGTCTCCGACCAGTTCGGTATATCGAAGCTGGACTCGAGTGCATTTCCGGCGATCGTTCCCAGCTCGGCGCTGTTCGGTGCGTCTCCAATGCCGACGGTGTAGATGGTCGCTCCGCTGGACCTCAGGTCCTGCGCGGCATTGGCGTCCGGTGTGCTGCCCTCCATGATGTCGGAGTTTCCGTCCGAGATGAGAATGACGACGTTGGAGGCGCCCGGTCGGTCGCCGGCTACCGTCGTTAACTGCGAGTTCTGGACGGCAGTGAGTGCCCCCTGGGTGTTCGTCGTACCCCCGTTGTGGTTGAAACTGATGGCGTTGATCAGGGCCTCCGGAGAACGGTCGTAGTCGATGAGTTTGATCGGGACGTCGACCTGATCCGAGTAGGTTACGACCCCGACCCTGACCTGACCCGATCTGACGTCTAATCCGTAGATGATCTGTTGGACGAGGGCGATTATAGGACGGTAGTTTCCGTTGTCTTGGATGCTTCCAGACAGGTCGAGCACGAAGACAATGTCCAGCTGACGACTGCAGCCTACAGGTGCATCAATCGCAAAAATGATTAATAGCAACCGGACTTTGTTCTTCATAAAGTGTCTTTGGACAACCCCACTCACTTGACGTAGCGCTCGTGAATAAACTGGCGCCCTGAGCTTAGCTTTTAATTAGCGCTTTAGAACTTCTCGAGATTCCGATTACGAATCTGCTTCTTCTAAGAGACCAAATAGAGAAGGGCACAGAGAAGCTGTTACGGTGGGTTGTGTTTAGGTTGAGAGAAATGCATGGGAAGGCACGGATTGGATGGGTCAGGGTAAGATTTCTTGAAAAGGTGGGACTTATCTAAAAGGAATTGCTAAAGCAATGTTGTTAATAACTGCAATAACATGTTAAATTATAGCTGCGAAGATTCTTATGATAAGCCCAGTTAAGTTAGAATGTCTTACGTCTCTCGCAGTTGTATCCAGAATAGGGTGTTGCGCAGACACAGTAATATCTTCCATAGTCGTCTACACACGTTGCCCCGTTCTGGCAGGGGTTTGAGGTACACTCGTTAACATCTGCTCGCAAAACAAGGCGAATAGTAAGCAATCTTCAAGCTCTTAAACACAGGCATTGAATGAGAACAGGGTGACAAAATAAGAAGAAGAAGAAGAAGAAGAGGCACAGGTAGGTCGATCAAATCGATCTGTACAAATAGGATAATGCAGAGCAAAAAGTCGTTAAATCTAAAATTTCAATCTGCTCGGAAACGTGGTTTCATGCACTCGGATGTGAAATCGATTTGTACTACAGGCTAACCATAAAAGCTGAGGGGTCAAAGAAGTTGAATAGTTTCAGTGATTGATTCAGGATAAGTGACTAACTAACTAATGAGTAGAATAGTTTCAGTGATTGATTCAGGGTAAGTGACTAACTAACTAATCAGTAGAATAGTTTCAGTGATTGATTCAGGGTAAGTGACTAACTAATGAATTTTATTCGCGAAACGATTAACGCCAGAATGATCGAATGAATGATTGCATAGTTAAGCGATTGATCTAATCGTAAGTTCGATTGATTGTCGATCGAAGAAACTAATGATGTATCGATTCGTCGATTTTTCGATACTAGTCCTGATCAAGTTAACCGATCGAGCGATTACCGTTGCAGGTGGCTTTCAGCAGCGCAGCAGAGATGTTGGACAGGGCGTAATAGCTGGAGATGTTAAACATGTTTGCTTCCTTCGGAATGCTGGCAATCGACCAGATCTGATCTCCGTTGATGAAGCCTGGCTGTCCAACGGCGACGGTGATGATAAGAATGCGCTGCAGATGGGCCTTGATCGCTTCCTTGACGGTGTCGGCGGCGTTGATATTCGCCTCACCATCTGTTAGGAAGATTGCCATGCGCTTGGCACCTGCTCGACCGCCGTTCTGTTCCAGGTACATCTTGCTGTACAGTTCAGTTAGGGCGGATGCTGTGTTCGTCTTGCCAGCCACGAACGGAGTGTTACGCACCGCCTGAACTACGTCCTGAAGTAACATGCATTACATAATGAGGGCAAGCATAGCGTGTAGGCTACATACATTAAGCACTGTATACGTATGTACGTATAAAGAGGGAGCATCCAATTGCAGCATGTGTGTGTTGCAGTGTGATTGTGTGTGTGCACGTGTGTATGTATATATGTATGTGTGTATGTATGTATGTATATATATATGTGTGTGTGTGTGTGTTTATATAGGCTATGTATAGGCCTATCATTATTACGAAAATTTGTGACGCGCACAGTCATACAGAAAAGTGATTCGTGAGTCTGAGGCGAGCAGTAAGTTTTGACTGCAATTTTAGCACTGACACGACTTCTGAGCAACAGACATTTGAACTGTCAGCAGTTATAAGAAATGCGGTCCAGAATTCTGCAGTAAGCATTTAGTGTTTGAAAATTTAAAATAAGATTCTACACGATGAAACACGAGGAATGATGATTATAACCATTTAGCATTATTCCACATAGGCTGCTGGCCTTGGAATCATTATATTCGACTGTAAGAGGGTCCTGGGTTCGTTAGCCAAATGGTCTTGTCCTCTCACGGCCTCTGAAGAAGCCTATATCCACGCGTACCCCTCGCTCTGTACGTACCAAGGTTTCTTTGTAGCTCTTTTTCCAAATGTAAGTATCTCTGGAACTTTTTAATAATAATAATAATAAGTAATAATAATAATAATAATAATAATAATAATATTATTATTATTATTATTATTATTATTATTATTATTATTAACTTTGTTAACAATAAGTAACTGTTTTTTTCGCATGAGTTGAGATAAAAGCCTTTATTGACGTGTAAACATTACCGTATGGTGTATCACTCTACCTGTTTTGTTGTGTAGGAGTTGAGATAGAAGCCGATGTGCGCAGTGTCACTGAAGTAAACGAGTCCGACGCGTGTGCCACTGGGTCCGATGTCTAAGTTGCGCAGGAGGTCGGCAATGTACTCCTTGACCATAGGAAACCGATCGTATTCGATGCTGCCAGAAACATCAAGGACGATGACGAGGTCGATGAAACCAGAGCAGCCTAAAACAGCCGAATCAACAGTGCAAAGGCCCATCGAATGCTAGGAAACGAGTGGCCTAAAGCCTAACATCAAGAATCACCAGTTTATATGCAAGGTGGTCTGGTGGTCCTACCGGCGCGAACTTCAACGGTGCAGCATAGGAGCTTCGTTGAGGTTGGTCCAGCTTTCTGGAATGAGTTGCCTAACGACCTGTAACATGAGTTCCTTGGTTTTTTCTATGCCTGAATCTCTTTGACGAGACCTAGATAAATCTGTTATTAAAATTACAATTACAGTTACAAAGTGCATCGAATCAAGTGGCGCAGCAACGCAGTACGGCCTACAGTCTCAACAAGACAATGCTTAATACAGCAACCCTATAATATGGCGAATGTAGCTTATGATTGTTACGTAAGCCCTATGCTGTATCACATTTAATTCTAAAAGAATCACGAATATATGTATCACGTGGCCTAAGTGCACAAGGATGTCAGGTTTTCGTGTGCTCGAAGGTGCCTTACTTCTTTCGCATACGTTTCCAGTAGTATTAGGTGGACAGCTGGGACAAGAAAACGCTCCAGAACCGTCAACGCACTGACCGTTCCGACAAGGATTTGACTGACACTCGTCAATATCTGAAATTGCAAACAACGTTTTTCTAAAAACGCATACATGATCGCGCAACGCATCAAGAATGTCTATATATACATTGCCTATTAAAGTAGAAATCTTTTTAGCTTGACAGTAAGTGTTAGGCCTAACGGAATAACAATAATTAGTAACTTCTAATGCGCCGGTGACTAATGCACAAGGCATCAACCGATGGCGCACCAAAGTCAAGCCGAAATCAGCTCAATATCCAGAAAGTCAGTCCACAAGACAAAGAGGCAGCCTACGGTGGATAAGCAGTTTGAAACAGGTAAGTTTTCAGCTGAGAACGAAATGACAAAAGCGACTGAGCAGAACGAACAGACAAAGGGAGAGAGTTCCAAAATTGATGTCCAGCAACTGAAAAACCCCGTTCACCGAGAACAGTTCTAGTCCAAGGTATGACCAGAGGAAGACAATCAAATGACCTTGCAGAATAATGGTAAGTCTGGGGCATACAATGTGACAATACGATTACAATGTTAGACTGACACAGTATACGCCATACTTTCCAAACCGTACTAAGTTACAGATGTAATCTTTCCACTTTCTACATGAAACAGACGATTTTAAAAGTGTAGGCCACAGACATCATGAATATTAATATTCATGTTGTCTGTGATATAGGTCCATTCCTTATGGCCTGATTTGCTGGATATTATTATTATTATTATTATTATTATTATTATTATTATTATTATTATTATTATTATTATTATGCAACGTTGCCTTACTGTTGCACAGCAGGGCTCCGAGTTGAGCGGCCAGATTAGTTCCAAGGGTCGTGAAGTTGGCGGACATCAGAATGTTCGTGGACTCCGGGTGGCTGGCAATGGAACGCAGTTCGACGTAGTTAAACAAATTTCCAACGCCGATCTAGTTAAGAGAACACAATTTGTTTAATTTATTTATGCAATATGCTGGCTGAAAACTATAAAGTTGGTCTTGATACCCCTGTCTGGTTCTATTCGTTGGCCAAACGCCCTGTAATGCAATGTAGGCCTAGCCTAACAGAAGAATGATACGTAGTCTCATAGTGTTATTTGCTAAGTGCACTCCACCTACGTGTGTTGACAGTTGTTCGTGTGGTTATCTGTCACGATTTTTGGTTGGCAGATGTATGCAGAAAAGGCTTTGTCGACAGAGGGCGTATTGAACGAGAAAATGCACCCTAATCGCTATTGTACTCTTAAACTCGAGATTTCCACAGCGCCCAAAGAAAGCTAAGTCGCGGGAATCACCTTATTCACAGGAGCTCAATTAAAGCCAAATCGGTAGGCAAGAAGGGTCAGATTCGGTTCCATGTCAAGATTCAAGTGTCATGTAGGCAGACAGTCAGACGGCTGCGGTGGATGGTGTTTGGAATCGGAGCAGTACCATCCTTATATTGAAAAAGTATCATCCTTACATCCTAATGCACAATAAGGATGTCCACTGCTTACTGAACCAGTAAGAGACGTTTTCCCCTTCCCTCTCCCTAAAGATCCAACATATTTTTTTCACCTAGAGATACAAGAAGGTGGTTGTGCTTACAATGATTTTAGTAAAAATGCTTGTATATGTAAGTGTGTTTAAATAATAAATGGAAGCAGGTCTGTATAGGACTATTGATTACATCGGCCTTACTTTATTATAAGCTATACTCATGCAGGAGCATGGACCGGTGAAATGCCTCTTCGCATGGAAAATTGTTTGTTTCTGCGGTTTTTTCTGTACAACTGAACCAGTTGTCTCTAAAAGCGAAGGAGTGGATAGCAGACTTAGAAAAGGTAGGAAGGGTAGGTAAAAGAGCAGGGGAAGAGATGAACTTCTTGTGGTCGTCTTGCCCGCCCACTTGAATAAGCTTCTCTCGCCTACACACGTGGGGCCAGCTTAATTAGATTTCCTTTCTTCAATGTAGGCCCAATTATCGTTTAATACAGAATACAGTCCATATTCTAAAAGTGGGAATGGCACCAAAACAAGAAACGCACAGTTTGGTTTTGGCCAAACACCAGTAGTTGGTACGAACTCAATTGCAGCAGAGGAACAAAAATGGCGTCCATGTAAGCCAGCCAAATAGAATGCAGGAATCCATTTTCAATAGACACAATGGGAGTTTGTCGAACTCACGGGAACGACCGCTTTGGACCTATCTATAGCCTAATGGCTAAGTCTATAATCCCTTTTATGCTATACGTGCATTGTAGTTCTGCTACCCACCTACGATGCCATAAGGAATTTTGCAGTATACTGACAAAGCCCACCCTGAACCATCGAATCCGCTGTCTTCCTATTTCTCTCAGCTTAAACACAACCAACCCAACAGCTCCTCCCCTTCTGTCTATGGTCTTCTGGCAATCGGACTTGGTTCTTGACATCACATCTTTGGACAATCCCACTGCCTTGACGTAGAACTCGTGAATAAGCTGGTTCCCTGTGCTTAGCTTTCAACAGCGCTTTGGAAATTTCGAGCTTACAATTACGATTACGAAAATAGTCCTTTACGTTTAAAATGGATACGCAATCTTGCGTCTCAAAATGATTTCTGGGACTATCAACCATGTTCCTCGCGGTAGAGCAATGATAAAAGTTTTGTTTTTCTTAATAAAAAATTAAATAAGTTGATGTTGTGGAGTATTTAACAGCTATGAGCAAGGTATATGCGAACCGCAATGGTGTTGATGCCTTTGTTTCTTGCTCTCATGGCTTCATACCACGTGGCAGTGGTGTTGTCCGACATCCCATCCGTCATAACAACCAGGTAGTTAGACACATTTGCCCTGTCGCCACTGGTCGGGGTAAACATCTGGTCGATGACCGTCCTAATAATTCAATCCACATCATATCATGAACCTCTTCTAAACGACGGCAACCCTATGCAAGTAACCACACATGTTGCGTCTATTTACCTGCGTCTAAATGCAAATGTACACGTTTTTCTATATAGCGACCGTATGGCCTCGACCTTGCTCATTTTCAGTGAATTTATCGGCAGAGATCCTTCATCGCTGCTGCCCGTTTGAATGGGCGCCCAGCCATATAATAAGGTCCCGTGTATGGACTATGCTAGCCCGAGATTCAGATCTCTGTGAAATAAGCCGAGATCGGTATGCGAGACGGCATCTTCACGCCCAAAGGACCTTTGACGTACGCCTTACCAATGTAGCTAAGTAGGCCATCTATTATAGCAAATGACGCACAACCACAATCGAATGAACCCATAATAGTGCATGGGCATGGAGCTACAGAGGGCATACAGTGACAGGGTGTGGCTCCATTTCATTGTAAGACGTCATTAGAATTAGCCTACCATTGTCAGCTAAATGCCAATAAGGAATGTAACGTAATTAGCATTTTATATAGCCTTTCTATATGATATAGCGCCTTTTAAGGACCTGTCTGCGTTAAGCGCTGTCTACGTTAGCCAAAGTGGTGTCAGACAACGCACAGTTACCTAGAAAGTCACCGTTATCGGGCTTCCGCATACACATCTATCCCAACCGACCCAGAAGACATGTATTAGATTCCGGGGTCATCAGATGTATGATATTGAAGAGATGAAAAGCAGAATTTCTGGACGTAAGGACTAACCGAATGGCTGAGGCAGTGTTCGTTCCTCCACCCTCGTATCTCGTGTTGAGCGCCTGGAGCAGAGCACCCTTGCTCATTATCGAGTTGAGGTGGCAGACGACGTTGGAGTTGTTGCTGTAGGTGAGGAGACCGACTCTGCTTCCGGTGTTGCTGTTCACAGATTGAAGTCCAGTGTCAAGGTCAAGCATCTGAACGGCAGTGCTCAGGAAGCCCGTCACGAGACGCCAGTTTTCCAGTCCAATGCTTCCAGAGGAGTCGATGGCAAAGACCACATCCACTGGCTTCCGACAGACTGAACGAGGACAGTGGAACAAAACATCAATTTATATATCATATGTATCGTGCTAAATTTCTTTTATTCTAATCCTGCTTTAAGTTCTTTTGGCTATTGCTTTCGGCTTGCTTAGGGCAGCTACACTTCCCTTCTGTTTCAAATAAGCAGATTTTAAAGACATTCACTTTTTGCGTCCTCGCAATTACTCAATAACGGGTCCAGCAGTAAGCTGAATAATATTTTCCTTAATTCCAGTTCCAAGTCAGTTCAAAGATACAGTACAGGCTCAGAGTTATATATGGTTAAAAATGAGAGATTAAGGGATACTTGTTTGACATCTTTGGGGGCAACCCCTCTGATTTGACGCAGCGCTTGTGAATAAGCTGGTGCCCCGCGGTTAACTTTAAAGCAGCGTGTTAAAAGTTCTCGAGATTACGATTACGAGTACTTAAGGATAATAAGTTTGAATGCTACTGATTTAGATGAGACAACTATAATAAAATGAATGCGATTGGTTTGCATATTTTATGCTTCTTAGTCTTTCTGCAATATTTCCTATTATTCTAAATGACTTCAACTTGACATCAAAATTGTGATAAGCTCTGCAAATGTAGGCTATGACCTTTGACTTATAATATCAGGCATTATGAAGACTTCTTTATCTTTTTCAAGTTCCTCGTTTGCTAGAGGCAGATGTTTTCTATTCACACTAGTTGCTTTATCTTGATTGTAATCAGGTAAGTCTTTAAGTCAGACTACAAGTGCATCTCTGAACTTGGACATAGTTACGGTCGCATTAGAAAAACATGTACATTTAAATTTCAATCAGTCTGAGTGCATTTCTAACCTTGATTACAATCGTCTCCTCCGAACCCAGGTAAACAGACACACTCGTGGTAACCAACTTGGTTTTTGCATGATCCGCCGTTCAGACATGGGTTCGATTGCTTGCACACGTTGATGTCTGCAAAAAAACAAGTAAGTACACGGGATCGCAACGCTAGGTGCATCTATACTTTAGCGCAACATTATAAAACAGTCACGGTAAATATAATGCTCAGGGCATCAATCGATAGACGCTCCTAAAACAGCTTTTAATTACACCGGTTCAATTTGCGTGTTATATAATGATTTCTTAGGCGTGAGTCACAAGAAGCCTTCGTGTAATAAAAGGCCTCTGAGAGGCTGCTCAGAGTCGCTAAACAATTACAATTAAATGTACCCAGTAACAATATCGTCAGAACGAATACCGAGTTCTCTATGAATGCAATCTGTCTAGCGATCAAAGTGGGCAGGGAATTTTGCATCAATTTCTTAAGTTTATTACTCTCAGCGCGGATCGTGTAAAAGCAGCTTTCCTGATGTGAGATTCAAAACCGAATTTGCCTACTTTGACATATCGGATTGACGAGGGCCTGTCGAATGCCCAGCAGACTGTCGAAGGTCGTCGCGAAGACGGTCTTTTCGTTCGGATAACTGGCAATGGCCTTGATTTCGTCGGGGTCCAGCCAGCTGCCGAGCTGGACCACAATCAATGTGATGCCGGCCCTCCTGGCCAAGTCCGCCTGCTGTTGGGTAGCCAAAGGATTGCGCGACCGAGCGCTCGTGAAGAGAACACCGACGTTCGGGATATCCCTGCGATCTCCACTCGCGTCCGTGAAAGCGCTTGTACGCAGGAACTCCAGGACACCTGCGATGTTGTTCGAACTTCCTATGTAGGAGGCGTTTAAGACGGCCGCATGGATGGCGGCTGTCGTGGTGTATTGGTTGAGGGTGAACACCTGATGGGGCTGGTCGCTGAACGTTATCAGGCCCACTCGAACGACTCCGGAATCGATGGACAGAAGAGAACAGATGTCGTTAATGAACTCGAGAATCTTTCGAAATCTGCTGATGTCTAAGTTTCCGGTGGCGTCGACCATGAAAACCACGTCCACTGAGTTGTTGCAAGTCGGGAGAGAATCTGGAATCCTATCTAAAAATCAACACGTGACCATTTCAGCAAACACCCACGTGGCTGGTGTTTTCGCTATCCACCTACGCTAGCGCTTGATAAATACGTGAGGCTTTGCGTAATCGTAACAGAAATCCGCGTTATATAATTGTAATTATAATCAGAAATTTGAATAGCACCTCTTCAATGGAAACTAATCAGATTTCGACTAAACGGAAGACCTGGCAATTACAGTGTCTGAAAGATCGTCAACTTGTTTCTGATCATACGAAAGTCAAGCAACAAATGCAAGTGTCACCTTTTCCAAAACGAAAGGCAATTAAATTTGGAAGATTTCAGACAAATCAGTAGAGCGAAGAATCAAGTTATAAGCACAAACTTCGTAGATGAAAACTTACATGTCGTTGTTGGAGTTGTGGTAGTTGGTGTGGTTGTCGTGGTAGTTGGTGTGGTTGTCGTGGTAGTTGGTGTGGTTGTCGTGGTAGTTGGCGTGGTAGTCGTTGTGGTGGGTGTAGTAGTGGTGGTAGTGGGTGTGGTTGTGGTCGTAGTTGGTGTAGTAGTGGTTGTAGTGGGCGTGGTGGTTGTCGTAGTGGTGGTCGTTGTGGTTGTAGGGGTGGTGGTGGTGCTGGTGATGGATGGTGTAATTGTTGACCGTGTTGTGGTCTGTATTTCCAGACAAGTGTCTCCAAGGATTTCGACCAGGACTTGGGTGAGGCTGTTGAAGTCCGCCGCGTAGAAGTAGTGCTTGTCAACAGGTGACGACGAGATGTTCGTCAGTTCGTTAACGTCGACATTATTCGTCATTCCAATGCAGAAGATTTCGACCCCTGCAGCTTTCGTCGCATTCGCCTCGATCAGCGTCGTCTCTGCCTGTCTGTTAGCTCTGCCATCTGTGATCAGGAAGGCCATCTTCTTCACGTCCCTACGAGCTCCCAGACTCGGACTGGTCAGCAGCCTGCGAACGTCGCTGAGGGCGCCACTGATGTTTGTCTCACCTCCGGCAATCTGTATTGCGTTAATGGCCGCCTGAACACTTTCGCTCGTCGGGTACTGGTTCAGATTGAAAACGATCTGAGATCTGCTGCTGAACAGCACAACGCCGATTCTTGTCAAGTCCGGGCCAACTGGAAAGGACTGGACAATGTTGTTTGTGAAGTTCTTGATCTTGTCAAAATTTGCATAACCACCGAGAGCGCTAGCGATGCTCGTCGACTCGTCGATTATGATGCCAACGTCAGCTTGCTTAGGACAGACTGCAAACAAACGATCAAGACCCGTGTAAGACATCGACTGTAATTCAATGTAATAAAACACACGTCAGCGTTTGAAAACCATTCTCTTTAGTCATCATTTGGTACGGCCTTTGAATAAACCAACGAAAGAATGAATGAAGAGAGAATGAATGAAGGAAGGAAGGAAGGCAGGAAGAAACAAGGGAGAAATGGATGTCACCCACTGGGTTTTCTATTGGCACAGAGGAAGGTCTTGAAGGCGCTGACTTGTGACGACAGCTGATCGTAAGAGGAGACGGTGAAGACATTGACCGTGGCATCCACAGCTAATGTCGCCACCCTCCGCAGCTCATCCGAATCCACCTGTGCCGTCAGACCGACGGTCAGCGCATAGATGCCGCGATTGACGAGCATCTGGGCCTGTTGCAAGGCTTCCGTTTTGCTGTCGGACGCGGCATCAAAGAAGATGACGACGATCGTTGTGGCACCGTTGCGCGTGATGTTCGCTCCAAAGGGGAAGATGTTGGGAAGCAGCTTTATCGCTTCAGCGACGTTTCGTCCGGTGCCAGACAGCGGCTGGATGGCATCGATGGCACCCAGGATCGCTGGTTTGGACTGGTAGCGGTTCAGAGGAAACTCGATCTGTGCCGTATCTAGGCGTAGTAACATGACGATAATCACCACCACCATCGCCACCACTATTATTATTCTTATCATCATCATCATCATTATCATCATCACCATCATCAGCAGCATCCGCATCAGCATCATCATCAGCATTAGCATCAGCATCATCACCAGCATCATCATCATCATTGTCGTCGTCGCAGCCATCGTCGCTGTCGTTTTGATGATGATAATGATGATGATGATGACATTCAAAATTGTCGTTGTCGTCGTTGAATAATTTAAAAGTGATTCCTTGCATCTTGAAGGAACAAGATTTCGGTTTATCGTACGATTCTTTCAAACGCCGCTTGGGAGCGTAGCACATAACAACACTTTGCCAAAACAGAATTCGTTCTTTTTTGCCGAGATTGAAGCCTATCGTGAATTGGAAGCCACATCTTCATCCGACACTGGCAGGTATTTGCAGAAAAATAAATCGTGCGTTGAAGCGAAGAGATGGGGTGGGTGTCAATGCACACACAGTTTCACCTGTCTCGATTGACGCACTCCGAGCGCGCAATGATACATGACTTTTAAAAAGGCCCTTAGAGACGCAAGCATACACGGCTGAATGGTTCGCGCCATGGGAAACACAAAGCGACATTCCTCGTTCATCCTTTTGTTGGCCGCGTTCGTTCTCTGAATCTCCTCAGGCTTCTGAATAACTTGCTCCCTCTTGGGAACTGCGCCTTGTGAATATTGGTCACAATGGTGATAATTCTGTTCACATTATCGCGACTTTGTAAAATTCCAATGAGCGCATCGTATGGTAGAAACCATGTCTCACAAATACCAACTCTACCTTCAAGTGGCGGCTCCAGGATTGATTGCGTGAGGGAGCAAGAGCATTTCCAAAGAGGCGTCACATTCTGGCAGTCCACCATGCACGGGTTTGATCTGAGGGGCGCCAGCGTATAACCAAGAGGGGCGCGGAGGCGATCCGCCACCCCCCGTCTACAGCTACATCCGCCAATGCTACCTTCCCAGCCACTGAAACTTCCATCAGCACAGCCACATAATTATGCTGGACATTACACTGGACTCCTGCCACTTGAACCTCCTCACCAAAAGCGATAACAATAGCCTAGCTACCAGATTCTTGGCACCACTGCCAGTATCTATGGCTCTACCACCACCCTCAGTGATAACTAGTGAGACTTCCCCATGGTAAATCCCTGTGGTAAAGACATCAACACAGTCCGATAGAACACCTCAAGTGTCTGCAGTGGAGGAGTATTTTCCGCAAATAAGGAAAATACGGTTTACACATATAATTTCAAAACCTTAATAAGTCTACTGCTAAGATAGGTTACAGGTAAGCAGTGTTTAAACGCATCGGGATTTAATTTGAGCTGTTTTACACATATAGCGCCGTTAATATCGACTCGACTCACGTATGAAGTTCTTCGTTTAGATTTCACAACGACACGACAAACTTACTCGTGTATTTGACGACTGCCACTTGGACATTGGCGGTTATTCCTCCAACATCCAAATCGTTGAGAAAGGTGCGGAGAAATGTCTTCAGCTGAGACCATTGGGTCGTATCCGATGATGTCGGAATGACCAGCGCTAGGTCCATGTAGGGACAGCCTGTAGTTGAAACAACAGGCGAAATGAGCAAGGGAATTTCCTCGGTACTTCTTTAGAAAAAGGTAAATCATTTAAGCGTTCGACCCAGTTAAAAACCATTGCTATGATGTTAGCCGGGGGTTATTTATGTCAGCTATACGGCGTTGCTGTCAACTGCTGGTGGTTCTGCATTAAGACTGAAGTATGAGACCAAACTTTTGTACAGTTAGATCGGACAAGTAGAGCGGTGATTGTTGCTTAACCACTGAAGTGTGAATTGGCGAACCAGAACGTTTTTGGACTAGAATCTCAAGGCCTTACCGGGTTATTGGCTGTTCGTACCAATCCATGAGTTAACATTTCGTGTTTTAGGGTGAAAGGGAGGTTGGAATTGGTGGAAGATTTACGAAACCCTCTCAGGATTTCTGCAATTGTCATCTGACGAAAGAAAGAGGCGGAGAAACCAAAGATTACATCAACTAGCCTAATCAGGTAAAGATAAAACAAGCTGGGACCTTTAGATACACAGATACACAGACATATGCAGATCCTTAGGACTAGTAAAGCGTAGACGGGTACAATGTAGAGTCAAGTAAACACAATGTGAAAATACAAGTGCTTCTAACAATGAAAAACTCCAGTCAGACTGCCTACACATTCACTAAAACCCATAAACCGACAGTGGACATACACTTGCACATACGTGCGTATAAAAACAGAAAAGCCCCAAAGACTTGCACGCGCTGGTGGATCGAATTCAGTCTTACTTTGTGTTCTTGCAAAATCCATCTGCAGAAGAAGCTGCATGGCGACCCCAAGTAGGAACGTGATGCTCAACGTTGCCCGTCCCTTCATGGCTCAATCCACTGAAAAGATGTCACAGAAAAAGATAGCTTTTCTTCCAGAGATACGGACTCTATCGATGGCCTACTGTCCTCTTCCGACCTTCTTCGTTGGCAATCGTCCGTCCGATGTTATCGCGGCGCAGCTGAAACAAACACCGGTTACGACTCCATTTAAGAGTAGTCTAGAGAATCAGACGACGAATCTGACCGAGCGACAGAAAGAGTGTGAGAACGAAGAACGGTCGACTGTCGTGCGCACAGTTTCGTGTCGAACTGAACACCAATCGTCTGCTACACTCGCTAAAAATAAACCGCGGGCGGCTGCCATTCCTGTTCACTTCTGTTTAGCTTCCATGGACCAATGAACAGCTATTTCCCAAAAAATGCTACCCTGCACTGTAAGCCAGGGTATCGGCGCTCAGCCGGCTCAAAGGACGAACGGCTACACAGAGCACAACGCAATCATCCCTAGATCTAAGCACATTCGTATGCTGATCTCTGTAGTACTGTCATTTCTTTTGCTGCCTACTGAAGCCGAAGAATAGGCCTGCGTTGTATTTTAGGCCTATGCCGCAGCTGTTAGGCTCAAGGAGAGGTTCTTACATGCTCATCGGCCGTAACTATAGCATGGCTAAATCATCTCATTTCATTTTATTGTATGTGATGGTACATTTATCGCATATAACATACCTGCGCCGGCCATATAGTATATCATATTATAAACCATACGTATATCTGTATCGGTTATTTTGTGTTATTTTGACTCGTGAACTCGTGAGCACAGCGCGCTTATAGGTCTACAAATGTAGGCTTTTTATTCTATCTAGGATCAATAGGCCTATTCTGATTCAATATGCCTGCATCTGCTCGCATATATCTCTTTGACTTGTCGCAAATTAATCGTCATACACGGCCGCACGCATCACGTATATATATATCTCAGTGGTTTATGCATTGTGTCAGAATATATCCAGTTGAGGGGTTTCAGTAAGAGAAAGCGACACCAGCGACTTTAGTGCCTTCTCAATAGCCATTTAGACAAGGAAGAAACTGTCGAGGCTTTTGCCCCGAGGAGAAAGAAAGAAAGAAAGGATTTGCATGTCACTGGGTGCGCTTTTTCATGTCTACCTTTCCAGTGAAATCAAAATTATACATGACTCACAAATTCTGTAATAATTCAGGCAAGCAAAGAACTGCACTGCTGGTCGCAGAGGTTTTAGGTCGATTGCTACATGCACTGCAGAGACTCGAGTTTCCCATGTTTATAAAGGGTAGTTAAATTCACAAGGCGTAGCCACTACAGCTATAGATGCTATAAAATAGCTAACAAAACTGCTTCCCGCAAACTCGAGTTTCGAGATATAAAGTTGTACTGCACCAGAAGTATTTGACAATTGACGCGGTATTTTTCGAAACGTTTTAGACCGCTTCGCATAAGTGTACTTCGAAAAAATTACGTGTTCGAATATTTCAAAGAATTTCGTTAGCAAACTACAGGTCCTATTAAGTCCTGACCTATTGCCCATATGCTACCAGACCTAGCATAGTGAGACAAAGGATGTAATGTAAACGTAAATGTAACCCTCCGAAGTTTCACATAGATACATAAAAGCTGCATTAGAAAGACCAGTGGAAATGTATGAGCGCTCGCCTTTCAGCAGGGAGTCTACGGAATCGAGTCTCCCTTGAGACGATTAATGTGCAAGATTTCTGAACAAGCCCTTGAACCATAGCTTCAACAATTGACCCCTATCAGATACTGACGCCGTAAACTTTAGAAAATATATAAATACGTTGATAAGACTATAACCGAACAATTTTGAGACGATGTATTGTGGCAATTGTAGATTCAAAAACATATGATATAAACTTTCATATAATCTTTAGTGTGGATGTGGTTTGGCAGTTATTGGCTACAGAAGAATCGTGATCCCTGCTTGTTACCATTGCTGAGTGAAGTGATCTATTAGGCTGTCATAATGGCTTACGAAGAAACCCCTGTAACATTTCTGGCCATGTCTGAGTCGCTCGCACGATTGACCGCTTAACAATTTATGACCATTTATTTAGAGTTAGCCAACTGTGACAAAACGGAATTTGTATGCAGTTTATACATGTAGGTGGCTAATACTGACTAATATCAACAACAGGCTACTTCGTCGTAATCGTAATAGTAAATTCAAAGATTTCTACAGCCTCTACAGAAAGCTAAGTCACTGGAATCAGCTAATTCACAGGCACTTGGTCAAAACAAAATTGACTGGCAAGTAGAGTCATATTTAACCCATCCTACGAACTCACAAACACTTCACCCCATGCAACTTCTGCGAGCCTTTCACTCAAATCTGAAAACACTCCTCTTCCACAAATTCTATCCGGATTCCTCCTTTCACTATATCTATCTTGCCGCTGCAATTCTAATCACCATCCGCCGTAGCTGTCGGACTGCCTGTCTGCCTGAGCTAAAGGCAGCAGTAACAGCACCGAGGCCAATAGGACTTAATATTCCAACGTATTTATTGCAATTATTTGCTGATTTTAGAATACAGATTTCGTGTAGTATACAAGTGGCATACACCATATCAATGTACCATATGTAGTACATATGGAGCTAACATAGAAAAAATTACCATATGACAACCATTATGTCCTACACATGACTTTGATGTTGGTGTATGACTTAAATAGCTGATTTTTATTGCCTTGTCGAGAATCAGTGACAGAATTTCACTAGAGATCTTCCAAATAATTATATAACGCCCATTTGAAAATTTTGGAAACTATGGGCCACATATCAAAGAAAAGGATTGTTTTGTTAGCTATTTTTATAGCATCTTTTTATAGCACTCGTCCGTTCAGCTGTTGTCTGATGCCTATGAGGAGATGAAGTCTTGGATGACAGCTAACGAACTCCTGTTTAACCCACCGAAGACTGAATTTTTACTTTTGGGCACTCTGCAGCAACTTAAAAAGTTTGAATGGCTTAAATCCTTGAAACTCGGTGACTCACTTGTTGAGTTGGCTGATGCTGCTCATAATTTGGGTGTTGTTTTTGATTTTACTACATCTCTCACTGTCTATGTAAATGCTATCTGCAAGTCGTCATACATGTACATTCGTAACATATGCAGAATTAGGCGTTATATCCCCTTTCTTCTAGGATGTCTTTGACTGATGCATTGATCTCCAGTCGTCTTAATTAAGTTAATTGCAATCAGTTCACTGGACTTTGAACTGAAATGAAAACACCAGATTGTACAGAAGCAGACAAAGTGTTTGTCGTTCAAGGATCGTGCTTGAGCTATAAAATGACAATAATAAAACGTGCTTCTCTCGTTAACTGTTATGAAAGATCTACGAGACGGCGTCGGTGGACTGCCTTTAGCCAATGATCGGCTGTCTGTAAAGTAAGCGCTGCCTGCCAATGTGTCAGGCTCGTTTAGACGGGGCAGAGACAGACGGTCCACGATTAATGATGACATGCTTTCTTCGACCTACCCGTTGTTCTGGAATTTCAGTCTATATATCTACGTATTGTGCCGAAAATTCGCGTGATATGACAGACTGCGGTTTAACATGTACGTGTTTGGCAGACTAGTGATGTCGTTCTCTGAACACCAAAACTCCTTTCGGCGTGCTACCAATCTGTCAAGCGACCTCCGGGGAGTCAAGATGGCGCCCAAGATGCGATCATGCGAGCAGTTACGTCACGAGACGTGCTTGCTTGAGCGACTTTGAAGAAATTCTGTTGGTACTTCCAATAATGGTACTATCCGGATCCTATTGGAAATATTCTCCCGACCGCAATTTACGACATCTTTACAGGAATTCGGTGGCACACATACGTGGGCCTGCAGAACGCATTGCAAGCGCATATTTATAGGGCCACAGTTAATGTGCTTTTATGTCTCAACATACCTGAAATTAGTAGACCACGCGCTCATTAGGAATGTAGTGTAGGAAAGGAAGCCGTTCGAGAGCTGAGCTTTCAAGCAACTGATCGTGAAAATCCTGGTCAGGCTGCGTTTGCATGATGTGACTTCGGGGCTTTGTAAGTTTGGATATTGCCAAATGGGGAGCTGGATGTCTCTGGATGACGCTGTCGATAGGCGTCGACAGCTGCCATGAAGTTAAGCACCGTTGATTTCTGTCAGCACTTGGATACCTTTGGCTAATGCATTGCTCTCCAGTCGTCTTGACCACTGTAACTCGCTTCTTGTTGGTATCACAAAGTCAAACATGTAGAAACTCCAAAGAGTCCTTCGAACATCTACTGCCCATTTAGTCCTCCATCCCTTCTTTGGATTGCTGTGATTGTATTTGTGCCATTTCACTATGATCACCTACGAATTATCCAAACAACACTAACCCAGAGGCAAAAGGGATTTCCGAACACGGCTAGGTCAAGTATCCACCTTAAAACAGCTAGTCTAAGCGCATGACCTTGTGTTGTCAGTGCTTCGTCGGATCTCAACACAGCACAAGCCTTATTCGATTACGCGAGCATCATTCAGCCATGCCTATATAATTCTCAGTATTATGAATCAGCCGACCTATAACTGTTCCATGCTTAACCGTCATACCAGCAAATATTGCACTCGATCAGTGGACACTGTGACTCTTGTTGTCCCTCGCACCGGAACAGTGTTGGGTTCTAGAGCGTTCTCGGTTGCTGATTCACTGCTTTGGAATTCGCTGCCACGTTCTATTGGTTCTGTCAGTTCTGTGATGTCATTCAGGTCTAAACTTAAGACTCGTCTGTCTCAACTTGCTTACCCACCATAGTCTAACTTCTGGTTTCTCTGACCTATCGGAATTCGACCCGGCTTCTCCAACGGATTATGATTTTGATTACGATTTCACTTGAAGCGACCATCGATTGATGCCTTGGGCATTACTATAGAAGTAATGAGATTAGATTAGATTAGTATTCTCGAAATCTAAGATCACTTGAGACCGGCTAGAGTCCATAAAAGGCTTTATTTAGATGTACATATGATTACATAAAAGATGAACGAGAGATCCCTGCGCTTCACTTTATATTACGTCGACAACGTTTTTCAAGGATCGATTGGGTTTCTTGGATTCTAGACTTAAAAACGAACCACGTGCTCAATATTTATGTCATGGTAACAGTTTAATGCTTGACAACCCATGCATGCCCATCAATAATCTCGGTGTCATCAAAAACCCCAAACACCATCACATCATTCCTCTGGTCGAATCACTTCAATGTCTTATAATGCCTTTCACTTACCAAACACATATTCTTCCAGCCCTCCTGTCTTCGTCAGTAATTTGCGACACAACCACTCCTTTCAACCCAATCCTCTTCCGCCCTAACACTTCTCAACCCTTCCGTCAACTCGCCCTTAAAATTAGGAAATCGCTCCGAACCTGTAGCTGCTTCAACCCTTTGAAACTTCCACCAGAATTACGATGATTATCTGACCCACACCAACAATTTATCACATGCAAACTCTGCACGGGACTTTAACTAAAAACTAAAAACACTCTTCTTCCATAAATCATATCCTGATTTCTCCTCTTCCCTTAACTATCTTGCCGCTCTAATTCTAAACACCATCCATCGTGGCGGCCTGACTGTCTGCCTGTCTGACTCTTGGATCTTGACACTGAACCAGTTATGACCCTGCCTGCTAATCGATTTTGTTTTGACTGAGTGCCTGTGCCGGTCACGACTTAACTTTCTCTGGGCGCTGTAAAATCTTGAGTTTACAATTACAGTTGATGATGATGAGTTCTCTGCCCGAAGGCAGGTCCATTGGCTTTATGTTACCCAGGTATGAGATGAGTGGGGCGGTTTCCCGTTGCCTTCCTCACAGACAACTGTGGGTGAGCAATTTGTTCAAGGTCGCTACGCAATGGCTTGAGGCAGATTCGAACCCACGACCCTCTAGTTACTAGGCACAGACCATACCACTACACCGTCCCAAATTACAGTTACGATATTCAAACATCACCCAATCATATTCACTGTAATCTCTTTACGAGAGGAGAAGGGACTTACTGAGCTCGTAACTCAAATTACTACGTATTTCAGAACAGAACGCATATTATCGTATTCAATTCATTCATATTCAATCATTGCGTACATGAGAGCTATTATTTGCACAGCAAATTTCCTAAGTAACAATGACCATTAATTGCAGAATGCCTGAAGGCAGTCATTCACTGAAAGTGCTTGCAGAGGCTTCTACCTTGATATTTCTTACTGACACCATTTTGCGACACACATACAGGCATCGAGGCACAATAGCGTTAGTGTCTGTGGGTCAAAGCAGCATAAGGCCTGTCATTCTGTTGAATTCCTAAATCGAATTGAAAATTATGATCCAGAATCATATGGTCATTGGAAGCCAAAGTAGTAGCTAATCATAACAACTCAGGTCACAGTACGAGTGGTATAGAAAGCAACAAGCACGGGAAATCAACAAGTGGTGCCTCGCATGTGATGATTCGTTGTTTCGCCTCCAGAATAGATGACTTGTGTATGCATGTATGTATGTATGTATGTATGTATCTGAACTTTAATAGAGCACATTTTTTGGGTCCCTCAAAAGCGTTGAGAACATGGGTGTCCACAGGATTCAAATAGATGAGTCTTAACAAGCGAATTGGTCCAAAACTTTAACAGTGACCAATGCAGAATATAATATATAATGAAGAGCAAAATTATGCTTTCAGGTTCCGCTCATCCGTTTTGACCTTTAGCTCGTGCTATCTCGCTCTTTACGCATGCGTTTTGGTCGAAGGATCTGGGGTAAATACATCACTCGTGGACAGACAGTCAAAATCATCCTCCAGGGCGACCATCGAGAGCCTGATGCAGACATTTTCCACTCAATGAAACATGCTTTACCAGTGAAGAAGTCCGCACATTTCTCAGCCAAAAATGCAATCCATTAGCTTTTAATGGAATCATTTCACTCCTTTTCCAGTGGGTAGACAGAGCGAGTGGTTCGTCCCTCAAAGACGCTATAAACAAGTCTGAGAAAAGCCCCTGTAGTCTGCAGTGAAGAGACTCTCGATTCGTCTTCACTTATATCGCAACTCCGCATACAGAAAGTGGCGGGGACACTTTAACCTTGAATGAAAATTGTTGGTGAGTATAGGCCTAGTTTTGTGGAGTGGGCTAAAAGCGTGAGAAGTAAAGAACAAAAGATGTGCATAGATGTGGGATGGATGACCCAATAAAATACGAAAATTGCGGAGACGAACGAAAAAGGTCATTAGAGATTTCGATGACTTGCAACAAGGGTTCGGCTAAGTCGAGAAAGGTCGTCATGAGTTGTGGCGACACCCTTGCTTGTCCTTCTGAATCCGGCCGAGGATGCCCCTGGCTCTCAAAACCGTACCGTGCGATGTTGCAAGCGAATATTACAAAGTGTTTATATGCTATGGCACTGTATGAAAATTCAGACGGACTATCAATGCCTGGACTGTTTCAGACGGAAACCATAGTTCCAGATGTCAATCTCTTTTAACAAATGGCCTACGCATACCATCCTTCCAAGCTGCATTTGACACATACCTGACTATATGCAACAAAAGATTGTATTATAGATATATAGTTTATACATACATGTGTGATGTACATGCGCCTATATCTAATGGGCTTTAAAGCAAAAAAGCAGAGCCGTCTTTTAGCAGAATAGGCAAAGACTAGAATGCGTATGCTACTAGATCTCACAACTGATGCCATTTGCAAGCTGTAAGATCAGGCTATAAGAACTTGTTTTACACACGCATATGCATGTATAATTACCAAAACACCATAATATATGCACATACAGGTGTAAGTATGTGTGTATGTATGTATGAATGTGTATATATGAATGTGTATGTATGCATATATGCATGTGTGTATGTGTGCACATATGTATGTATGAATATGTATGCATTTATGTATGTATGAACATATTTAGGTATGTATGTTTGCATGTGTGTATGTATTTGTTCATGTATATGAAAGAGAGAAAGAGAGAGAGAAGTTAGATAGATAGATAGACAGATAGATAGATATACAGACAGACATACAGGCAGACAGACAGACAGACAGATAGATAGATAGATAGACAGACAGATAGATAGATAGATATAGATAGATAGATAGATCGATCGATCGATCGTTAGATAGATAGATAGATAGATAGACAGATAAATAGATAGATAGATAGATAGAGGTAGAGGTCGAGAGAGAAAGTTAGATAGATGGAGAGAGATGGAGATACAGATACAGATACAGATAGAGATACAGATAGAGATAGATAGATAGAAAGAGAGTGAAAGAGAGTGAGAACTAGCTGACTAGTCATTCAGGAGGTAGTCAAGATCATGGGAATGATCAAATGAAGATTTGATTGTACTTGAGACTAGAGGCAGTTCCTCGCCAAGCCTAGCTATGCGGTAAGACGGAGGAGGAAAATATAGTCACATCTGGTAGAAACTAATTGACGGGAAAGATCGGTTGCAACAGACTGCCTTGACTCAACCACCTATGGTAGAGAAGCTTACTTTTATTCCTCAACATGTTTTATGGTTACGACATCTGTTTCATTAGTTGTTAATAATATTTACAATAAAACTCATTTATTAATTTATAGCAACCTGGTCATACATACATGCATATACATACATATATTTGTGGGGCACGGTAGCATATTGGATAGAGCGCTCGGCTTGTAACGCGGAGTGTATGAGTTCGAGCCTCCTCCGAGACGGTTACTGTCCTTCACTCACAATTGCTCGACGCCATCGATTGATGCTAAGTCATTAGATAGTGGCGCCTAATAAATGCTGAAATAAAAATATATTATATACATTCGTGCATGCATGGATTCACATAAACATGTGTAAGAGCGAAAAGTCAGGCCAGTATGTATGAATCGTGATTGGATGTCCCTTACTGTGTCCCGTATCCGAACTGTATTAAGCTGTTGGGCCTTCTCGGTTGCTGGTCCACGGTTTTGGAATTCGCTGCCAAGTTCTATTCGTTCTGCCAATTCTCAGATGTCTTTCAGGTCTAAACTCAAGACTCACCTATTTCAACTTGACTATCTATCGCAGCCTGGCTTCTGGTTTCTCTGATCCATCGAAATTCCATCCGGCTTCTCCAACGGATTATATGATTTTGAACTGCGATTTTGACTTGAAGCGACCATCGATTAATACCTTGGGCATTATGATAACGGCGCTATAGAAGTCATTAAATTAGATCAGACTCCAGTTGACCTTTTGAAACCATTCAAGCGAATAGCCCCGTGCAAACTGAATCATCATCAATTCGCTCTACGCCTCTTTCTTCTTCCGCTTTTTGATGCATTAATTTCGTGAGTAACATCCGACATAAGTTTGAAAATTACTAATAGATATTGTTAACGCTTAATATTTCTGCGAGCGTTTTCCGCCGCATGTCTGACATTCACGCTTGAATTGTCACGCATCTGTCGATCCTAGCCAGCGGGAGAGGTGAACTAACCGGTCCCCGCATACTAATTGTGTCGGAGTGACGACAGATGAACAACAGCTCAGAATACTGACGTATCAATCGCTCAATCACTTATAAGAAAAAATCGATAACACAGTCGACGAAGAGCAGCCATCCATTGACAAGTCGGAGGCGCGGATCCGAAAACATCCGCTAAATAAAGGTTGAGTTTATGGATGGATGATTTTGAAAGGTATGGTGGTGAGGCTTAAGCATTATAACGGTGGATAAATGATAGAGCCGGTGGTATTTTTATATGCCGTGCAGACATGAATTATGCAGACCTTGTTGCACAGTTTTTGTGCAACAATAATACAGCATGTGCCATGGATGGATGCACTTGGAAGAAGCATTCGTGACGAAAGTTTTAAATTTGTACCGCATTCATTGCATTACGGGTGGGTGCGTTTTAAAAGTATGCTTGTGAGGTCATCCTTGCATCAATGCTTATTTATTACAAACTGAAATATAGTGCTAAATAAATTCGCGTAATCATCAATATCAGCATACTAAGCCAATGTTACATTCACTGCACTGGATGCCCATTGAGCAAAGAATTCATTTCAAAGTCTGTCTTATAGTTCACAAAGTACTACATTTAAATCAGGTGACCTATCTATGTTCCATGCTCACCCCTAACACTAGCAGACATTGCAGTCGATCAATGGAAACTGTGACTCTTGCTGTGCCCCATACCCGAACAGTGTTGGGCTCTCGGGCCTTCCCGGTAGCTGGTCCAAAGCTTTGGAATTCACTGCCCAGTTCAGTTCGTTCTGCCAATTCTTTGATGTCATTCAGGTCTAAACTAAAAACGTATCGCTTTCAAATTGCTAACTCACGGTATTCTGGTTTCTCTGACCTAATGGAATTTGAACCGCCTTCTCCAACGGTTTATGATTTTTTACTGCGATTTTGACTTGAAGCAGGCATCGACCAATGCCTTAGGCATTATGATAACAGCGCTATAGAAGTCGTTAGATTAGATTAGGTAATAAATTTGAAATAGAAAGTGATGTACCTTGTCTAATTATATAAACGTTTGTCATGATGTGTGTTATGACGTATGATGTTAGGTGTGTTATGACGTTTAATATGTATCCGAATAAATATGAACATAACGAGGGTCGTTGTAAACGCAGCTCTGCTTTTTATTTACTTTGTATTGGCCTTCAGAAAAATATGTATTTATTGAAGGGTTTTGCATAGAAATGAGCTACGATAGATTAGTAAGAACTCTATAATATGTTTATAGTTTACTGGAAGGTATACTTCATTAAATGTAGAGTGTTGCCGTCTTGGCGCTGAACATCCCAATAATAAAGACTTTATTTTAAAATTCTCATTAGCTATAATTGTAATTCTATGACAGTGGTTTTCAAATCACGAGTCATTTATCATTATCTCGTTATTAAACCATCACAGCAGATAAATTGTAATTCTCACAGTAGTTTTCAAATCGCGAGTCATTTATCATCATCTCATTAACAAACCAACACAACGGATAAATTGTAAAGTTAATCGACAGACATTGCTTCGATTTAAACTAGGTATCAAATTGAGTGACATCGAGAAGCGATTCATCACAAAAGAAAACTCATCTGTTAAAAGAACTTGAGTCGCGTTCGAAAAAAGCCAGACCATAACAACGAGTTTAAGAACGTTTTTATTACTCCATTATATATGGGGCTAGAGCAAAACTACAGGCAACACACGACTATAACAATGTAGATGTTAAGTATTTCTGATTGCCCCTTTTTCTGCTAAGTCTCTAGGCCTGCTACGGAGCTAAGTTACGTATCAAACCCATGCATCACACATAATGATCTAATATGATACGCGAGATTTCCCATAGTCTTAGCTTAAAATCTGCTTATAGTACAGAAACGTTCAACAAGTATTATCTTTACGATAACGTAGCAGCAAAAAACGGCCTGCTTGCTTAACAACACTACCAGTTATAAGCCTCTATAAGGGAACCATTGTACACGAGTCTCCGTGTGCTGTTTGTATGAAGACACCTAATTATTTCTGCACTTTTCTGTATTGGACCCGGCACAATGACGAGGCTCACGCTGTGTGGCTTCTTGTAGTTAAAGTAATCAATAAGCAAACGAATTTGAACGCAATCTTTGCATACCACAGATGATATGCGAGTTATCCTTCAGAAGCCGGGACCAAGCTGCGGAGGAGTGTCTATGGATGGGGTAAACAAGTGTGTTCCATTTACCCTTTCACTTTTTTTTTACCTCACTCGAGGTTCTTTTTACCCATGTCTGTAGCGATTCAAGACTCCCATAATAAAACTCTAACGCCTGGTCATATGAACGTACAATACTGCAACTGTGGCAATATCAAACTTTAGTATAACAGTTTCAGAATTGATTTATTCAGTGTTTTGCATAGTGGGTAAAGTATACCTATGGTTTTAGCAATTTTTCTCTCAATGGTCTTACCTAGTGTCGATTATAAAACCTAAAAAATTAGTGGATGAAACATTCAGTGTATCTATGCCATATATTACGACAAAACTGACTGCCTCCCAGTGCCCAAAATATTCATCCTTAGTGGCTGATCAATCGGGTCTAGTTTCAAAAAGCCACTGCATATGTATCTGGGTAGACATCTTGAAGAGGCACTACATAAATGCTCCGAACGAACGAATGAATGAATTAATTAATTAATGGACGAAAACAGCGAACGTACGAACAACAGAACAAAAAGAATGAACAAAAGGAATGAACGAAGGAATGAATGAGCGAGTGAAGGAAACAACGACCTGATGGACAAAAGGACGGACGGGCGAACAAACGAACGAAACCAAATGACGGGAACGAAACTCGATGGGCGCAAGGGAAAAGCTGAGAAGGTCACAGAGGGGTTCAAAAGAGACTTAGCTTATGCTATTATTATGGTTCATTAATGAATACATGCCGGTTTGGTATACAAACAGGCCATGTTGTCTGTCAAGGGTCTTTGGGTCGACGATCCAGGGTTTCGTCTCAAAACATCGACGCAGAAGCACATCTCGTTGTGTTCCATTATGTGTAGATCTGCATACAAAGACTATGGCAGTTGTATAATTGTTGGCGCTGAATAATTCACGAGTAACAAAGGCGTCTTCAGACCCCGAACCGACTTCTCCAGATCAAGAAGAGGACACACTTGTTCACAGACGAAAACACATACAGACACACAAAACAAACTCCAGTTTTGGGCCTATGAGGAGGACATTCCACGCATACCTGAAGTGGGTTAAACTGGCGTCGAATTGCAGGCAGGCAGGCAGCAGGCAGGCAGGCAGGCAGGCAGGCAGGCAGGCAGGCAGGCAGGCAGGCAGGCAGGCAGGCAGGCAGGCAGGCAGGCAGGCAGGCAGGCAGGCAGGCAGGCAGGTAGGAAGGCAGGCAGGCAGGCAGGAAAGAAAGAAGGCAGGCAAGCAGGCAGGAAAGAAAGAAGGCAGGCAAGCAGGCAGGAAAGAAAGAAGGCAGGCAGGCAGGAAGGCAGGCAGGCAGGCAGGAAAGAAAGAAGGCAGGCAGGCAGGAAGGCAGGCAGGCAGGCAGGAAAGAAAGAAGGCAGGCAGGCAGGAAGGCAGGAAAGAAAGAAGGCAGGCAGGAAAGAAAGAAGGCAGGCAGACAGGCAGGCAGACAGACAGACAGACAGACAGGTAGGAAGACAGATAGGTAGGCAGGCAGGAAAGAAAGAAGGCAGGCAGGAAGACATAGGCAGGAAGACAGATAGGGAGGCAGGCAGGCAGATAGCGCAAGGCATATAGGCGTAAGCGGCACGCAGGTGAATACACTGAAGTACGCCCAACAGACCCCATTATATGATCGCCCAGTGAAAAGCAACGACTGCGTGTTTCTCATGAGGACGACAGCTTAGCGTTCAGGACGCACACTGACCCCCCCCCCCCCCTCTCCGCAAGGGGTAGGGTAAGAGAGAACTGCAAAGAATGTAGAGCAGTTGGCTCTTCACCCCGTGAGCAATTTGTTTTCGCTGCATTCCAGAGACACCATAATAAAAATTGCATGCAACGATTTGCGACAAAGTGCTCAATAGACGGCAGACATACTGGCCGATTGGAATTCACGACATTATCAAGTGACTTAAGTAAGCAAGCAAGTAAGTAGGTAGGCAAGTAAGTAAGTAAGTAAGCGCTTATTTGACTTCGCATATGTGCTTGCAAAACAGCACAAAAAGTAATTTATACGAACATTTTCGTATATATAAAAATGAACTCAATATTATCTCGGTTAAGTGTTAAGCTCTTCCAAATTATTAAGCATCACACCTAATTCCAGAGTATTTACCTCATTTATTAAGATGAGACAGTTAGGCTTTAGGCTCTTCCTAAGCCTAAGCACCACACCCTAGTGTACTGCATAGTCACCTCAGTTGGTCGAATGGGACAGTTAGGCTTAAATTCCTTCTAACTCCCCACCCTTACACTCCTGGCTGCTGCGATAAATGGTTGAGTGGAGTAAAGCAATTGCACACTTCTTTATGGCGGCAGTTGTCGAAAATAAGGTGGCTCGATTCATAGTAAGCTAAGCAATTAATTTATTGGGAAAAGGGCCCTCGAACCTAGAGTCTCAGAAGAACTTTACCCCTACATTATTTAATAGAAGTTTACCCGGGGTACACTGATTAATTATCATTCTGCTGCAATTGGCTTCGTTTATGATGTAGTTTTAGGGGTTTTAGTGCAGCCAGCCAATACAGTCTATGCGGTGCACAATAGGCCAGACCATTCCTTTATGCGTTGGCTTGTACGGCTGTGTTCAAATTTTAACGGCAGTCTGAAATCGGATACAGATTCTTGAATGACGAACGGATTCCACGAAAGATGCCTCAGTGCTATAATTTCAAAGGCATTTTTGCAGCTCAAGTCCCTCGTCGCGACATTCCGGGTTTTGAAGGCCGACATTTGCAAATGCATCCCTGGCAAACGCAGGTGAGGTTTATGTATCTCAAGGCACTAGCAACCGATCATTTGAATGCTATGGCTGAATGAAGGTCATATTTACTCAAAGAAGCACATGTATTGCAAATGTACTGATACAACACATGAACTCATGTGAAATATTACGCCATAGTATCATATCTTAAGCAGTAAGGCACACGCGAAGCGCTACTCCAGACTTATACTTGTAAAGGTTCACAATGTGCAATTCCATATTGCATTTAACCCAACACCATGAATACAGCAATATTGCAAAACAACACGTTTTACATCTCTGTATGATATCAGTGGCTTAAAATGAATCCTTTAAAGTGCCTTTGTTTATAACTGTCCACTTAATAGCTCTTAAAACATATTTGTTCTTTGCCTGTCGTCATTTAGTCCAATTCAGGGAGACCTATCTGTGTTATCTTGCTTTTAAAAAGCCTGCTGTTTTGGACTATAAATCTGACGTGTAATAACATATTTTATTTGGGCCAATAAAACATTGTGTAAGCATGGTCGTCTTTACATGTAGTTGCACTATGTATTTTATTAGTTGTTTTCCTGCAGCAGCCACGCGCATGCTCAGCTGTGAATGCGTAATGCACCCCCTAGGCACAACAGAGTCAGGGATCAATGTTGTCGTGTGAGCCTACGTATGAAGACGCCAGGCACAACGGAACCCATTCGTCCCTCCATCTCTGACCCGGTCAAAAGACCGGTCAAAAGAGCCTGGCCCTGCCTGAACAATTTACAAGTGACCTAATCTGCGGTAGGGTCACAGATAGTCTTCACCTCGGAAGTACACTTGCACCGAGTTCGCGAGTGGCCTGAAGATGAAAATATATTGCAAGTTATACATTTAGGTCACTTGCTAAATATATAGACAGTATAAGTAAGTAACATAATATAAGTAACATAGTATAAGGTTGTAACATCTCTCCTTGCCTATTTAACATCCTCGCGGAACAAGTGATGCGTAAAGCTCTTGATAGATTCACCGGTGGCTTTAGAATCGGCGGTAAAGTCATCAGTAATCTCAGATATGCCGATGACATCCTCTTGGTCGCCACTTCACCGGAGGAACTCCAGGAACTAGTCCGAAGAGTCGAAACCGCTGCTAAGGAGTACAGTTTAAAGATAAATACTTCGAAAACGAAAGTTATGACCAACACCGACGAGGTCCTCGAGGTTTTAGTTGCAGGCGATAAACTCAAGCAGGTTGATAACTTTACATACCTGGGCAGCAAAATTTCAAGCGACGCAAAGTGCTCCGGCGATGTTAAGTCCAGATTGGCCATGGGTATGGAAGTCATGGTGAAACTCACGAAGGTCTGGAAAAACAAATCCATCAGCACTCAAACCAAACTTCGTTTGATGAAATCCCTGGTGTGGTCAGTTGCAACCTATGGGTGCGAATCATGGACGCTCAAAAAAGCTGAAGAGAAGCAAATCCAGATTTTTGAGAACAAATGCATTCGAAAGCTTCTGCGCATCCCCTGGACACTCAAGCTTACCACGGAGCAAGTTTATCACCTTGCTAGAACTTATCCTGAGCTCTTGAGTTCCACTAAAGCTCGCAAACTCCGCTATTTTGGTCACATCATTAGACTTCCTCAAGATTCCATAGAAAATTCCATCATTCTGGGTCACGTTGAAGGCTATCGACACCGTGGCAGACCCCAAATTAACTGGATCGACAATATTCTTTCCTGGACTAACCTTTCTGGTTCTTATCTTCTCGCTGCTGCACGCAATAGGCGTCAGTGGAGAGCTCTAGTCCATTCATGTAGCCAACCGTCGCGCAGCGACGTTGGTGCATGACATGACATGACATAAGTAAGTAAACAAAGAAGTAAGTAAGTACGTAAGTAAGTAAGTAAGTAAGCATCTATTTGACTTTGCATTCGTGATTGCAAAACAGCATTGTCTTTATCTAAATACACATATATTTATGCCGGTGGCGGATTTAGCTATACCCGTGGGGGTTCGCCTCTGCCCCTCTTCGCTATATGCTGGCTCCCCTGAAACCAGACCCGTGCACAGTGAACTGCCTGAATGTAGCACCCTTCTATAAATGCTCTTACCCCACGCAAGCAGTCCTAGAGCCGCCACTGACATATGCCATATCATAATACCGAGGGCGAACTTTAAAAGCATATCCATAATGTGTAGGCCTTAATCACATGCGGTAAATATACTCTTTCTGTATAATAATTAGCGGCTTTCAAAGTATGGCTATATTATGTGCATTTTAGGTTTAGCCCTCTGAGATAGTTAGAGCCTATACGACCTATAATGTACATTGTACAACATCGCAAACAGCCGAACAGCGAGCTACGGGGAATGGTAGGCATCTTTATGTTTCGAGTCTTGTGGACTTTATTAGATTCAAGCAGCGAGCTTAGTGCTTATGTTGTCGTTGGGATCGTGACTTGTCTGTCAACTTCACCGGTCAAGGCCGATGTCTTCGCAGTTTGCGCATTGCCTGGATCTGTGTTCGTGAACAGATATATCAACAACTAACTGAAAGCCCATGTAATTGAATATGTATAGGCCTATGTATTTAGGACGATTTGGACCTAGGCCTATGGGCCCATACCCATCTACGTAAACTCTTGCATGCGTCACCAAACTTGATGAGAGGCTGTGTGGCCTGGAATCAAGAAAATGTCATAATTTTAAGGTTTCTGTAGACATTGCTGACCCGAATTCGCAAACTGTAGCCTGAAGATGGGGACTTATTTATGACAACGATGAAGATAATGCGTGGCAGGGTAGCGACTGGATAAAGCGTTCAGCTTGTAACGCGGATAGCACGGGTTCGAGCCTCCCTTAGACGGTTACTGTGCAGGGAACTTGAGCAAGTCCTTAACTCACAATTGCAAAAATAATAATTCAAAAGAAATAATATAATAATAATGTCATCGGCGAGTCGTTTATCGTTTCCTTGATCAGCCGTAGACAGTCGACGCTAAGCGAACTGAATCAATCATTCCGTAGGGTCTGCATCGATCAGTTATGACTCATAATGGAGGTGATGTAGGCCTACACATACATACGGACATCGAGTGAGACATAAACCACGAACACTCAATATAACAGCCCCTACGATATGGGGTCATGCATAAGCATACTATGCAAAGAAACCGTGATGAGTGATGCGCAGGCATACCGATGTCAACGCCTCGTCTGTAACACAATACGAAGCCATTTCTGGCAAATCATAACACCAAACACTTTAAATGTACATGCAAAAATTAAATGCACAGCGAGGGCATAAAGGCAATAACACTGTGTCGACTATACATCAAGGTTCTCTGAACGGGTGTTCATTGGTCTCACTGAAAGCTGGTATCAGTGCCAATCCCATTTCTAACTATCATCTTAGAAGGGCTACGAGTGCCTGTTTTAAATTCAATTTTTATTTTGTAAAAATACAGCTTGTTCACCCCTGGCAGACTTGTTGCAGGAGGACATTCGGCACGAAGAACTGACAGTTTCAATTTATAATTTATTACCTCGCCGTTAAAAATTTAGGTGCACTCTACAATTTTTAAGAAATTTAGATTGAGAAACCTACCCAAGGTATTAGGCTAATAAAAAAATATATGGGTACTTTAAAAGATAGGTTATATGCCAGCCTCTGTGGACCTGCATGGTTTCATTTCATGACCGTGTGCACAGTGATTACTCTCAAGTCTTTCGGTTAATATGTTGTGAGTTCGAATTCCGTTGCATTATCGAGCAAAACATGAATAAATCTGCCATAGCAAATATTACACTCGATCAGTGGACACTGTGACTCTTGTTGCCCCTTGTACCAGAACAGTTTTGGGCTCTGAAGCGTTCTCGGTTGCTGATCCACGGCTTTGGAATTCGCTGCCAAGTTCGATTCGTTCTGTCAGTTCTGTGATGTCATTCAGGTTTATTTTTTAAATTTATCTGTTTCAACTTGCTTACCCACCGTAGCCCAGCTTCTGGTTTCTCTGACCTATCTGAATTCGACCTGGCTTCTCCGTTGGATTATGTTTTGGGATTGATTGATGCCTTAGGCATCATGATAACGGCGTTGTAGCAGTCTTTAGATTAGATTAGATTAGATTAGATAGTTGGTTATTTTAGTGAAATCATAAACTTACAATAATTCCATCTAGATATATAAACGGCGAACTTATTCGGAGATACAAAGTGGTTAAAATGTTTATACATAAGCAGGCAGTTCTTTGTATCCTAGAGATTTTATGTCAAGTTTATCATCATCATCATCATCATCATTATTATTATTAATTAATAACATATATGGTGCCTATGTCTAATGCACAAGACATCAACCGATGGCGCACTAAAACCAAGTCGCAATCAGGTCAACATCCATTCATCCATCCATCCATCCATTCATCCATCCATCCATCTATCCATCCATCCATCCATCCATTCGTCATCATCATTATCACCTACACCATTATCATCATTATAATCGTCAGCAGCAGCAGCACCACCACCACCACCATCACCACCACCACCACCATCACTATAATCATGTTAATAAATATTTTATTACCTCTGTGTATTTGTGAAGAAGTTAGCAACATGTTTTTATTTACCTGTAGGCGTCATATGTAAAGTTATTCCAAGTTGGCATAATTGGCCTACTTTGGTAGGTTAATTCATGTACATTTTGACCTATTAAGTCATAGCTTGATTAAAATAAATTAAATATATTCCGTTCTTTCGCTTCGAAGTGCAGCCTGTTTTTAATGACTGCCTGAGTCTGAAATGTCAACAAAATTCCGAATCCTTACCCTACTTAAAAATTAGAACTCAACAAACAAACACAATAATATGTTTTTGTTCTCCTTCTCCTCCTTTTCTTCTGTTACTCCTCCTCGTTCTTCTCATGCTCCACTTTCTCCTCCCCTCCATGCAAACTGAACTAAAGTTCCGTCGATTAACTTGAGACGGCAAGTAAATATTATTATTTCTGCATTTATTAAGCGCCACTATCTCATGACTAAGCTATACTGGTTAAGGCGTACGTCAAGGCGCCTCTGTGCGTGAGGATGCCGGTTCGCATACCGATAGTGGCTATATTTGAAAGATTTAAATCTCGAGCTAGTACCGTCCGCACACAGAGGACCTTAAACGGCGCCGCACCCATTCAAATGGGTAGTGATGGTGAAGGATCTCACCCAATAAATTCATTGAAAAATGAGCAGCTATCGAAAAACATGTACATTTACATTTGTCTACTCTTAAGAGGCGTCTTACTGAGTTGTCCAGCTTTCACTAAACTGTACAGGTCAATTCACTGTGTGCTATCACAAACGAAGAAGCAAATAGCGTCCTAAGTTAGAGCCAGTATAGGAGGTTTTAGGCTACGAAAAATCTCTTTTACGTATAGAAAGACATGAAAATGGGCCAAGCGAGGCTACTGAGGCCGGACGTGTGCCATTCTCCCTAGTCTTTTATACTGTATTGGCGTGAATCCTACTGACAGAGCCTGCTGAGCAGAGTGGAAGCCGCACTAGCGACATCTGCCGAGTTCTGGACGTAGAGCACATGATCGGTGACGTTTCTCGACGCTATTCCGTTCACCTCGTCTGCGTTTGTGCCCGTTCCCATGGCAACGACGTACATTTCGACGCCTCGCTGACGTGCGTTGACGGCCTCGTGAATCGTGTTTTCCGGTTGAACGTTGGAGTTTCCGTCCGTCAGAACGATGGCGATGTTCGAGACGTCCGTCCGGTCTCCGCGTTGACCGCCGAAAACGCTTTCGTAGGCCAGTCGGATGGCGCTCTGGGTGTTTGTTCGTCCTCCGTCGAAGCGGAATGCCAAGGCGTTCTGGAGTTGTTCCACCGTTGTATAGGAGTCGAGGTAGGCGTTGATGACGGCGTCGTCTGCGTAGCTTACGATGCCAACGCGTGCCAACCCAGAGTCAACCGGGAGACCGTAGATGACTTGACTGGCGAAACCCAACACGAGATCGTAATGGTCTTCCTCACTGCCAGACAGATCCAGGATGAAGACAACGTCCATCGTCCGAGGACATCCTGTGCCAGAAGTATTCACTGTAGACATGGCTGCTCATTCAAGAGTGCATTGCTTCTAAAGTTTGGTTATGGTCTTCTGGTGCCAACTGGGAAATGCGTCTGACTATTTGAAGGAACTTAATCACCCAGTCTCAGATATGGCTGGCCGCAGATTCCATCTCCTTAAAACGACGATGAACTAGTTGACCCCTGGAGTAGTTGGACTATTTACCTTGAGTGATCTTCCTCTGGATCTGCATCTTCTCTTGACTTCAGAAGCGACATGCACCATTTAGCAAAGCTTGGAAATGATTTCTTTCTCGATAGGATAGTCTGAGCCACTTCTCAAGAGTAGATATCATGATGAGGTGCCATATAAGTTTACTGACTGACTGACTGAGAACCTGACTGAGTAACTGACTGATTGAATGATCGGATAAATGAACGAATAGATAAACCAATTAATAAGCATAGGATGCAATGAATACCGATGCCATTTATGTTACAATGTGATTTGCAACATTGCTTGATTGGTATACATTACATGTAAGTTACTAGGTAAAGTAAATGTGATTGAATAAAATTAACGACTGAGAACGCCTCCGTAAGGGTGCATTCCTTCAAACTATTTCTAATCGAATGTGCACGAATCGCAGCAGTTAGTGACAGTTTGAAAAAGACAGGGACAATGACACTCATTCTCAAACTCCATATGAGTCAGACACAGAAGCTTTAGATGAAACGATTGGTGACATAAAGCTACTCGATCTGGCGTCACTCTACTGAGAACTACGGCGAAGATCACCTTATATGAAAAAAGGCATTCAACACTAATGAAAGCTCTCACTGTTAGCAGGCACTAGGGTGCAAAGAAAATATTTTAAAAAAATTAGGTCGAGTTTGTTGTGCCTTTAGTCCTTGACCCTTAAAGGAACACGTGCTATTGGGAAGAATAATTCAGTTAACTACTCACGGCGTTCGCAGTATTGTCCTGCAAAGTTGGGCGGACATCGACACTGTGTTTGCCAGAAGTCGTCGTTACAGGTGCCGCCATTTTGACAGTTTTGGCCAGCGTTGCATTCGTTCACATCTGCAGTGTATACTTCAGTTTTACTTTTCCGATAAATTGAAAATATAAAATATTTCTGAAAAGCTGATTTAAAGCTCAAACTGGCAAGCTTTAAATAAATTTTTCAAGCGTTAAGTTGTGTCAACTCTCGTTGAGTTTAGGCTACTTTAGGTTGCGTTAAAATGGAAGAGCTCGACAATCACGACTTTTCAGCAGTAGATTATATAAACAGGCTTATCTGTATGACAAGTTTTAAGAAATAATAATCAGTTATACAGAGATTTTGAGGATCTCATGGTTGACGATAACTACATTTATGAAAAATACTTAGCCCCACAGTTTGTTGGGGTATTTTTTAGGAAAAAAACAATCGCTCGCTGCATTAACGGCAGGACATAAATATTTTGGTTCACGAAGAAGGGGTAGTTTGACTTACGAGCGAAGTTTGTTTACCGTAAACCTAACTCTAATTAATTCTTTACCGTTGCAGAAAGATGCAATGACGCTATTCTTTATTTCCGGAAGATTCCTCCAAGACAAAGAGGTGAATACAGTCCTGTCTATCGGACGAGATGCAATGCCTTTCATTGTCACTCTGTCTAATAATGTCCCGACTCCGATCGTAATGACAAAGGCTCCGCTGTTTCGAAGAGCAATAGCACTTGACAACGTTTCATCACGTTTGATATTTGCGTCCCCGTCAGTGATCACAATGGCGACGTTCCTGGCATCTTGTCTGTCTCCATAATTAGCATTAAATATCTGGTTCGTCTAAAAGTAACAGTTTCCAATTAGCGATCACTCCGAAGTAGGTCTCATAAGTTTCCTTTAAGCGTCTAGGTTCCGACTAGGAACCTCATAATTTGGATAAAATTTTGGAAAAGTGTCTTGAACAATGACAAGAATATTATGTCAATTGTGTTGATCTTTGATGATAAGAGGACCGTTTCAGGCATTGAATCTTGGAAATAACAGAAAACCTAATTCAACAGAACATTGTATTGAAGCAATAATATTAACGTAAACCTCTGTGCAATGCGTGATATAGTAATACTTAGTGTTTTAATTGGAACACTTAAATGCCTACTAAATTAGATCAAAAGTTTGTCAGTATGTATCGATTTTATGTAGCATTCATTCTCGAGTTAATTCAATTTTCAGTTTGAAATATGATTAGCGACACCTACCGCTAACTGCAGACCATCGGCGATGTTTGTTCTGCCACCTGTGAACTGTAATCTCTTGACAGCGGATATGACGTCATGTTTATTGTTGTAGGTATGAAGTTGGAACCCAACGGAAGCCCCGTTGTTGAATAAGACGGCCCCCACTCTCGTCTTGTCGCCTCCTATTTCGAGTTCCTCTAAGACGGAAATCAGGAAATCGATGACCTTTGGAAATCGTTCGTTTCTGATGCTATCGGAAGAATCGATGACCAGGCAGAGATCAATAAGAGATGAACAACCTGCGGAAGAAAAACACGATCAGTTAAACATTTGACATGAGAGTCTACTCAAGTTCTGAACAAATTCTGTGTATCTTTCTCGGGGCTAGATGGCTGATTACAAGCGGGAATATCGGAATTAACTTGGGAAATTCGTAAGGCATCTGACAGATGCGGTGGAATTATGATGATTAGCCTACCGACATTTCCTGGCTACTTTTCAAAGTAGCACTAGTTAGATTTTTATTTGTAAAACTGATAAGCTATCAAGTACTTGTGCTATAAAATTGTTCTACTGCATTGCTATTCTTTAACTTGGACTGCCTTTGCGTGTATTAATATAATGTACACTGTCTTTCACAGATCCTATCCTGACACCCCTTCTTCCTCTTATCTCTTTCTGCTCTCAAACCTCTAACACCACCCCCATAGCTGCCACGCTGTCTCTCCGTCTGACATTTAGATCTTGACCTGGAACCGAAACCTTTTGCCTGTCGACCTTGTTTTGACTGAGCTCCTGTGAATAAGCTGGTCCCCGCGACGTGGCTTTCGTTGGGCGCTGTAGAAATCTCGGAATTACGATTACGATTACGATTATAAATTTTTCAAGCAGAACGCAGTCGAGACCACTCAGGACGAACTCAGACGATGATCAGCAATCTACCTGCAATATTCGTCCTATTGGAAGCCTCGGCTTCAGAATATAATGTGAACTCTTCTACTACATCACAATCCTGCCATATTCTGCCTCATTTATCCCACTTTACTGATTAAGCTACTTGACAAGTCATCTCTTCTTAAAATATCGTGTGTGGCCGTCTGACTCAGCGAGAGAAAAGAGTTCTTCACCTCTTTCGCACCGTGTGCCAGAATATCCTGAGGGGCAGTTGCACTGAAATCTACCAACAAGGTCAACGCAAGATCCGCCATTCATGCAAGGATTTGGATCGCAGTCATTCACATCTGCAACCACATTATTAGATTAATACAAGATTAATTACAATTAATTAATTACAAGATTAATACAAGTTAATACGCGTCAGTGAATAGTTCTCTGCTCGACCATTCTCTTCACCGTGACATCAAGGTCGACATTGATGTTACTTTAGTAAACTGGAAGAAATAAACTTTATGCAATGGAGTATAGGCTGGACGTAAGAGCTAGCAACAATTGAAATCGTTTTTAATGTTAATAAAAATTTACCAGACCGTATAGTTTTAAGCAAATTTACACAAGTTCGTGATGCAGTAATCTAGGTCTAGTTGTGCATTTCTCGGTACCATGCAAGAGCTTCAACAGAGAACAATTCTAATTACAGACTTAGGAATCAAGTCTCTTAAATCTTACAGATGCTGCAATTGTCTTTGCAATACTTATACATTTCTCATGGATACGTAAAATAATGCAAAATACATTAAACAATTTCAATAATGCTATTTTATATTTTCATGAAAACTTCATGTGGTATAGGTAATTTAGTTACTGAGTGACTTACTGTTGCAAATTGCTTGAACTAAACTGTCGCGTATGACGTTGAGAGAATTGAAGTCGGTAGCATTAAAGACATTTTGCGACGATGGGGGGCTAACGATTCCGTCTAGTTCTAGGAAATAAGGTGATCTGCCTATTCCGACGGCGACGAGGCTGATGCCCTGGGCTCTGACGGAGATCGCCTCCTTAAGCGTGGCCGACTGGTCGTTAGATACGCCATCCGTTAGAAGTACGGCGATGTTCGGGTAACCAGACCGATCACCATTTGCGAAGATATCGTTGCGCAAGGTAGCAAGGGCAGCTGCTGTGTTTGTTGATCCACCACTGAAAGATCAATCAGTAAACGCGTCTAGTAATTCAGCACTTGAAATGTTATGTGTCATTTTCGCATCAACCCCCTCTAGCGACCAACAGAGTAGTTAACTGTCTGTCAGATGCGCCTTGATTCTTAGATTTCAATACCAGCTTCGTACAGCATGCCATTAAAACTCACTCGAGGAAATGTAAATGTACATGTTTTTCTATAGCGATCGTAGGACCTCGACCCCGTTCATTTTTCAGTAAATTAATCGAGTGAGATCTTCCACCACCGCTGCCCGTTTGAATGGGCGCCACGATATTTAAGGTCCCCGTATAAGAACCTTGCTAAGCTCGTTTCTGGATTCGTTATAATATCAGATTTCGTAGAGAATTTACATGCGTGAAAGCAATTTGGTATGGATGATCATCATATAGTCAGATGGGAATTAGTAATGGAGCAGAACCACAAAGTCAATTTTTGTAAACAAAAAAACACCGTTTCTCTACGGCAAACTAAAGAACAGTCGAAAAAACTATTCGAGCAAAGACCTTATCGGAGACAGACAGCTGATCGATGCCTTTGCAGTTCTTACTGTCGCTCTTGCTTTTCTTACCTTTATAGAATGGGAGTATAATGTCTCTCCTCCAGTCTTCTGCAACTATTCTGTCTCCCAGGGCTCTTGAATCACTCGAGTAAGCCATTTATGTCATATTATATTATTTTATTTGTGATTGCGCTGAGCTAATTTGGGGCTCTGATGTGGAAAGTCAATTTCAACTCGTCAGGGCAATTAATGAATATAGCGCTTGGGCCGTCATAAAGAACAAAATAATGGAATGTAGGAAGGAAGACGTAACGGGTGTAATAGGCTGATTGAGGGCCGATGTGTACCTTGAACCAGATTAAACAGCGCCATCAGTAAGGAATGGATGAGACCGGACAATGGAGATTTGCTGAATCCTGACATATATATATATATACATATATATATATACTGGATCCATATAACATCATCAACTCATCATGAGCTGAATAAATATCTCAACTGATGTTCGTCATATGTTGTCCACCTGGGTCACGCCGCGACACATCTATCGCGCCCGATTAGCAGAATATTGCAGTCTGTAGATATTTATGCTTATGGTAAATGATTCTAGATTGTGGCTTGGCTTTAGACAATGTATCAGGAGAATGAGAGAGAGAAAGAGAAAGAGAGATAGATAGCTAGCTAGCTAGATAGACAGACAGACAGACAGACAGACAGACAGACAGATAGATAGATAGATAGATAGATAGATAGATAGATAGATAGATAGAGAGATATATAGATAGATAGATAGATAGATAGATAGAGAGGGGGAGAAAGAGAGACAGCGAGAGATAAGCATGGGGCTCTAGACTATGCACATGTAGTGAGAAAAAGAATAGTGGTATGTAGACTGACGTGTAGTATAGAGAGATGGCGTCCAGAAGAGACGTTTTGTCCTGGAAGTCGTTGAGACGAAATTGAACGGAGACGGAGTCAGAGAAGGTGAGTAGAGCCACTCGGCTGTCGGAGCTCAGGCCGAGCACGAGGCTCGTTACAAAGTCCACTTCTTTCTGAAAGTTCGCTTGACCAATGCTGCCCGAGGCATCCAACACAAAGGCGACATCAGCACCGACACGACAAGCTGAAGGAAAACCAAGGACAATATAAATGCCCATAATTATAAATATGATACTGAATTCTCTATTGGGGGCTGGTGTCAGGTGATTCGAGCTCCTGCATAGTGCAGAACAAGATATACGTTTATGTTTTGAAAGAAACAGTGAGTGAGTGAGTGATTGAGTGATTGATTGATTGATTGATTGAGTGAGTGAGTGAGTGAGTCAGTCAGTCAGTCAGTCAGTCAGTCAGTCAGAAAGTAAGTCTGCTAACTTTGCTGGCAGTTGTTTCCTGCGTATCTATCCTGACAGTCGCAAACGTATCCGTTGATGACGTCGTCGCAGGTTCCTCTACTCTGACACGGATTACTGGAACATTCGTTGATATCTGTGCAAATATGAGACCTTGTTAGGTGCTACTTTGATGACAAGCATATGCAGAATGGAAACATATACAGAAGCTGCTAAATCACTAGCTGGCCTTTTATTATTATATAATTAATACTGTCATTAAGAAGAATCAAGTTAAATACATTAGTTATTAGAAGCCGCTGTTATTAATGACGGCCAAGATCATGACATAAGTGTCGTATATATAGATGTGTCAATGGTTTGCTTCCTTACTTTCGCATATCATGTTTTTGAGTTGTTGTTTGATGTTCGCCAGGTCAGAAAATCGGTTAACCATTAGAACGTTGTTCAAGTAAGGATAGCTGGACACTGCGTTCAGTTCGTACACGTCCAGCCAATTGCCAACTCCAATCGCCATTACATGAATTCCGGCCTTCTTGGCCAGTGCCGCCTCATCCAGAGTTCGCCTTTTGTCGTTAGATCCACCATCAGTCATAATAATCATCAGATTCGGAGCATAACTACGGTCTCCATTTTCCCCGTTCAGAAGGTTCGTGCGTATGTAGCTGATGGCATCGGCTGTGTTGGTGGAACCGGTGGTGTACGGGATGAGATTTAAAGCTGCTCGGATTTCGTCCCTGGTGCGGTAGCGGATCAGATCGAAGCGGGGCTGAACAGAGTCTGCGAAGGTGACGAGGCCGAGGCGGGTGATGTCTTGATCGATGTCCAGTTCAACGACTAGATCGATGATGAAGGATTTCATCAGCTCGAAATTCGGCTCTGACATGCTTCCGGATGAATCGAGAGCGATAACAACGTCAGCGATGTTCAGACAGTCTGAAACACAGTCGCAAGCAGATCACAGATTTCTATACTAAGTGATTGTCTCCGTTATTATTCATTCCGCAGACGTAGGAATCAGAAGGTTATGGTGATCATTTGTTCATTATACGCCTTGTTTAACAACATTTTTATACGATTAGTTCCTGGTCTGAAGAACCTTGAGATTGAAACAAAAACAGCCGGACAACTTTTGAAACTGGTTTCAGATTTTTCAACGAATTTTTCATTTCACGTTACGGTAAAGACAAGGTTGATCGAAAATGAAGTGTTTACTATTTAACTATATAGGGTCTTACTGGTTGGCAATCGTATTAGAGTCATCCCATTATATTGATTTCACACCGAATTTAGACAAACGTTATATATTATGTTACTTGTGCAAGCAATTTAAAATTCGATCACCTTGTGGTCCCATCACTGCATGCAATTAAACGAAATTAATAATCACCGCTGATTCATCAAGTGAATCTCTTTAGGTCTAAACTCGACTACTCATTCTAACATTGAATTCTTATACATGCCTAAGTAAGAAGCCGTTGTTTTCACGCTTGAACTATTATTTTAGAAATTTCACAAGAAACAGTCAATACATTCGTGCGATTTATGGCGTTTGCTATAAAAATTTCTTCGCATAAATAATACCCAGAGAAATAAAATTCTTAATCAGGCAGTCAGAAATCAAGCAGAAATATTAACTGTCAACTTACTCGTTACACGAGGCAACGTTGGTCTTGGTGTAGTGGTGGTTGTAGTAGTTGTTGTTGTGGGTGTGGTGGTAGTTGTAGTGGTGGTTGTGGTTGTTGTAGTGGTAGTGGTGGTACTTGGTGGTAATTCTAGTATTGGCGTTTGAGTCGCATGGCAGGAAGAGCTGGTTAATTTAAGGATGGAGGAATCAAGTTTGTTGAAGTCCGTTACTGGAAGATAATTTTCGTCTGCAGGTGGAGTTACGATGCCCTTGAGTAAAGTCTCGTTTACCTAAAACACAAACTTATTGATTGAAAAGGTGAACAGTCTTTTGTAGAGCGCGTTTTAAAGTCTTGTCAAAAGCGCTTGAACATGGCTGTAAAAGTTCTGTGGGCATATGTCTTAAATATTATTATTTATGCGTTAATGCAAAAATATGCAACTTAATGCAGTTACTAATGATTCAATTGGACAATTGGAAATATGTATGGAAGATGGTTTGAGAACTGCGTAAAATGAAAGAATCGTTGTTACAATTAATTCAAAGTTTAAATCTAGAACTGGTAAATTAAACGATAGTTGGATAGCGACTGAAACAATTAAATAAATACAATAATCTAAATAAGCAGACTATAGAAAGAAAGAGAAATCAATGAATGGTTGTTGCTGATATTCAATAGAACAAATAAAACAATTAAAAGGACGAAACAAATAAATAAGAAGACAGAAAAGACAGAATCAAAGAGAAGTTTACAGCGTTCGTGACCCCGACGGCAACAATTGTGACCCCGAGCGCCTTGATGCGATTCACTTCGTCTTGCAGTCCATCCACTTCCCTCGTCGGAACTCCATCCGTGATCAGGATAAGGACATTGGGGACCTGAAGTCGGTCGCCATAGGCCGCATTAAAGACACTTAATCTCGTTTCTCTCAGCCCTCCAGTCGTGTTTGTGTTGCCGCCCATGTAGACAATGCGATCGATGGCAGCAAGGACATCGTCTCTGGTCGTCCATCGACTCAGGTTGAAATTCAGGCGAGCGTCGTTGCCTGAAATCAGAAATTCATCCGAACTTCAATGATGAAGATCTATCTACAACATTTTAGCTGGTATTCGATCCAATGTGTCAGCTATCCTGTGGTTGCATTCCATTTATCTTATTTCCCTTAAAGCCATAAGAAAAGTACAACGACACCTAATTAATGGAAATCAATGCAACACCGAACGTGCTATAAATAGAGAAATTAAACAATTGAAATATCATTCCAAATGTGTGAAAGAACTTGTAATTTCTCGTCACCCTGGATGATAGTTGGTCCAATTTCCTAGCAGAATAAAAATGCCTAGGTAAATTAATGGCGCTTACTACTCTTTTGGCTAATTAAGATTATCGAATTGTAATATTCATTGCAATATTTCTTGCATTCAACTGTATTGACTGTTTGCCTATAACATAAGTTTCATGGTTCTGCTAAACGGGATTTTTAATCGCTTGGGGATTGAAGTCACCTTTCCCCATCGCAACAGAGTATAAATGTTTCAAAAACTTAGTCTGTCTGTCTGTTACCGAAATTTACAGCCGCCACGTGAGTTTGTGTTGGTCCAATGTTGATGTCGCGTACGACACTTTTGAGGAAATCAATTATCAGACCCCAGTTGTCCGGTTGTCCCTCGACATTGTTGTCTCTTATGCTGCCAGATTCGTCGATGACAAATGCAACATCGATGAAACAATCTGAAGGTTTGAATCAAGATCAACCAGTTAATAATTGAACTCAGATAATCTATTCTAATCTACATCTAACGAATAACGCTTATATCTCCTGTACTGTGCACTTGAATGAACAAACTGCAACTAGAACTGGTCCAGACTTTTCCTTCGCATTCTAGCAGGAAAGGAACTGAATTTTTGACCCAAATGTCGAACTATCTTAATTCTCAAACAGACCGACTTTGTAATACTCAGCAGATACATTTGTGAGTGCGTATAAATTTTGAATATCAACTTTCTTTAAATAGGAATTTTTCATCAAGAAATAAAACAGTACCAATGGCAAGGAACTTAATTTCTGTAGTCTTCTTAAATATGCTACATGCCGGATTAACCAGTATGCAAAGTATACGTCGGTCACGGCTGATCGATGCATGGTTATTGAAATAAATGCCTGCGTGGTGACATAACTGGTTCCAAGAGTTCGATCACGGCTGATTGGTTGCATAATGTGTTTGTGTAAATATGGTATAACTGTGCGAAAGTATGAATCGACAGCAGATAGAAGGAGGTACGTGTCGTCTCTACAATTAAATTTCTTCTGGCCTTGTACACGACTCGAAATGAATTCGAGCATAAAATTCGCAGGATTCCTCGCAGTACAAAGGGCGAGTAAACACACAACAACACGAGTGACAAATATGATTTGCCCCGTGGGGCTGCATTTCGCCGACTGAAGGGATCTTTACAGAATAATCCATATGGTGTGCTAATATATATATATATATATATATATATGTATATATATATATATATATATATATAATATATATGAGGTTTATTTATCGGGTCTATATAGTAAAGAATCCTTTCAAAAACTAGACGACAGCAACTATTGTGGACATTCACTTGCTCTTTGGTGACGCTTCGTCTGAACAGATCTTTGCAAGCAGGGTCCACCATAGGAACAAGAATGCTGTTAACGAAGAAGCTGCAATAAAAATGTTGGGGCACGGTAGTCGATTGGATAGAGCGCTCGGCTTGTATGTAGGTCACGGTAGTCGATTGGATAGAGCGCTCGGCTTGTATGTAGGTCACGGTAGTCGATTGGATAGAGCGCTCGGCTTGTATGTAGGTCACGGTAGTCGATTGGATAGAGCGCTCGGCTTGTATGTAGGTCACGGTAGTCGATTGGATAGAGCGCTCGGCTTGTATGTAGGTCACGGTAGTCGATTGGATAGAGCGCTCGGCTTGTAACGCGGAGAGTACGGGTTCGCGTCTCACTTGAGATGGCTACTGGGTTGGGGCCTTGAGTAAGTCACTAATAATTGCTCAGCGCCATCGACGGATGCCTATTGATTAGATAGTGGGGCATAATAAATGCAGAAATAATAATAAGAAGAACCTGCAATAAAAAGGCAGTAAGACCAGAATAGGCTTAGGGTCCAGTCTAGCTACTTGGTCTGCAGTTCTGTTCGGAACCACGTGACCTGGTTGTGCCATAAACTGAACCGCCATAGCAGTTGTGCCTTTTCCTTTGCGTCTTTAATTAGAAACTCGTTAAGATCTGATCGAAGTCGCTTTTTGTCTGAATATCTGATTCTTAGCAACAAAACTCATCAAAGGATCCGAACCACTTCCAGTTGACTTTCTTTCAGATAAACGTCTAGAAAGTCATTTCGATAGCAGCCTACATCGAGTTTCTGCAATTAATCAACTCCCTTTTATTCGTTCATTTTGCATAACCGGCTTATTAAATCACGCTTAACGTTTTTTACCAGTTTTCTTCTCATTTAAAGTCCATTGTGTTTTTGCTGCTTTCAAGCTAACGAAAGACTTTTGTTTCATTGTCGTGTTCGATTACGTACAAGATGAACTCAAATAGTTAATTGTTTCTTTTAGTTTTTGTTTGTTTCCTCCTTGCAAACATCTGCTCAGACGAAGCTTCACCAAAGAACAAATAGAAAACCACAATAGTTCTGGCACGATTAACACGTCAAGTGTAAATCAATAGGTCTAGCACGATTAACACCACAAGTGTTAATCTGGGTAGTGAAACGCGTCTAGAAGACTATAACCACATAGCTATACAAGTCTTATCCCGTGCCATAAGGTTTTGTCCGTTCGAAAATCACTTCGACAACATGACTCGTGTGCCTTGCAAAAAATTCATTTGTCGAGTCGCCCTATTAAGCTAATGCCAAAGCACATTATTCCTTAAGCATAATATTTCTCTAAAATAAATGTGATGTCAAAACGCTCAATATAAGGCGCATTGAAGCGATGCGTTGAAAGCACGCCTCAATTGTATAGCGTCTTTAAAAGTTTCGTTATTCGCAGCTGTCTGTCAATGCATCGTGTGCTTCAACGAATCAACTGCTAAACAAAGCAGCCGAATGCAACCGAACCGATCGGCATTAACGAATGCTCACTACAACTGCAGAACATCCTGCTATGATTCTACAATTCTTAAAGCCAAGGGGCGTTTTAGCGTCGAATACTTATGGATTAATAGTGTTAAATGCATCAAATTGAAATGTCTAAATATCAAATTGCCACTTAGGATCTGAAGAATTTTTGTTCTTAATTACGTTTCTCTCTTGGAAAAAATGTGCAAACTGTAACAGCCTATAGAGTGCTTGTTTGTGGCTAAGATTAGCAGCAAAGTAGCTCTAGTTTAAAAGAATGTTAAAAATCGATGCAGATGAAGTATAAGCCAGCCAGGCTCACTGTTTGACACACATGGCTAATGCACCTATATCTTTAGCCCCCATCAAGTGGAGAGATCTTACGGAAAGCCACTTGGCCAGGATCGCAAAGTTGTTGTCTCTATTTTCTTAACTATCAGCTCCTCAGTTGCTAAAGGGTGACAATTTCAGTCCTATAATCGAGTTGCCGTTGACGATCGTTCACTTTCTGTTTCTGCTGAGTCATTTCCAAATTTTTGCAATGCTAAGGAGGGCTTCAAAACCAAATCCTCGTGCACAGTCTTATTAAAGTACCTGCCCTACATGACTAGATAATAGCCAGGATAAACATTTCTGTGTACGAAGCAGGAGACAGTCAAATAGAACATGCACTGGCAGAAGTAAATACAAGAAGGCTGCCATGTATGCACAAACCAGATCTTCTAGCCAACCATAAGACTTTGTCATTATCACGCCTTGCCCAGAAGCATATCATAAGTAAAGCGCGCAGCTAATGGCAACGGAATCACTTCATTGTGAAACAACGTAAAGAAATTATTCCAACAGCTGTATCGCACTAGATTATGAGAAGCAACCATTGGTTTAATTATTTTCGCACTACGCACGTGTGCTTGCCAAATGCAAATACAGACTATTTACTTACTTATTTACTTATTCACACACTCACTTACTTACCTACCTAACTACTTACTTAATTATTTATTTGTTTACTTAATTATCAACATACCTACATAATTACATACTCACTTACTTACTTGTATTGCTTGCTTGCTTACTTACTTAGTTACTTACTTGCTTACTTACTAGTTGCACAGCAATCTTAATCCTTATCTCCGTATCTCTTTAGCGCCTCAAATAGTTAAGTCGTGGGATGGAACAGGCGCAAATCAAAAACAAAATCGGTTAAGCACGAAGGGAAAAGTGAGGATCCAAGCCAAACTCTAAACGTCAGGCATGTGACTTTGGATGATAAAAGATAAGGTGAACATAAATTGTTCAAACTTGATTTTTAAGGTGCTTTTTTGAAAGGCATAAGGCCACAGATTTAAAGAGTAACAGAGTTGTTGAACTGGTCAGATAAATTTGCCGTCAGAAATTTGTTCCGAAGAGCTGGACCAGCTTGAACTGTTGAACGATTACCGAATGGCAAAGATGAAATAGTAATCTTAATCTGAAACTCGAGATTTCTACAGCACCCAAAGAAAGGTGACACGATGACGAGGTGGTGTTAAGGTGGAGAAGAAGCTGATTAATCGGAGTGGTAGACCGCGAATATTGACTGGCTGGCAGGATTCGAGTGAGTTGTAATAAGTGAAAGAATTTTATATTATTTTGGCTCGGATATTTTATGTATATGAAGAGATTTGATAGTACAGATGATGTGGTCATATTTTGGGACTCTAGAGACAGAACGGGCTAAGCGTTCTGGGTGGATTGGAAATGGTTCGTAGACCTATGTGCAAGAATAGTGAGTTACAGCGGTTTCATTTACCGTGAACTCTAGTGGTCAGGTGGTGGAGTCAAGAATTACAGCTGTGGTCAGTATGTCCTGCTGCTGTCTTTTTATGTGTCTGTCTTTCTATCTGTCTTTCTCTGTGTGTCATCCTCCGTTGTTGTGTTGTTTTCTGCACTGTTGGTTGTGAATTAGGCGCCCCATGAAATGATTGTTTATCATGCTAGTTATTTGCTCAGGTGGGTTAAGTGCAATCACTATATCCAGTTACCTGTAAGGCTTAAGTCGTGTTTTATTTGTAAAATGATCCTTTGAAAAGAAGGCACGGAGCTGTGAACTTAAATATCAATGAAAATTTTTGAAATTCCTTAGAGCCCACCTTAAACTACAGATGGAAACGCATCTAGTTCATTGGCGCTTAATCATGTCAAATTCGGCTAATCGTTTGGTCAGTTTCAATGCCAGGTTAAGTAAACCCAGTGGCAAAGACACAAAGATAATATCTTGCATTTATTTATCGTTGTGTTTATCTAATAACAAAGCATCAACTGATGGGGCGAAGCATTTCAGGATTGCTGTTTAAAGTCTCGATCCTACGGTTGAAATCGTTGGTGATGGTGGCCATTGGATTGCACGGAGCGGAAGCAGGATAGGACATCGTGAAAGGTTCGGTTTTCAGTCTTGGGTGGAAGGCTGCAGGAGAGAGAGAAAGCGGAGGGCAAGTGCTACTACTGACAAGTGAGAAAGGTATATGAGCGAACCGGCGGAGGTATTTTGGAAGCCCAAATTCCGAAGGTAACTTTTAAACCTTGAACGATGCGATGCTAATTTGCTTTTATCCCACTGACCTCGATTCGTCGTCTGCAAGAAGACCCTCGAAGAAAAGGCCAGGACGATTGTTAACACGAGCACATGTGGACGACACATGTCTGTAAAATATCACAACAATCACGGTTTCTCGCAAATAATTATGTATAAATATCTATATGCAATATGTAGAAAACTTTTATAGGGCATTTTGCATAATAATTATATTTTCGAATAATCACTTTTATCTGAAAAATCATTATCTTCCGCTTTAAAATTATTTACTGCATTTTCCAAACCTGCAAATAAATATTATTATTGTTTTACTCAAATCAAGGACTAAGAGTAGACATTACAGGGATGCTTCAAGTACAAATAGTGTTGGATGTTGCAAGGCATCTAACAAAATGACATTGTAATTGGATCCCACCTGAATGAGTCTATCCTGCTTGCTTATAAGTCGTTTATCGGAATCAGTGGAGTCAGTTTTTACCGATGCATGCACGAGACTCACTCGGTAAGTCTCTGAGCGATAGCAGCCAGTGACAGAAGTCTCTCAATTGTCCTCTGTTAATCTTATACACTCTCTTGACCACCTACACACAATTCTTGAGTCGATTGTGTCATCTAAATTAAGTCTGGGTCCAATGATTCATCTAGAGGCAAGAGTCGCCTTCGTGCGGAAGGCACTAGCCGAGTAGCATGACTGGAGTAGAGGCACCAGCGCCACTGACCCGTGTCGACCGTTAGTCGAGAGAGTCATCAGTGCCGCGCAGTCAAGTGTTAAGTCAGCCAGAATTTCGCTGATCTCGGCGGCTCAAGGATTCTCTTCAATTCTTTTTCAGTCTTCGTTTACACAATAAAAACTGGGATTTGACTGCTGTTGGTTGGTGTGCAGCATGGGTTCGATATTTACTTGTACTCCATAAATGCTGACAAGCTATAATAGCTGCCTGTAATGAACTGCCATCATTCTTCTATAATGTCTGTCTTTTGCGCATCATGACTAAAGTATTCGCGTTGCATTCGATCAGTGGACACAATGACTTTTGTTGTACCTCAGACCAAGATAGTCATGGTTTCTCGGGCGTTGTCTGTAGTTTGTCCCAAGCTTTGGAATTCGCTGCCAAGATCTATTTCTTTCTGTCGATTCCCTTTGATGTCATTCATGTCTAAACTTGAGACTCATCTGCTTCAACTTGCTTACACAGAAAAACTTCTTGTTTCTCTGACATATCGAAATTCGGCATGGCTTCTCCAACGGATTAAGATTTTTAATTTCAATTTCAGTTGAGGCGACCATCGATTGATGCCTTGGGCTTTATAGTAACGGCGCTATATAAGTCATTAGATTGGATTAGATTAGATGATTTCAGGGTTTTATACCACACTTCCTCTTAACCACCATTATTCTAAAGGTCATCGAAATGAGGGTAGAGCAATATCTAATAATAGCGGCTTCTGGCCAGGTGTTAGTTATAATTATTGCTTGGCCAGAAGAAATGGTTTTGCAGATAATTATCTGCAAATCAATTTTTTGGACTTCATTGAAAACTTTCATTCTAAACTGTCACGCATTGACCGCGATTTCTGATTCTGGCACATTGTCGCTGAACATGGATTTTGGATAATGCAGCATTAAAGTGAGTGAATTGGTATGGCATAAAATACATTTATGGAGTCTAGTACTCTCGCTAGCACAATTACATATTTACTATTACAGGTCGAAAATCAAATGACGCAAACGATTACATTTAATGCTCATCGGTAAGTGAATAACTCTTCTTTCAAACACTTTAAGTCGAGTTAACTGAAGTCAAATATGTTCCCCACGTTATTGACACTCACTGAAATACCGTCTTTTCAAACTATCTAATGATCTATTTGCGTCAATTACATGTAAATGTGAAATGTTAAAAATACTCGAACATCGTTTGCACACTAAAAAATTAGCATAAAGCAAACAAATTCTTACATTATCATCCACCTCTTTCTTTCTGCCCTCTTCCTCGTTCATCTCATTGTATTATCGTCCTCTAAATGGCTGTAAACTGAGAAAAATTACCTCCCAATCATTTCAGGGGTAACAAAAACAACGTAGGCCCAATCAACAAAACTGAGGCTTTACAGGTAGGCCTACTCATTGTGCCGTCATTAATTGTATCCCGTGCAATTGTATCACGCCATACAGAGCCGATTTATCAGCAAAGTAGGCGCCAGCCTTTATTTCACAGTTTTATCTCAAAGTGTGGGTCAAATACTCTCCCTTGTGTAATATCGTAAGCAGTGACGCATATAGCTTTCAACTGCTCAGTGAGAACCAGTAGAGCATTTTAAGATAAATCTTCACAAAACATAGAAATATATGGCCACGGAGCCATCGATGAAAAGATGCCGGTCGTGTGACATCAATGATCCGCTCTACTCTGTTGTTGCATTGACTCAAATGCTATTGACAGATCCAGCTGAGCAGAGTGGAGGCACCGTTAGCGACAACTGTTGAGTTCGAAACGTAGATCACGTGACTGGATTCGGCTGTTGCCGCCATTCTATTTATCTCGTCTGCGTTTATGCGCGTTCCTATGGCAACGACGTACAACTGGATCTCGAGTAGGCGTAGGTCAGTAGTATCTGGAATCTCGTTTTCTGACTGGATGTCGGAGTTTCCGTCCGTTAGAACGACGACTATCATCGAGGCGTCCGTGCGTTCTCCACGCTGTCCTACGAAGATATTGTCATATGCCATTTGAATGGCACCCTGGGTGTTGGTTCGTCCTCCGTCGAAGTGGAAGGCCAGAGAATTCTCGATCTGTTCCATCGTCGCATATGACAAGTCGGTGACTACGATGCTGTCGGCGTAAGTGATGATGCCGACGCGTGCCAGTCCAGCGTCTATTGGAAGACCGTAGAGGACCTGAGTGACGAATCCCAACACGAGGTCGTAATAGTCATCATCGCTGCCAGACAAATCCAGGGCGAGCACAACATCCAACTCGCGAGAACATTCTGTACAGAAGTATTACAACACTGTATCAGATGCGATGCACAGCGATATAACAAATGTTATTTTATGATAGGCGACGTATCTCCGACAAGTATACAAGGAATTTTAAAGACAGCGCAGTTGATTACTCGTTAATTACACCAGTCTATCATTTACAGCTACAAGTGTCATTACTGATGCAAAGAGATACGGTGCTGTGATATATATATGTATATATATAATATTATATGTATATTATATATATATATGTATATATGTATATATAATATTATATGTATATTATATATATAGGTATCTCTAGCGCTATTTAAAGTAATGTGCGTTGAACTGTTTGATGCCATCTCATGTTATAGGATACGATGGAACCAATGTGATCAGGCATTATCTGAGTCAACTTGGCGTGTTAAGATGAATTCTAACTCTAACTTGGTTAGAAACGTAGGCCAAGTGAAAAATGTATAAACGGGTTACCAGTAGCCTAAATATTTTGTGAAAGAATGACACGCATGGGAAGACATGTGAGCAACAGCATTGAACATTTCTATAAACATCTAGGTGAATCAAAGTGAATAGTGAAGTTGACTCTAATTTTCAGACTTCACACGACCTGAATACAGGGTCGCTAGGTGAAAAGCTTATTCTTTGGCAAAAAGCGACTTCGATCTAACCCCTGAGCAGTGTCAATTTCTCAGAGACAGCTTAAGCATGAAAAAGAAGTTTCATATCAGTTAAAGGTCTCACTGACAACAGGTGCAAGTTGAAGCTATATCTATTTGATGGTTAAATGCATTTCTTAGCGGACGAAATAAACGAAATAACCGTATTCGTTAACTGACTTTCGGCTTGGTTTCAGTGCTTCTTCAATCGCCGTCTTATGCAACATATGCCGTAGACGTTACAAGTGGCGTCGCTACAAGGGGCTTAGCATGTTTCAACTATTTTGGTTGTTCAACTTACCCGAGCCATATTATTAACATGTAAGAACTGACTCTCATTGATGAGGTATGGCTAGAATGCTCGCGCCTGTCAAAAAAGCTTATGAGGATGTAAATGACGAAAAGGGTGGGCTGATTGGATAGTTTGGAGCTGAGACTGATGATTGACAGATGAAGGTGACAGATGAGAGGTTAACGAAAGAAGCTAAGAGTGAGAGAGAGAAGGAGAAACGGGAATGTGCTAATCGAAGGTCAAACGGATAAAATGCGAATAGCTGTAAGAATGACGCTTGCAATTCATAAGCAGTTAGAACGCGCACAGTCACTGACAGAATAGCGGACTCATTTAAATTGTTTTGAAAGGTCGATATCAATATGTTGTTGTAAATACTATATTCATTTAAAGACAGCGTGTTTCGTTATTTTTGGACGATCTACAACTCTCGAGCTATAGTAGCTCTAAGTTGCTCAAAAGGTTAAGCCAGGTGAACTTTAGCACGCTTGAGTCCATAGGCCTATAGGTCTACTGGAATATCATTCTGTTCGACGTCGAATCCTTTTACCGACGACAGGCAAGCACGTTAATCTTTACTTACAGTACAATTATCACAATAATTTTCTCAAAATTTTATTTTATTTCTCTTGAAAATCTTTTTTTTTCAAGTTTTCAGTGAAGAGTCCATCAGGTTTTCGGATATGCCAGTTTCTAGAACTTAATCCAGACCACTGTGTGGAGTACAGATTTAAAACGTGCGTAGCTTAGTAGGATCTGCAATGCAAATTAAGCCTATATTTTTACTTGTAGACTAATTTATGGCTATGAGAAACCAAACAGAAAGACGACTGGACGACTGTGTCGTTATTAAGCACAAGCCTAATAAATGAAGAAGAATTCAGTTAATTACTCACGACGTTCACAGTATTGCCCTACAAAGCTGGGCGGACACTGACACTGGATTTGCCAAGAGTTATTGTAGCAGGTGCCACCGTTTTGACACTTTTGTCCACCTTTGCATTCACTTCCATCTACAGCGTAAAAACCAATTACATAAATGCACTATCGATGCAAAAACAAGAAATATTTGAAAATATATTCTTGCAGTAGTTCGAAGTGTGCTATTGCAAAACCGGCAAACAACCGATGGTCTATAATAAAAAGAGCAAAAACAACAATATAAAAAATAATAATTAATGTCTCTGGATTAATTTTTTCACCAACTGAGGGATTATACCTACCTCGGGTAAAATAATAATAATAATAATAATAATAATAATAATAATAATAATAATAATAATAATAAATAATAATTATAACAATAATAACAACAACAAAAACAACAACAGCAGCAACAACAACAACAACAAAAATAATAATAATAGTTGTTGTTATTGAATTAATAATAATAATAATAATAATAATAATAATAATAATAATAATAATAATAATAATAATAATAATAATAATAATAATAATAATAATAAGGATATCCTGCTGAAAGAGGTCTTGAATCGAGATTGAAAAAAATCAAAGTTTAAGGAATGAAAAGTCGTTTTGTGACAACCCCTGCAGTGGATTCAATAAAAGATGGTCCACAATGTGTAACAGCCGTGACAAAGGCAAACAAGATGTTGCTAATGATTAGAGGCGCTATGTGTACAAGCGGAAGGAAATTTATATTCTGTCTGTGCAATTTGGAGTACTGTGTTCATGCATGGAGGTCACATCTACTGAACGATTTATTGAACAGGTGCGGAGAGGGACAAAACTATGACAAGTGCACATATGCCGCACGAGGGATCAAGGAATTAGAATCTAACGCACACAGATAGGAATGATTATATAGATCCAGTCATTTTTTTCAGTCGCCTACGAATGGTAAAGAGGTCATCAGCTGAAGCTTAAAAAGAGTAGACAATTCATGAAGAGCAAGTGTTATCGACCTACTCTTATTTATAGATCATATGATATCATTATAAACAACAAGAAGCGAAGTTTGCTTTCATCCGCTGCTCCGGTTTCGAGTCATTTCCAATTCGCTGTCATCCAGTGTTGCAATCACCCTTGCCCCTGATTTCGTCAGCTGCATGACTAACTACTGTAGAACCATTTATGCGGCCTTCTTTTGGGGGCGCATTGGGCAACTAAAGCGGGTGCTACGTGCAGCTGCTACACTTGTTAGTGTCATTTGAAAATTTGACCATGTCTCGCATTATATGCGTGATGTACTTCAATGGTTGCCTGTTTCACGACGCATCAGATTTAAGATTTCGGTGTGGTTCTTCTGTCTATGCCGGTGGCTGAATGGCCCTGCCAATTTGCGGGAGCTTTGATGCCATGTTGCAAGTGTTGCATGCTGCAGAAATCTTTGCTCCATCTGCCTATAACGGCTCTTCACTGGCTCTGGCTAGATATGCTACACAGACTTTCACCAACACTCGAAAACTGTTACCTTTCGCCGGAGTTGGACTGGAATTGCCCCTGGATGAATATCACGAAGAGGCGCTAAGTAAATTTCTGAACGAACGAATGCATGAATACGATATATATCTTCACTTTTCTCGCATCGTGGCCCAGAACATCCTGAGGGACAGTTGCACTGATATCCTCCGATTAGGTCAACGCAAGATCCGCCATTCATACAAGGATTTGGTTTGCAGTCGTTCACATCTGGAAAAAAACAAGAATACTAGTCAACGAGTAGAATATTTGAGTAAGTGAATGTCTTACAGTTCATCTGTTCCCTTGATTTTGACACTAAGAACGACCTTAGTGTTACTTTGATACACTTTGTGAAGTAAACGATGTTATTGTTACCTTGATACACTTAGTGAAGTAAACCTCGTGCAAACGAATCGAAGTTAATAAAGGGCAGCATTTCTGCAACATGGCAGTGTCGAAAAGTCTCAGTCAGATCTATATAACTTTGCATCACACGCAACTGATAAATGTAATGTAATATAATCTACACCTACGATGCCGCAAAGAAGTTGCATCAGAGAAATAGTTTCATTTAAAGACTTAGAATTACAATCCTCAAGAACTAATAACCGTTCAGATCGTTTGCATTGTTCATAAATTTTCAAATTAAATATATCTAGTAAAATTACTCAAGAGTCATGTCTAGATTCCTGCTGTTAAATAAGATATGTTGTTACTAATTTATTTACTGTTGCACATAGCTTGACGTAGATTGTCGCCTGTAACGTTCAGAGAATTGAAGTCGTTTGCATGGAAGACATTCTTTGAACACGGATGGCCAACGATTCCCTTCAATTCCAGGATATTAGACGATGTTCCAATTCCGATGGCAAAGAGGCTGGTTCCCAGAGCTCTAAGACGATTCGCCTCATCCAGAGTGGCCTCCTCATCGTCCGACTCGCCGTCTGTAAGAAGCACGGCGACGTTTGGGTATTCAAGCCGATCACCACCTGTTGCCGTGAAGATGTTGTTGCGCAAGGCACCAAGGGCATCTGCTGTGTTTGTTGTTCCACCACTGCAGGTTCAATCAGTAAACGCATATATCGTTGTATTGCTTCATTTGTTATGCATTAGTTACGCTTTCAAAAATTGCGTATCTTATGAATGACTGAAGGTACATGTTTTAGTCAGTAGAACCCAACAGGAACAGAATCGTCTATTTTTGGCCCTCGAACGGGAACGGTTCATGAATACAGATTTCCTGCAATCGAATAAGCGATCGCATGTACTAATGACTGCTGTTTTGAGCATTATTACAGCGACGCTATATAGTAGATCAGATTACAATATAACAATCATGCAAATGATGCCAATTAGACATTTGCATATTCATTTTTTAAAAGTGAGAGATAGGACTATAGTCTATGCATTTATAGTGAAAATCTGTGATAGGCAAACTGACGTGCAGTAAGGCGATATAGCCTCAAGGAGAGATGTCTGGTCTTCGAATTCGTCGAGACGAACTGGAGTGGAGACGTAGTTAGAAAATGGAAGAAGAATCAGTTGGTTGTCGGAGCTGAGACCGCGTGCAAAGTTCGTCGCAAAGCCCACCTCCTTCAGACAGTTCTCATGACCGATGCTGTCCGAAGCGTCGAGCAAAAATACGATATCAGCAGCGACATGACAGGCTAAAGAAAACCACTGACAACATAAATGCACATCATAGATGTAAAATGCCACTCTCGTGTTGGCCTGAGTGTCCGGAAGATAAACTGTTTTCAGCAAAAGCTGATTTTAATTTAAGTTTCTGGCGGTTTCCTGAAATTATAAAAATTTTCATTGAATCATTCGTAAGCTAATTCGTTGTTTCGTCAATTCTTCACCAATTAAAAACTTCTAGCAGTCAGTTATGCAATTCGCTCCCAGCACAGATCAAGGCATTTCACTTCCACGGCCCCTAAAGCCTGGCTTATAACGGCACCTACCTCAGTATCAATCATTCATTCATTCATTCATTCGTTAATTCATTCTTTCATTCATTCAATAACTTAGGCAGTCACTCAGTGAATAGGATAAGTCGTCTGAAAGGCTTAGTCATGGTTGACCATGTGACTTAACTATGCAGGTCCTGCTACTACTAGGTGTATCACTCGGGACAATATCTCGTTTAATACAGTGATCTCTTGTTCATTCGTTTATTTTGATGCATTTCGACTATTGTAATTCCCTCTTTGCAATCCTGCAGAAGTTCAAAATTAGTCAGCTTAAATCCATAATGCGCCGCCTGACTACCGGACAATCTTCCGAAGTTCTATCATATATATACTGGAATATTATACTATAAGGAAGATACTACACTGGTTTTTCATCGAGGAAAGAATTAAGTTCAAGATCCTCCTTCTTCTGTGCGCCTCATTGATTGGCTCCGCCATGGCATACGTCAGATAGATCTGTGTTCCAGCCTCGAAATCAACCAGGTCGGCGATCGTAGCTCTCAACTAATTGTGGAGATATGCAGGTGCCGCGCCTCCGCATATCAACTCGAGCCCCTCCTGACTTCTCTTAACCTGGACCTTCTTCATGGAACAATCTTCCGCTGTACAAACGTACTACTGCACGTCACGACATTCAGCAAACATTTTTCAAAATACAGGGTACCTGAAAACGCACTTCTTTAGATCAGTTGGATTATCATGTGTCATGTTTTTGTAAGGTTCCGAAAAGGCACTTTAGTAAGTGCATTGATACACACAAACATACTACTTGCATGCATACATAAATCGATCCTTACAAACATATATAAATAAAATACATATACATCCATCCATCCATCCATCCATCCATCCATCCATCAATCCATACATACATACATACATACACACATACTTACATACGTACGTACGTACATACATACATACATACATGCATGCATACACATGCTTACTCGCATAGCATAGTGGCGAAGTTAGGTGTCCTTACTTCCACATATGATGTTGCTGATATGTGTTCTAAGGTTCCCGAAGTCAGAAAATTGATTTAATCTTGGGATAATATTCGAGTAAGAATAGCTGGATATGGCCTTCAATTCGTACATGTCTATCCAATTGCCAATTCCAATCGGCATAATCTGAATTCCGGCCTTCTTGGCAAGTTCAGCCTCATACAGTGTTTCTCGCATGTCGTTCGACCCACCGTCTGTCAGAATAATAACCCAATTTGGGGCATAACTACGGTCTCCATTCGCCCCGTTCAGAAGATTCGTACGTATATATCTGATAGCATCGGCTGTATTGGTGGAACCCGTGGTGTATGGAACTACTTTCAAAGCTGCTTGGATTTCGTCCCTAGTTCGGTGATGGGTCAGGTCGAAGCAAGGCTGAACAGAGTCAGCGAAGGTAACGAGGCCGAGGCGAATATTGTCTTGGTCGATGGTCAGTTCGTCGAGAAGATAAATGATAAAGGATTTCGTCAGGTCAAAATTCTGCTGTTCGATGCTTCCAGAACAATCCAGGGCAATAACAACGTCAGCTCTGTTCATACAAACTGAAAAACAGTGACAAGCAGATCTCAGATTTCTACACTTAGTGATTGCTGTGAGTTGTAACGTAAACCATGCGGAGCCGGAGAATTATGTTACTTTACTTGCTTACTTATTTACTTACATCTTTTATTCATAATCTTTGCCTAGACCAAATTGGGTTTTCAATAGATGGCCGGGAGCCTACAGAGCTATCACATTAACCGCCGATCATAAATTTATCAAGACAGATCTGGTGCTTGGATCACATGACACAGCAATTCTTGACTGTACATTCCTTTAGGTTATTGGGAATTGAAAAAAATGCTAATGTCACAAAATAACAAGTTAAGCATATTTATGTAATTATTGCATTTCGGCATAACCACAAGAACACATATTTTTCCAGAATGTGCGAGAAATGTGGCGCTAGAAAAAGATTAAGTGTTTAGCTGGTACATACTGCACCATGAAGCGAATTTAAACTGATTTTATGACCACTCACAAATTAGATTCCATTTTTCTAATTTAATCTAATATAACTTGAAAACCTCTATAGCGTCATTATCAAGATGCACAAAGCCTCAATCGATGGTACATTGTAAGAGAACCGCATTCCAAAAGCTTAGTGCATTGGACCGAACCAGTCAAGGTGGGTGAGGTCTCTGAGACCGAAAGACTGGCTACAGATGATAAGCAATCCCAAGAGTAGGAAGTTCAGTAACGATACAAACATCAGCACAGAATTTCCAAAACGGATAAAATCAGCAAATTCCACAGTCTTAGACCAGGGACCGAGGAAGACTGGAATCTATTTGGCCGACCGTTCTGGCTCAATGCACAACAAGAGTTAAAGTATCCAATGAGCGAGTGAAATGGTATCCATGCACCTCATACTATCGGCCATCAAATAAGACCTACACCGGACAATGACAGATAAGTAAGTGTGTAAGCACAGTGTTGCATTGATATCTATTCAGCCAAGGCCAGTCACGCAGTACCCTCAAGGCCAACGAAAGGAGCCGCCCCTCGAATACAAAAAAAATTAATACCCATTCTTACAGCCAGTAGTTTACAAAGACTAACATAAAGTTGATATTTTTGAAAACCTTTTGATCATCCGGCCATTCATTGTCTGACCTTTCTATGTCCTCAAAATATCATTTTTGACTACCTATCTACATTTTTGCCATCATTTCTGATTCACATGCAAAGTTTATTAAAGGTTTTTGGCTATCTACAGAGAGGTAAAATTGTCTTAATCGAAAAGTCCATATAGGCTATATCAGGCATCTGCTTGAACCCCATGGTAACTTTCAATCATTAATGCACAAACCACATTTGAACAAAATGTGATTTCACATCCTAAATTTCAAATCCTAACTTTCATATCCTAAATTTTGGCCTATAATAACAACCTTAAATGCGCATGCACGCGACCCAATCAAGTCACGGGATGATTATTAGGGGTTGCAAATTCACTTTCGCAGCAAGATTCAAGCAAAATTTCAATATAGCAGTTGCTACACTTGCCAACGGTAAAGTAATTTTGTACAGGCTAAAACTCAATGCCAACTGAAGACTTAGATAAGATTTTAGTGGCCTTTTACTAGGACATTTGCTACACAATTTATTAGTAATTAGCATGGAGTAAATTAATGAATGAATCAATCAATTATTCCGCAAATCATTCAACCATTTAATAAATTAATCATTCAGTCATTCATTCATTCATTTAATAAAAACTGATGGAACCAATAGCAAAAACGGAAAACTTACACGTCTTGGACATATTGGCGGATGTAGTAATTTTGGTAGTTGAAGTGATGGTGGTGTTGATGTGTGTTGTGGTGGTGGGTGTGGTAGTTTTTGTGGTGGGCGTCGTGGTCTTGGTTGTGGTAGTGGTGGGCGTTGTGGTTGTAGTTGATGTGGTAGTAGTAGTGGTGGGCGTTGTGGTTGTAGTTGGTGTGGTAGTTGTAGTGGTGGGCGTCGTGGTAGTGGTTGTGGTAGTAGTGGTGGTGGGTGTGGTAGTTGTAGTGGTAGTTGTAGTGGTGGTGGTGGGTGTGGTAGTTGTAGTGGTGGGTGTGGTAGTTGTAGTGGTGGGCTTTGTGGTCGTGGTTGTGGTAGTGGTGGTGGTGGATGTGGTAGTTGAAGTGGTAGGCTTTGTGGTTGTGGTTGTTGGCGTGGTAGTTGTAGTGGTGGGCTTTGTGGTCGTGGTTGTGGTAGTGGTGGTGGTGGGTGTGGTAGTTGAAGTGGTAGGCTTTGTGGTTGTGGTTGTTGGCGTGGTAGTTGTAGTGGTGGGCTTTGTGGTCGTGGTTGTGGTAGTGGTGGTGGTGGGTGTGGTAGTTGAAGTGGTAGGCTTTGTGGTTGTGGTTGTTGGCGTGGTAGTTGTAGTGGTGGGCTTTGTGGTCGTGGTTGTGGTAGTGGTGGTGGTGGGTGTGGTAGTTGAAGTGGTAGGCTTTGTGGTTGTGGTTGTTGGCGTGGTAGTTGTAGTGGTGGGCTTTGTGGTCGTGGTTGTTGTAGTGGTGGTGTTGGTGGGTGTAGTAGTTATTTTAGTGGTCATGGGCCTTTTAGTCACTCGGCAGGTTGAGCTGGTTATTTTAATTATGGATGTATTTAGTTTATCGAAGTTTGCTACTGGAATCCAGTTGTCTTCTAAAGGAGGCGTTACAATCTGTTTCACCCAAGTGTCGTTAACCTATGCATTAAAAGAACATACAGAGAAAAAAGGCTATGTAAAATGCATACACATACACCTATCTTTCTACCCACCCACCTACATTTACGCGTACTTTTTTATTATTAATTAGCAACTTCTAATGCGCCAGTGTCTAATGCACAAGGCATCAACCGATGGCACAAACATCCATACGTACATACATACATACTAACTTACGCCACAATATTACTGCATTTTAGTTTTATACAAAGACTGTAATCAAATGGCGCATACTCATGTATTCATATTCAGGAAGGTGTATGGTCGAGATGATGAATGAGTTGTGAACTGCGTTAATTGAAGAAATCGTCTGAAATGTGCCTATAAATAAAGGACGGAATTGACAACAGACAGATTATCAGCATGAAATAAATAAATAATTAATTAATTAAGCAGGCCTATCCCGTTGGAAAGAGACGTTTACTTGATTTGTGACTCCGACCCCGAGGATGGCCACTCCGAGTTTCTTGAGTCGGTCGGCTTCGTTTAGTAGATCATCCACTTCTCTCGTCGGAACTCCATCTGTGATCAGGATAATAACATTGGGAACGTTAGCTCGTTCTCCGCCCGACTCATTAAAGACGTGTAGCCTCGCTTCCCGCAGTCCACCTGTTGTGTTTGTGTTGCCGCCTCTGTACTGGACGTGATCCATTGCCTCTGTAACTTCTTCTGTCGTCTGGTATTTGTTCAGGTCAAAGATCAGGCGAGCATCGTTTGCTGCAATCATACACTTAAGTTTCTTCCATGCGTTGATGCGTGGAATTATTTAAGTCACTCTAACTCAATCTATTTGGCTTCATTATGATCAGCATGACTGAAACGGATTCCACGCGACCAGTGGCGATGAAAATAAGCAGAAAATAAACCACACTGTTTTGACAGATGATACGGCCCATCTCTACATAGTATGTACTAATAAAGTGCAATAATTCTTGCATTTAATTCTTCTTCCTTCCGGCTGGAATTAATCCCTCCTAGTGGAGGGGTCAGCCACATGAATCCTTCTTTTCCATTTGTTTCTATCTCCAGTATCAGTACTATCTCCAGTTTCTATCTCCAGTATCAGTACTATCTCCAGTATCAGTACTATCTTCAGTATCAGTACTATCTCCAGTATCAGTACTATCTCCAGTATCAGTGGCAGTACCATAGCCGATGAGGTTCATCCGAGGCGTGGTTATTGCTAGTTGAAAACTAAATTCTTGCATTTAATGTGCGTTTTAAATTAGCAGTTTGCTTGGTATTGAGCTCGTTGATAAACCGCTGCCATAAAGCTGACTTCTTTGTTCTCGGTTTAAGCTTTTACGCCACATTACATCATTGCTAAATGATAAAATTTTAAGATGTGTAGTCAATCTGTTACCGAAAGTCACAACCGCCACATGGGTTCTTTTTGGTCCGACGTTGAGGTTGTCGACTATATTATCGACGAAATCAATTACAAGACCCCAGTTGTCTGGTTGTCCCGCGACGTTGGTGTCTCTTATGCTGCCAGATTCGTCGATGACGAATGCAACATTGAGAAAGCAATCTGAAGTTCGAGCACAGGTCATAAGTCAATTACAATATAAGAACATTATGTTGCCGTATAGCATTTTCATGAGGAACTTATCTCATTCACTAGCATTACTAAACTGCAGAAAACATTGATATTTCCAATTCTCATTCGACTGCAGAAAAACTTTAATTTTGTTAAGGACCAAGTTTTAAAAGCGTTCCAACTCCCAAATGTTAAACAAACAGGTGAATTTAAGTGTATGCATACAGTTTGAAATCGAATTCTTAACAATATTAACAGTAGCCGAAAGCGAAGTCCTTTATTCTTTGTGGTTGTATACCCCGATAGGCATTTGTTCGTGTTTCTCTAAGAAATCTTTTACTTATACCGATAGAACTCATTCACTATACTGTCCCTGTCTTTCTGCTCTTTGCACAGATCATTAGTCACCGGCTGGCAACAGTAGGACTATTAAGTTTAATGATGAGCAAGCATTCTGTTCGACATACCTACATGTATACCTACATACATACATACATACATATATGGATTCATACATACATACTGTACATACTGTACATACATACATACATACATACATGCAAACATACTTAGTTACTTACACGCATGCGTACATATAGTACACAGTTCTGGTTTTGCCTAATGCTACTGACCTGGTTTCAATTCTGAGTAGACCCGCGAAGAGATTGTCATGGCAGTTATAATTACGACAAGAAATGTACAACTCATGTCTACAATTAAGTGCAACAAAAAGTTACATCAGCGTCATCATTGTGGTCGTCGTTGTAAGCGTCTTAATCGTTGACATCGTCATCAACGTCATCTTCATGATGTTCGGAACTAGGTAAGTAGTCGCCTTACTGTTTCGCAGTAGAAGTTCCAAGTAAAGTTATCCCAAGTGTCTTTCAGCTCTCAGTTTTTTGATTTAAGATTGTTTGCTGGTTTCATACAAATCATTTCCGTGCAGTTGTAGGCCTACTAAGGTCCGAAAAATAAATGATTTGCGCAACCTATGTCTGCTCTATTTAACGATCAAAACTCTCATTATATCTTGCTTTATTCAGTTCGTTAATTAGGGGTTTCCGAAATGCAATGCAGTAGACGACATCATTGTTACGTCATCTGCTTTGATGCGTCATCACCATCACTTCCTCATCGCAACCAATGATATAAGTAGTATAACTCTTTGATCGCAACCCCCACCATAATTATCATCGTTCTGATTATCGTTGTAGTCGTCATAATTATCGTCATAGTCGTGGTCGTGGTCAATCGGCTATAGTATGAATATCTATTAGGCATAATCGTAAATCCTAATTATCATTAGGAGTTTCCAAAATGCAATGCTGCATACTATATTATTATAGTCATTACCATGGCTTTTGCATGATTCCAAACAAAAATTCCCCTCAGATTCAAGTGTATTGACATTGCGCGCGTTATACGTGATTTAATAAGTAAGTAAATAAATAAATAAATAAATAATCGTATACTAAACAAAATTTTCAAAGTGTTACTTGAAAGCTGAGCGCAGGTCACCAGTTAGCTGTAGTTTTATGAGTTACCAAAATACAGCTTTTGCCTTTCCAATGCGTGTCTCGTCTCTCTGCTGACATTAAGCTACTGAGGTAGCAGAAATGATCTACAAACTCTTCTTCTTTGCGTAACTTCATTTTTCTATCCTCACATTCTTAGTTTTCCGAATTTATACTTCACTGTTACCTCCCGAGTTTTAGATATTAATTCCTTAGAGTCTTTCCACATGCTGTTTAGCAGGGCGATGCCGTCACCAACAAACGGAGTCTTAACTTTGGTAAAAAAATGAATTGAGTCTAAGGCAGCGGTTCTCAACCTTTTTACTGCTGCGGCCCCTTGATAACATTTGCCAAGTTGAGGCGACCCCCAACTGAAGTATACACTAAAACTTGGGCTTTGGGATTGTCCCCCGGGGTCCAGTTGGTCTAGAAATTACCCTGTCAAAACCATAAAATTGATTTAGTTACTCCTCCTTTACTGCATTGCTGCTGCTGTGTTATCAGCATCTTTATGCCTCAGTTCGATCCACATTCTAGTCACAAGTTTACAATGGCATTACTTACTTCAGTCACCCAGAGCGACCCGGCATCTCCATAAAGGCATAAACATAATCAGCAATCAAAAAGTAGTTTGTAATATTTGTTTAATTTGCAAAAAAGGAAATGTTTGATTTTTATTTTATTACTTTAAGGGTGTACTGTGCGAAGTACAATTAATTATGTCTTTTAAGATGTACATTGTACACACCTGAATGAAAGCTACTAACTAAATTTTAAAGTTTATAAACTTAAAGAATAAACTTTGAATTTAAAAAAAATAAATCTAAAGAAGGCTAACAATCGTGTTATATTTATTATTATAAAAATGTTAGAGTAACGCACCCACAAAATTGTCAATGAGAAAGAAGGCTGTGCTTGCTTATTCTTGCTAGAACAGAAATTCTGGGGGCAGTCTTTGCAAGAGCACAACGCAGATCGTCTTCTGCAATAAGTCTACTTCTGTATGTAGACTTGATAACCAACAAGCTTGAAAAGCCTGTTTCGCAAAGGTATGTTGTTGGGAAAGGAAGGAGGCACAACACAATCTCAGACAGAACGGGATATGACTGCAAGCACTTGATCCAGAATTTGGTAATAGACATTGAAGAGAAATCATTTTTGGCAGCATCGCTGGTAATGAGTTCAATGAACTCCTCTTGTGCATTCTCAGGAACATCTTCAACTGTGACCGTGAATGGACTTCTAGTAAGTGCAAATGGTGTCAGGCGAATTTGGAAAATAATTTAAAATTTCTTGCTCAAAAATTTGCAAGTGTTCTTTAACAGAATGTATCATTCCTTTCCTTTATTCCATTTCAATGTCATTTTCTTCAAAGAAAGCAGATAAGTTTGGCAACATGTAAATCTTATTTTCATTTAATTTTGTTGGCCAAAGCTGAAGTTTCAATTGGAATGCTCGGATCTTTTCTGTCAGATCTAGGCACGTTGCATTTGGTCCTTGATAAATTTAACTCGTTCAAGATTGCAAAGATGTCAACCAAATATGCAATTTTGTGGAGTTGTTTTTGATCACTGAAAAGTGCTTCAAACTGTGGTTTTGCTCTTTGATTGAAATAGGTTTTCAATTCATTGCGAAGATCAAAAACTCGTTTTAAAACTTTGCCTCTTGACAACCATCTCACATCAGTGTGAAAAAACAGAACATCATTGGATGCATCAAATTCTTGACAAAGTTTTGAAAACACGCGGCTGTCTAAAGCACTCGCCTTTACAAAATTCACGGCACTGGCAACGTTTTTCATTACTTTTTGAAATTCTCGTGGCAGGGTTTTCGTTGCTAACACATGTCGATGAATCACACCGTGAATCCCGATTGCTTTGGGGACTCATTGATTACCAAACGTTGAAATCCAGACCGACATCCTAGCGTTGCTGGAGCACCATCCGTGCAAACACCACAAACGTTTTCCCAAGGAATATTATGGTTTTGCAAAAATGAACTAACCATGTCAAATACATCACGTGTAGTAGTTGCCGTTTCAAGCGGTTTGCAAAAAAGAAACTCGTCTTTAAAATTTCCTTTGTTAATATACCTCACATAAACCAGCAACTGAGAACAGTTTGCAACATCTGTTGATTCGTCAAGTTGGATGCTAAATATTCCAAGATGATCAGTGATTTTATTTCCTGGATTACTTGATCAATAATATCAGCCGACATGTCATCTATTCTTCTGCTGATGGTGTCGTTAGACAAAGAAAAAGTACTCAATTTTTTAACATGTTCACCTCCAAGCATAACTCGAACAATGTCTTTGGTAGCTGGCAATAGCAAATCCTCGGCAATGGTATGAGGTTTCTTGGCTTTAGCGATTCTAAGAGCCACCAAATATGAAGCTTCAACAGCTGCCATATTTTGCTGTTGGTACTGAGCGAGATGAAAGTTTCCTCGTTTTGATTCGAATAATCCAACCTCTCGTCGGCAGCGATCCGACCGAAAGACAGTGTCAAGAGGGGAGTTTGATTGGGGTGGTGCATCTGTCCACAGGAAGGTGTCCTAAATTGCGCTTGCGATGATCGAAACATCGCAGAGAGCAATGATAAAAGTTAATCATTTAAAAAATACAGAATGAAAGTATGCCATAGCTATTCTTTTGATTTTAAGAGTATTAAGCAAGAAGTAACTGAAATTCACCAAACAAGATCAAAGGGAAGAAAGATAGAAAAGAAGGGAAGAAGAGAAGAATGGGTAGCATTTGGTCAATTTTTCTTCCGAGATGCGCAAGGGGCAGGAGAAGGAGGAGCAGGAGGTGGGAGGTTAATATCGATTAATGATCCCTTAATTTCTCTCTATATATTGGGTCAATTCATCGCATAGGCCCCAACGTCCCTCAGCCCAATAGAGTCCGTTCGTCTGTTCAATTATTCATTTTAATAGACACAACTGCCCAAATGACTAACCATACGCTGATCAGTTATGCAAGCCTTTAGTTTATCACGAAAATACAACGCAATGCAGGGCATACTTTAAACAGAGCAATGGGTGTTTTGTCCCAATCGGGAAAACCGAGGCTTTAATGGCACTCATTACGTCATCTGTAGTCATAGTATCATACCGGACAGAGCTGATTGATCAACGGAAGAAGAGCTAACGTTTATTGGACAGTTTTCACAAAAACTGAGCAAATCAAATTGCAATACTGTTCGTTGTGCACTGTCAAAAACTCCTCGGAGCGAACCTGTATAGCATTTTACGCCAAATCTTCACAAAACATAAAAACATGGCCACGGAGCCATCGATGAAAAGATGCCGGTCGTGTGACATCAATGATCCGCTCTACTCTGTTGTTGCATTGACTCAAATGCTATTGACAGATCCAGCTGAGCAGAGTGGAGGCACCGTTAGCGACACCTGTTGATTTTGAAACGTAGATCATATGACTGGATACGTCTGATGCGGCCATTCTACTTGTCTCGTCTGCGTTTATGCGCGTTCCTATGGCAACGACGTACAACTGGATGCCGAGCACGTCTAGACTGTTGATATCTGGAATCATGTTTTCTGAATGGATGTCGGAGTTTCCGTCCGTTAGAACGATGACTATCATCGAGGCGTCCGTGCGTTCTCCACGCTGTCCTACGAAGATATTGTCATATGCCATTTGAATGGCACCCTGGGTGTTGGTTCGTCCTCCGTCGAAGTGGAAAGCCAGAGAATTCTCAATCTGTTCCATCGTCCTATATGACAAGTCGGTGACTACGATGCTGTCGGCGTAAGTGATGATGCTGACGCGTGCCAGTCCAGCGTCTATTGGAAGACCGTAGAGGACCTGAGTGACGAATCCCAACACGAGGTCGTGATAGGCATCATCGCTGCCAGACAAATCCAGGATGAACACAACTTCCATAGTGCGAGAACATTCTGTACAGAAGTATTACAACACTGTATCAGATGCGATGCACAGCGATATAACAAATGTTATCTGATGATAGTCGACGATTAATCGAAGTTAAAAGAAAAAGAAGATGGAAGAAACAATTTAAAAGAAAAAAGGAGCAGAAGTAGAAGGGGGAGATTAACGTGGCAGAATTTATTATAAACATCTATCATTACCAGTCTCAAGTTGTGTTAGTATAGCAACAAAATGTGATGATCTTCGTATATCTTTAAGTTTCATGTATTAAGCTTCTTGGTAGGCTATCTTTAATGCTCTGTAGGATTATACAGTATATGAGATTGATAGGGTAGGATTAAACCGATTTGGGGTTGTGCAAGTGGTTTAACTTGGTGTGTTATGGCGAACACCTTTAACTAATTTAGACCTTCAGGTCAAGTAAAAAGTGATCGAGTCGCCAGAAGTCTATTCATATTGTAAATGGACGATTCGCAGAAGAAGAAATGAGAGCAACATCATTTAGCATTTCTACTGGCATTTGTATGGGTCTAATTTATGATTATTAGGATGGCGAAGTCTTCAAACTAATTTTGGGCTCGCCAAAACTCAATGCCAACCGAAGACTTCGAGAAGAATTTTTATGGACTCTTAATATGATATTTGCCTTTTGACATTTGACATTAGCTACACAATTTCACGTGACTTAAATACGTGGTTACTAGTTAAAATTTACTCTTTGACATAAACAACTGCAGTATAATCTATGCACAGTCTTAATTTCTCAGAGCCAGCTTAAGTAGGCCTATACAATTGACGTGCAAGGCAGTAAAAGGCCTCACCTCTACTAAGACGAAAAATAAATAGACATATGATATTGATTTTTATTGGTACATACATTTCTAAGCAGATTGACATTTTCGTAAATGTACTGATTTTCAGCTTAGTTTTAATGATCCTTCAGTCGCTGCCCTACACCATAAAATTTATTACTTTTAATTTCGCAATAGCCTCTTAATTTTACTTCTTGGAAAATCTACCTTTTCCTGTATACAATCCAATAGATATTTGGAAGCTACTGCTATTTCCCCAAATTTGTAGAACTGAATCCCCTGCAGACTACCGTATGGACTATCGCTTTAAAATTTCTATAACATATTTGAAACAGCGATGTACAGTAAATAGGTCTCTAGTTTTACCTGTAGTAATGATAGCCTGTATGGCCATTCTTCAAGAAAGTAAAGACTGGAGAGAATGATGGTATCGCTATTCAGCACAAGTCTAAGAATTGAATACTCCAGTTAAATACTCACGACGCTCACAGTATTGCCCTACAAAGCTGGGCGGACATCGACACTGGATATGCCAAGAGTTATTGTAGCAGCTGCCACCGTTTTGACACTTTCGTCCACCTTTGCATTCGCTTCCATCTACAGCGTAAATCCCAATTGTGCACTTCCAATATAACACAAGTAAAATCTGAAAACACTTTCCTACACTAGTTCAAGATGTACTCTGATCTCTGCAAACCGGCAAGTAATAGATTATTGCGAATATCGCAAAAATTGTTTACGGTACAGAATGGCAACACGGAAGTGCATTCGTTAAATTCAAAACTGCAGTACTTTCTAATTATCTCTATGGCAAGTTTCTCCAAATACAGATCATTTTGCAGAAATACAGAAATATTGATCTCCTCCTTCTGTGTCTCAACCCTGTTGATGACATATAATTTTTTATTAAGCTTGGTTTATTGAAATATTTTTCATGAAAGAAACAATCGTTGTATAGCTTAACCGTGGTCAATAGATATTTTGCTTGCGAAGCTAAGGTGACTTGATTTATATTCCTGTGCTGAATTCATTTACCATCGATGCAGAAAGCTGCAATGACGCCAGTCTTTATTTTCGGAAGATCGCTCCAAAACAAAGCTTGGAAGACGGTCTCGTTTGTCGGACGAGATGCAATGTTCGTCAATGCCTCCTTGTCGGCCATTGGTCCTATTCCGATCGTTATGACAAAGACCCCGCTGTTTCGAAGGGCAGTGGCACTTGGCAGCGTTTCCTCGCGTTTGATATCCGCCTGGCCGTTAGTGATCACAATAGCGACTTTCCTGGCGTCTTGTCTGTCGCCATAATTAGCATTAAATATCTGGTGCATCTAAAAATAACATTTTCTGATATATTGTACAGCACCAGTTCGACAAAAATGAATGCAGTGCGTACCCGCTAACCACCGCTCATTCTGAATTATGTTGCAGGAATTTTCATGGGGTGGGTTTTTAGGCCTATGAACCCAGACAGTTACGCTTAAATCAACCTAAACCTAATGTTCAGCTGAAGGTAACTGCAAGTGTATCTTAAGACGTGCCAAGAATATTGTCAATTTTTTTATTATGAGAATATTTATAATACGACGGTCGCTTGTATATTCAGGCAAATTATCATAACAGTAGCAAGAAAATTAATGATGCAATTAGAACCCACTGTGCAATGTTTAATGTTGAATGTTTCAATTGTGCAAACATTTTGGAAAACCCAAATCCTCAGATGTAAAGATAATTTCTTACCTTTCTTATATGTTCCCTGCAATATTTACGTAAATCTTAACTTTTCGAGAAAATGGGTTTTAATAAGCGGGTCATAGGCAAGGATAGATTTTTCTTTAAAATTCACTTTAATTGATGCACTAGACAATTAAACTGAGGTGATATGACGCGATCAATAAGGCCTACTAATTTAGGTCTATAGTTAATATGTCCACTTTCACTAATGTTTTGATTTACTGTAAAGTTCTTTTCATTTAATGTAATTTTCTGTTTGAAATATGATTGACAACACCTACCGCTAACTGCAAACCATCGGCGATGTTTGTCCTGCCGCCTGCGAACTGTAATTTCTCGACAGCGGATATGACGTCATGTTTGTTGTCATAAGCATCAAGGTTGAACTCAACGGAAGCTGCTTTGTTGAATAAGATGACACCCACTCTCGTCTTGTTTCTTCCAATTTCAAGTTCCTTTAAGATGGAGACCAGGAAACCGATGACCTTTTGAAATCGATGGAGCTTCATGTCGTCAGAGGCGTCTACGACTAGGCCGAGATCAATATGAGATGAACAACCTGCGGAGATGAATAATACGATCATTCAGCCACTTGGTCTAACTGATAATAATAATAACGATATCAACAACAACAATAATCTAATACTCTTTTGAGATTAAAAAGACCGCGCATATTTTAAGCGCATGGCAGTTCAGCGTTGCAATGCAGTTGCCTTTTACAATACCTTCCCTATGTCAAACTTTGACGAGTAGTTGCCGTTCCATATGTAATTTTAATCTTCAATAATCTTCAGAGACTGTTTTACTTCTCAAGGGATTACATATAGGCCTACCTTTGGAAAAAAATAATAATAGTAACGCTAGGCCTGCTGAAAGATGGAGGCCTTGAGTCGAGATCGAGACGAAGTCTAAGATCGAGAAACAAACGTCGTTTAGTGAGAGTCACAGAGGATGACGGCAAATAATTGAAGTTATTTATACATATTTGCAAACAATACATATATATATATATTTAGTGTAATTATAAATTCTTTCAGTATTTGTAACAATATTCTTCCCATGGAACCTATGAACTCAAAAAGATGGAATGCTTGTACTATATACAATTCTGGCAACGGACTACTTTTGTTACTTCCCTTATTAAGTTACTCGACGAGTGATCGATTCTGTTTAAAGTATCTTCTGGTCACAAGACTGAGTGCGAGAAAGCTTTTCACCTTTTTCGCATCGCAGCCCAGAATATCGTGTGAGACAGTTGCACTGATATCCTCCGATTAGGTCAACGCAAGATCCGCCATTCATACAAGGATTTGGTTTGCAGTCGTTCACATCTGGAAAAAAACAAGAATACTAGTTAACGAGTAGAATATTTAAGTGAATGTCTTACAGTTCACCTGTTTCCTTGATTTTGACACTAAGAACGACCTTAGTGTAACTTTGATACACTTTGTGAAGTAATCGACGTTACTGTTACCTTGGTAAACTCTGTGAAGTAAGCCTCGTGTAAAAAAGAGTCGAATTTAATCAAGGGCAGCATTTTTTCCCAGTCGATGCCACATAAAGGTTGTATCAGATAAATAGATTTACTTGTAGACTTAGAAAAAATCATCCTCAGAACTAATAACAGTTGAGATCGTTTTGTAGTGTTTATGCATTTTATAAATACAAAGAATTCTAGCAAAATTACTCAAGAATCGTGTCTAGATTCCTACTGGTAAATATAATATTGTATTACTAATTTCTTTACTAATCTGATCTTATCTAAGAATTTCTATAGCGCCACTGCAATAATGCTCAAGGCATCAGTCGATGGTCGCTGCTAATCAAAATCGTTGTGCAAGCCAAATTCCAGTGTGAGTCCGGAAGAAAAGCCAAGGGGGGATCCAGAAGACACAGAGACAGCCTGCGGAGAAAATAAGTCCAGGAAAAGGTGAGTTCTTAGTCCATATCTGAGGCCAAAACAGACTTCGCCGAGCGAACATTTGCCGGAAGAGAGTTCCAGAGTCAAGTGCCAGCGACAGAAAAGGCACGCCTACTGAGAGCTGTTCTTGTCCACGTAATAGTCTGATTTAGACAGCTAGAAGACCAGGTTAGGTAAGGACAAGTCCTGAGAGTCAGAAAGTGAAGAAAGTGAGGTTGGCTGAAATGTGGAGTCTTGTATACAAAAGTGTACTTAGAGTCTTGTATTTACTGTTGCAAATTGTTTGAACTAGACTGTCGCGAATAACTTTGAGAGAATTGAAGTCGTTTGCAAGGAAGACATTCTTTGGCGAAAGATGGCCAACGATTCCGTTCAATTCTGGGATATTAGGCGATGTTCCTATTCCGATGGCAAAGAGGCTGGTGCCCATTGCTCTAAGCTCCATCGCCTCCTTCAATGTGTCCGCCTTGTTGTTCGACACGCCGTCTGTCAGAAGAACGCCAACGTTTGGGTAACCAGGCCGATCACCACCTGTTGCCGTGAAGATGTTGTTACGCAAGGCAGCCAGGGCAGCCGATGTGTTTGTTGATCCCCCTCTGTAGATTCAATCAGTAAACGCACATATCAATGTGTTGCTTCATTTGTTATACATTAGTAACGCTCCTAATTTTGCATAGCATATGAAATGACTAAAGGTACACGCGTTAGTCAGGGAACTCATAGGGAAACGTAGGCCTATTGCTGGATTTTGAACAGAGTATAAACACAGATTTCTAGCAACAGAATAAACGTTTGCCTGCTTGCACAGTCCATCTTAATCACTTCTAATTTCACACATGCTGCCTATATTTTCAAAACAAGTGACCATCTACGCAAGTGGTGACGCTAGCTGTTGTGGACTAAAGAAGCTAAAGCTATTCCAAAGTTTGGCGCAGCTTTTTCGAACAGCGAACACCTGTATGCAGACTTTATCTACGAATAACTAATTCTTGCAAATAAAATTAACCGAAATTGATACTCTGCAGTTCTTTCAGATTTACTTGGTACCTGTTAAGTAATTAATAAAAAGTAATGACTTTTATAAATTACGCAGCATCTCATTTCTCCTGCGCCATACAGACCTTCAGGCACCTGCGATGCAATGCACTCAACATTGTCAGTCAAAAAAATGTCAAGTTCACTAGGACTTAATGTAATGACGTAACACTAAGGAAAGTGCTAACTAGCGATTACTGATTTAGTCCTAAAATTAAATTCAAACTTTTTTGTTTTGAACTGCTCAGCGTTTCTAGAAGGTAATAAAGTCCTTAGTGTTATTAAGAATCGTTTCGTAACTTAATAAACATTATTAGATGTAAGCTGCTTCAAAAATGTCCCAAATTACACGCTCTAAATTCACTAAATTAACCCCCTTTAATGCATTTTGATTATTGGTCATGGTGAGAGGTGCATCAAATGCCTCAAAATCTGTGTGAACGGATTCCCAGTGAGAGATCTTCCATCGCTTTGATTGCAAACAACGTTGTGAGACTACAGTATTCCTCATCGGGAACATCTGATAAATTGTTGAAATCATTCTTTTAACTATGTGTACATACTGAATTGAGCTGTAATTACAGAAAATAGTAATTATTATCAGCTGGTTTTAAACAACAACAACAACAACAATAATAATAATAGTAATAGGGTTTGAAAGTATTGATATTTCATTGTGTTGTTTTACTGTACAAATGGCAGAACTTTATTCTTAAGTATGACACAGCTGATGCATTGAGCAGTCTATTGTGCGACGTAGCACTGTACATACTATTGAAAGAAGCTATTATTCGAAATGCCCAAATAATGTAGGCCTAAATACAAATATATGCTAAATTCAGATATATATCAGCAACCATTTAATGACGTCAATAAGGCCTCAATATTTTAGATTTAAAGAAAAGGGGATATATATATATATATAGGCAGTGACCCGGGAAGTGTTTAAAAGTTGTGTGAGCCAACCTCAGCCAAGTACAGATCTAAGGCGGACAATATGATACATTATATTCAATATATTCTATAAGAATAGGTAGATATATCCGTTGCCCAAATAGTTGTGTGAGCATGCTCCTGCCTCGGCGTCACAGAGCCAAAACTTGTGTGAGCATCGGTGCCTTTGGGGCTATGGCTCCCGGGTCTCTGTATATGGGGTTATAGAATATGCATTTATTGTGAAAGAGAACTATTGCATGTGGACTGACGTGTAGAAAGGCGAGATGGCTTTAAGAAGAGTTGTTTTGTCCTGGAAGTCGTTGAGATGAAATGGAGTGGAGACGTTGTTGGAAAATGGAAGAAGAATCAGTCGGTTGTCGGAGCTGAGACCGCGTGCAAAGTTCGTCACAAAACCCACCTCCTTCAGAAAGTTCTCATGACCGATGCTCTCCGAAGCGTCAAGCAAGAACGCGAAATCAGCAGCGAAGTGACAGGCTAAAGGCAAACCATTGACATTACAAAATGCACATGATGAATATAATATACCGGTCTTTTGTTTAACCGGGTTACCATGATGAAGTTAAAATTGCGTTCTGCTAAAATCCACTCGCTGGTGCTAAGCTAAGTTAAGCCTGGCTGCTGAGATTGTACAAATATTCAGTGAATCATACGTTGGCTCCTTCACGGATTCGTCATTCTTCACCAAATACCAATCACTAACAGCCAGAAAACACAGCTCCAGGCATTTTGAATCCAGGCTCTGGGTTGCTAAGATGCTTACACAATCTCCCGATGTCAGTTAATCGGTAAATCAGACAGCCGGGCAGTCAGTCGCTGCCTTGCGAAGTCTGTCAGTTCGTCAAACTGCTAACTTTGCAGACAATTTCAGTGCCATTTAAATAAAAGGCATACATATATAAAAATACTATTGTAGGCCTACCGTTATTATTATTATTAGTTAGGCCAAGTGACTGAATGACCGTATTCATCCGCAGGTTGTTCATCTCGTATTGATCTCGGCTTAGTCATAGACTCTGAACGTGACAAATTATGTATATTTATTATTGCGTAATAAATATCTCATTAATGGGAAACGATTACAACTATTCAGAGAGGGCTGACTATGATGACGCTGACGACGTAGGAAAGGTATCGTACAGCACAGCGGAAAAGACACGTATTCTTACTTCCACATATGATGTTCCTGACTTGGGTTCTGAGTTTCGTGACGTCAGAAATTCGATTGACTGTTAGGAGATTATTGGAGAAAGGATAGCTGGACATAGCCTTCAATTCGTGCATGTCTAGCCAATTACCAAAACCAATCGGCATGATCTGAATTCCGGCTTTCTTGGCCAGTTCCGCCTCATATAGTGTTTCTCCCACGTCGTTCGACCCACCGTCTGTCAGAATTATAATCCGATTCGGAACATAACTACGGTCTCCATTCGCCCCGTTCAGAAGATTCGTACGTATATATCTGATAGCACTGGCTGTATTGGTGGAACCCGTGGTGTATGGAACGACTTTCAAAGCTGCTTGGATTTCGTCTCTAGTTCGGTGATGGGTCAGGTCGAAGCAAGGCTGAACAGAGTCAGCGAAGGTAACGAGGCCGAGGCGAATATTGCCTTGGTCGATGGTCATTTCGTCGAGAAGGTCAATGACGAAGGATTTCATCAGGTCAAAATTCTGCTGTTCGACGCTTCCAGAAGAATCGAGGGCAATAACAACGTCAGCGCTGTTCATACAAACTGAAAAACAGTCACAAGCAGATCACAGATTGCAACACACACCGACTGTCTCTGATTTGTAGCTTTAGTTATGCGGAGCCGGATAATTTATTTATCTTACTTGTTTGGCCTATCGTTCTGGCTCAAGGCACAATAAAAGCGCAAGGCACAATAAAACAACTGGACGTGACAAATTATGCATATCTACTATTGCTAAAACAAGAGTTAAAGCTTCCAATGAGCGATTGAAATGGTAGGCATGCAGCTCATACTATCGGTCATCAAATAAGGCCTACGCCGGACAATGACAGATAAGAAAGTGTGTAAGCACAGTGTCGCATGGATATCTATTCAGCCAAGGCCAGTTACGGAGTCCCCTCAAGGCCAACGAAAGTAGCGGTTCTCTCGAACACAAAATCTTATTACCCATTCTTGAACCAATAGTTTACAAAGATTAACCCAAAGTTTTGACAGTTTTGAAAACCCTGTTATTTAACCTTCCAGTCATTGTATGACCTTTCTATGTCGTCAAAATAATGTTTCTTTTGATCTTCTCATATTTTCCCCAACATTTCTGATTCACATATGAAGTTTATTAAATGTTTAGATCTATTTACAACTAAGTCAAAATTGTCTCGATCAAGAAGTCAGCATCTAGCGTTTGCTTGAACCCTGTATAGTTAATACGCACATCAACTTTGAACCTTTTGTGATTTACCTATCGTTAGCACAAAAATCACCTTTGAACCTTTTGTGGTTTCACAAACTAAATTTCACATAATAATTTTCTTACCTTAAATTTTACATACTAAAAATTGGCATCCTGGACAAAATTTAACAATTTCCAACCCTAAAATTTAACATCGTTTATCCAATTCTGAGAATGCATCTAGTGAAGTCATACAGGATATTTATAACAGCTTGACTTGCGCATGTATGTGACTCGATCATGTCGCTAGATGGCTGCAGAAGTTTGTAAATTTACTTTCGCAACACGTTTCACGTGAAATTTCAACCTAGCAATTGCTAGAGTTAACAATGGTAAACCAATTTCGGAAGACCAAAACTCAATGACAACTGAAGACTTTAAGAAGAATTTTTATGGAATCTTATGACATTTGCTACACAGTTTATTAGTAACTGGCATGAAATGAACGAATGAATGAACAATAAAATTATTACCGTAAAACATTAAATCATTCAATAAATTAATTAATGAGCTATTCGTTACTCTGCACAAGCAAATTATTTAGCCGAGATCCAACCAATCACAAAGCGAGATTACTTACAAATTTTTGACCAAGAGCCAGGTGCAGTAGTTGTAGTAGTGGTGGTAGTAGTAGTGGTAGGCGTTGCATCTGTGGTTATGGGTGTGGTAGTTGTAGTGGTGGGCGTTGGGGTCGTGGTTGTGAGCGTGGTGGTTGTAGTGGTGGGCGTTGTGGTCGTGGTTGTGGGCGTGGTAGTTGTAGCGGAGGGCGTCTTGGTCGTAGTTATGGGTGTTCTAGTTGCAGTGGTGGACGTCGTGCTCGTGGTTGTGGACGTGGAAGTTATAATGGTGGGCGTTGTGGTCGTGGTTGTAACGAGTTTATTGATGTCTGCTAGGGGAATCCAGGTGGGCGTGGCAGTAGTAGTGGCGGGCATCATGATCGTGGTTGTGGGTGTCAAAATTGCAGTGGAGGGCGTTGTGGTTGTGGTTGGAGGCGTAGTAGATGTAGTGGGGGGCGTTGTGGTTATGGGCGTGGTAGTTGTAGTGGTGGGCGTTGTGGTTGTGGTTGAGGGCGTGATAGATGTAATCGGGGGCGTTGTGGTTATGGGTGTGGTAGTTGTAGTGGTGGGCGTTGGGGTCGTGGTTGTGGGCGTGGTGGTTGTAGTGGTGGGCGTTGTGGTCGTGGTTGTGGGCGTGGTAGTTGTAGCGGAGGGCGTCTTGGTCGTAGTTATGGGTGTTCTAGTTGCAGTGGTGGACGTCGTGCTCGTGGTTGTGGACGTGGAAGTTATAATGGTGGGCGTTGTGGTCTTGGTTGTAACGAGTTTATTGATGTCTGCTAGGGGAATCCAGGTGGGCGTGGCAGTAATAGTGGCGGGCATCGTGATCGTGGTTGTGGGTGTCGAAATTGCAGTGGAGGGCGTTGTGGTTGTGGTTGGGGGCGTGGTAGATGTAGTGGGGGGCGTTGTGGTTATGGGCGTGGTAGTTGTAGTGGTGGGCGTTGTGGTTGTGGTTGAGGGCGTGATAGATGTAGTGGGGGGCGTTGTGGTTGCGGGCGTGGTAGTTGTAGTGGTGGGCGTTGTGGTTGCGGGCGTAGTAGTTGCAGTGGTGGACGTTGTGGTTGTGGGCGCGGAAGTTGTACTGGTGGTCGTTGTGGTTGTGGGTGTGGTAGTTTTAGGGGTGGCCGTAACGGTTGCGGTTGTGGGTGTGGTAGTTGTATTGGTGGGCGTTGTGGTTGTGGGCGTTGTAGTTGTACTTGTGGGCGTTGTGGTTGTGGGTGTAGTAGTTGCAGTGGTGGGCGGTGTAGTCGTGGTTGTGGGTGTAGTAGTTGTAGTGGTGGGCGTTGTGGTTGTGGTTGTGGGTGTAGTAGTAGCAGTGGTGGGCGTTTTGGTCGTTGTTGTGGACTTAGTAGTTGTAGTGGCAGGAGTTGTGCTAGTGGTTGTGGGTGTGGTAATTGCAGTGGTGGGCGTCGTGGTCGTGGTTGTCGCTGTGGTACTTGCAGTAGTGGGCGTCATGGTCGTGGTTGTAGGTGTAGTAGTTGTAGTGGTGGGCGTTGTCGTTGTGGTTGTGGGTGTAGTAGTAGCAGTGGTGGGCGTTGTGGTCGTGGTTGTGGGCTTGGTAGTTGTAGTGGCGGGAGTTGTGCTAGTGGTTGTGGGTGTGGTACTTGTAGTGGTGGGCGTCGTGGTCGTGGCTTTTGGTGCGGTAGTTGTAGTGGTGGGAGTTGTGGACGTAGTTGTAATAAGTTTATCGATGTCTGCTACTTCATTCCAGGTAGGCGTGACGGTTCTTGTTTTTGTCGTCGTAGTCGTGTTTATGAGTGTGGTAATTCTAGTGGTGGCCGTTGTGGTCGTGGATGTGGTTGATGTAGTGTTGGGCGTTGTGGAGGTGGTTGTGGGCGTGGTAATTGCAGTGGTGGGCGTTGTGGTCGTGGTTGTTGATGTGGTTGTTGAAGTGGTGGGCGTTGTGGTTATGGCTGTGGGCGTGGTAGTTGTAGTGGTGGGCGTTGTGGTTGTGGGTGTGGTAGATGTACTGGTGGGCGTTGTGGCTGTGGGTGTGGTAGTTGTAATGAAGGGCGTCGTGGTCCTGGTTTTGGGTCTAGTAGCTATTGTGGTGGGCGTCGTGGTTGTGGTTGTGGGCTTGATAGTTGTAGTTGTGAGCGTTTTGGTCGTGGTTGTGGGCTTGGTAGTTGTAGTGGTGGGAGTTGTGCCAGTGGTTGCGAGTGTCGTACTTTTAGTGGTGGGTGTCGTGGTCGTTGTTGTGAGTGTGGTAGTTGCAGTGGTGGGCGTCGAGGTCGTGCTTGGGTGTGTGGTAGTTGCAGTGGTGGGCGTTGTGGTCGTTGTTGTAATGCGTTTATCGATGTCTGCTACTTCATTCCAGGTGGCCGTAGCACTTGTAGTGGTGGGCGTCGTCGTAGTGGTTGTGGGCGCTGTAGTTGTAGCGGTGGGAGTCGTGATCATGGTTGTGTGTGTGATAGTTGTAGTGGTGGGCGTCATGGTCGTGGTTGTGGTGGTTGTAGTGGTAAGCGTCGAGTTCGTTGTTATGGGTGTGGTAGTTGCAGTGGTGGGCATCGTAGTCGTATTTATGAATGTGGTAGTTCTAGTGGTGGGCGTTCTAGCCGTGGTTGTGAGTGTGGTTGTTGTAGTGGTGGGCGTCGTGTTCGTTGATATGGGTGTGGTAGCTGCAGTGGTGGGCGTCGTGGTCGTGAATGTGGGTGTAGTAGTTGTACTGATGGGCGTTGTGTTCGTGTTTGTGCGTGTGGTAGTTCTAGTGTTGGGCGTTGTGGATGTGGGCTTGGTTGTTGTAGTTGTGGGAGTTGTGCTAGTGGTTGTCGGTGTGGTACTTGCAGTGGTGGGCGTCATGGTTGTGGTTGTGGGTGTAGAAGTTGCAGTGGTGGGCGTCGTGGTCGTGGATGTGGGTGTGGTAGTTGTACTAGTGGCCGTTGTGCTCGTGGTTGTGGGTATGGTAGTTGCAGTGGTGGGCGTTGTGGATGTGGGCTCGGTAGTTGTAGTGGTGGGAGTTGTGCTAGTGGTTGTCGGTGTGGTACTTGCAGTGGTGGGCGTCGTGGTCGTGGTTGTGGGTGTGGTTGTTGAAGTGGTGGGCGTTTTGGTCGTGGCTGTGGGTGCGGTAGTTGTAGTGGTGGGAGTTGTGGACGTAGTTGTAGTGAGTTTATCGATGTCTGCTACTTCATTCCAGGTAGGCGTGACGGTTCTTGTGATGGTCGTCGTAGTCGTGTTTATGAGTGTGGTAATTCTAGTGGTGGGCGTTGTGGTCGTGGTTGTGGGTGTGGTAGTTGCAGTTGTGGGCGTCGTGGTCGTGGTTGTGGCTGTGGTTGTTGTAGTGGTGGGCGTTGTGGAGGTGGATGTGGGCTTGGTAGTTGTAGTGGTGGGAGTTGTACTAGTGGTTGTGGGCGTGGTAATTGTAGTGGAAGGCGTCGTGGTGGTGGTTGTAATGAGTTTATCGATGTCTGCTACTTCATTCCAGGTGGACGTGGCGGTTGTTGTGTTGGTCGTCGTAGTCGTGGTCATGAGTGTGGTAGTTCTGGTGGTGGGCGTCGTGTTCGTTGCTATGGGTGTGATAGTTGTAGTAGTGGGCGTCGTTGTCGTTGTTGGGTGTGTGGTAGTTGCAGTGGTGGGCGTTGTGGTCGTGGTTGTAATGCGTTTATCGATGTCTGCTACTTCATTCCAAGTGGCCGTGGCAATTGTAGTGGTGGGCGACGTAGTCGTAGTTATAAATGTGGTAGTTCTAGTGGTGGGCGTGGTGGTCGTGGTTGTGAGTGTGGCGATTGTATTGGCGGGCGTCGTGTTCAATGATATGGGTGTGGTAGTTGCATTGGTGGACGTCGTGGTCGTGGATGTGGGTGTGGTAGTTGTGCTAGTGGCCGTTGTGCTCGTGGTTGTGGGTATGGTAGTTGTAGTGGTGGGCGTTGTGGATGTGGGCTTGGTAGTTGTAGTGGTGGGAGTTGTGTTAGTTGTTGTGGGTGTGGTACTTGCAGTGGTGGGCGTCGTGGTCGGGGTTGCGGTTGTTGAAGTGGTGGGCGTTTTGGTCGTGGCTGTTGGTGCGGTTCTTGTAGTGGTGGGAGTTGTGGACGTAGTTCTAATGAGTATATCGATGTCCGATACTTCATTCCAGGTAGGCGTAACGGTCCTTGTGTTGGTCGTCGTAGTCGTGTTTATGAGTGTGGTAATTCTAGTGGTGGGCGTCGTGGTCGTAGTTGAGGGTGTGTTAGTTTTAGTGGTGGGCGTCGAGGTCGTTGTTGTGAGTGTGGTAGTTGCAGTGGTGGGAGTCGAGGTCGTGCTTGGGTGTGTGGTAGTTGCAGTGGTGGGCGTTGTGGTCGTTGTTGTAATGCGTTTATCGATGTCTGCTACTTCATTCCAGGTGGCCGTAGCACTTGTAGTGGTGGGCGTCGTCGTAGTGGTTGTGGGCGCTGTAGTTGTAGCGGTGGGAGTCGTGATCATGGTTGTGTGTGTAATAGTTGTAGTGGTGGGCGTCATGGTCGTGGTTGTGGTGGTTGTAGTGGTAAGCGTCGAGTTCGTTGTTATGGGTGTGGTAGTTGCAGTGGTGGGCATCGTAGTCGTATTTATGAATGTGGTAGTTCTAGTGGTGGGCGTTCTGGCCGTGGTTGTGAGTGTGGTTGTTGTAGTGGTGGGCGTCGTGTTCGTTGATATGGGTGTGGTAGTTGCAGTGGTGGGCGTCGTGGTCGTGAATGTGGGTGTAGTAGTTGTACTGATGGGCGTTGTGTTCGTGTTTGTGCGTGTGGTAGTTCTAGTGTTGGGCGTTGTGGATGTGGGCTTGGTTGTTGTAGTTGTGGGAGTTGTGCTAGTGGTTGTCGGTGTGGTACTTGCAGTGGTGGGCGTCATGGTTGTGGTTGTGGGTGTAGAAGTTGCAGTGGTGGGCGTTGTGGTCGTGGTTGTGGGCTTGGAAGCTGTAGTGGCGGGAGTTGTGCTAGTGGTTGTGGTTGTGGTACTTGTAGTGGTGAGCGTCGTGGTCGTGGCTGTTGGTGCGGTAGTTGTAGTGGTGGGAGTTGTGGATGTAGTTGTAATGAGTTTATCGATGTCTGCTACTTCATTCCAGGTAGGCGTGACGGTTCTTGTGTTGGTCGTCGTAGTCGTGTTTATGAGTGTGGTAATTCTAGTGGTGGGCGTTGTGGTCGTGGTTGTGGATGTGGTGGTTGTAGTGATGGGCGTCGTGTTCGTTCTTATGGGTGTGGTAGTTGCAGTTGTGGGCGTCGTGGTCGTGGTTGTGGCTGTGGTTGTTGTAGTGGTGGGCGTTGTGGAGGTGGATGTGGGCTTGGTAGTTGTAGTGGTGGGAGTTGTACTAGTGGTTGTGGGCGTGGTAATTGTAGTGGTGGGCATCGTGGTCGTGGTTGTAATGAGTTTATCAACGTCTGCTACTTCATTCCAGGTGGGCGTGGCGGTTGTCGTGTTGGTCGTCGTTGTCGTGGTTATGAGTGTGGTAGTTCTAGTGGTGGGCGTCGTGTTCGTTGCTATGGGTGTGATAGTTGCAGTGGTGGGCGTCGTTGTCGTTGTTGGGTGTGTGGTAGTTGCAGTGGTGTGCGTTGTGGTCGTGGGTGTAGTGCGTTTATCGATGTCTGCTACTTCATTCCAGGCGGGCGTGGAAGTTGTAGTGGTGGGCGTCGTAGTCGTGGTTGAGGGTGTGTTAGTTTTAGTGGTGGGCGTTGTGGTTGTGGGTGTGGTAGTAGCAGTGGTGAGCGTCGTGGTCGTTGTTGTGGGTGTAGTTGTTGTAGTGGTGGGCGTCGTGGTCGTCGTTGTGGGTGTAGTCGTTGTAGTGGTGGGCGTTGTGCTCGTGGTTGTGGGTGTGGTAGTTGTAGTGGTGGGCGTCGTGGTGGTGGTTGTGGGTGTAGTTGTTGTAGTGGTGGGCGTCGTGGTGGTGGTTGTGGGTGTAGTTGTTGTAGTGGTCGGCGTCGTGGTCGTGGTTGAGGGTGTGTTAGTTTTAGGGGTGGGCGTTGTGGTTGTGGGTGTGGTAGTAGCAGTGGTGGGCGTCGTGGTCGTTGTTGTGGGTGTAGTTGTTGTAGTGGTGGGCGTCGTGGTCGTCGTTGTGGGTGTAGTTGTTGTAGTGGTGGGCGTCGTGTTCGTTGATATGGGTGTGGTAGCTGCAGTGGTGGGCGTCGTGGTCGTGAATGTGGGTGTAGTAGTTGTACTGATGGGCGTTGTGTTCGTGTTTGTGCGTGTGGTAGTTCTAGTGTTGGGCGTTGTGGATGTGGGCTTGGTTGTTGTAGTTGTGGGAGTTGTGCTAGTGGTTGTCGGTGTGGTACTTGCAGTGGTGGGCGTCATGGTTGTGGTTGTGGGTGTAGAAGTTGCAGTGGTGGGCGTCGTGGTCGTGGATGTGGGTGTGGTAGTTGTACTAGTGGCCGTTGTGCTCGTGGTTGTGGGTATGGTAGTTGCAGTGGTGGGCGTTGTGGATGTGGGCTCGGTAGTTGTAGTGGTGGGAGTTGTGCTAGTGGTTGTCGGTGTGGTACTTGCAGTGGTGGGCGTCGTGGTCGTGGTTGTGGGTGTGGTTGTTGAAGTGGTGGGCGTTTTGGTCGTGGCTGTTGGTGCGGTAGTTGTAGTGGTGGGAGTTGTGGATGTAGTTGTAATGAGTTTATCGATGTCTGCTACTTCATTCCAGGTAGGCGTGACGGTTCTTGTGTTGGTCGTCGTAGTCGTGTTTATGAGTGTGGTAATTCTAGTGGTGGGCGTTGTGGTCGTGGTTGTGGATGTGGTGGTTGTAGTGATGGGCGTCGTGTTCGTTCTTATGGGTGTGGTAGTTGCAGTTGTGGGCGTCGTGGTCGTGGTTGTGGCTGTGGTTGTTGTAGTGGTGGGCGTTGTGGAGGTGGATGTGGGCTTGGTAGTTGTAGTGGTGGGAGTTGTACTAGTGGTTGTGGGCGTGGTAATTGTAGTGGTGGGCATCGTGGTCGTGGTTGTAATGAGTTTATCAACGTCTGCTACTTCATTCCAGGTGGGCGTGGCGGTTGTCGTGTTGGTCGTCGTTGTCGTGGTTATGAGTGTGGTAGTTCTAGTGGTGGGCGTCGTGTTCGTTGCTATGGGTGTGATAGTTGCAGTGGTGGGCGTCGTTGTCGTTGTTGGGTGTGTGGTAGTTGCAGTGGTGTGCGTTGTGGTCGTGGGTGTAGTGCGTTTATCGATGTCTGCTACTTCATTCCAGGCGGGCGTGGAAGTTGTAGTGGTGGGCGTCGTAGTCGTGGTTGAGGGTGTGTTAGTTTTAGTGGTGGGCGTTGTGGTTGTGGGTGTGGTAGTAGCAGTGGTGAGCGTCGTGGTCGTTGTTGTGGGTGTAGTTGTTGTAGTGGTGGGCGTCGTGGTCGTCGTTGTGGGTGTAGTCGTTGTAGTGGTGGGCGTTGTGCTCGTGGTTGTGGGTGTGGTAGTTGTAGTGGTGGGCGTCGTGGTGGTGGTTGTGGGTGTAGTTGTTGTAGTGGTGGGCGTCGTGGTGGTGGTTGTGGGTGTAGTTGTTGTAGTGGTCGGCGTCGTGGTCGTGGTTGAGGGTGTGTTAGTTTTAGGGGTGGGCGTTGTGGTTGTGGGTGTGGTAGTAGCAGTGGTGGGCGTCGTGGTCGTTGTTGTGGGTGTAGTTGTTGTAGTGGTGGGCGTCGTGGTCGTCGTTGTGGGTGTAGTTGTTGTAGTGGTGGGCGTTGTGGTCGTGGTTGTGGGTGTGGTGGTTGTAGTGGTGGGCGTAGTCGTGGTGAACGTGGTTGTAAATATTTTTTCGAAATGTTTTAGTCCTATGAACTTAAAGAAGGGTTTAAATGGGTCCCACTCGGACATGTTAGTTTTAGTGGTGGGCGTTGTGGTTGTTGGTGTGCTAGTAGCAGTGGTGGGCGTCGTGTTCGTTGTTGTGGGTGTAGTTGTTGTAGTGGTGGGCGTTGTGGTCGTTGTTGTGGGTGTAGTTGTTGTAGTGGTGGGAGTTGTGGTCGTGGTTGAGGGTGTGGCAGTTGAAGTGGTGGGTGCTGTGGTTGTGGGTGTTGCAGTTGTTGTGGTGGGCGTCGTGGTCGTGGATGAGGGTGTGGTAGTTGAAGTGGTGGGCGTTGTGGTTTTGGGTGTGCTAGTAGCAGTGGTGGGCGTCGTTGTTGTGGGTGTAGTTGTTGTAGTGGTGGGCGTTGTGGTCGTGAATGTGGGTGTAGTAGTTGTACTGATGGGCGTTGTGTTCGTGTTTGTGCGTGTGGTAGTTCTAGTGTTGGGCGTTGTGGATGTGGGCTTGGTTGTTGTAGTTGTGGGAGTTGTGCTAGTGGTTGTCGGTGTGGTACTTGCAGTGGTGGGCGTCATGGTTGTGGTTGTGGGTGTAGAAGTTGCAGTGGTGGGCGTTGTGGTCGTGGTTGTGGGCTTGGAAGCTGTAGTGGCGGGAGTTGTGCTAGTGGTTGTGGTTGTGGTACTTGTAGTGGTGAGCGTCGTGGTCGTGGCTGTTGGTGCGGTAGTTGTAGTGGTGGGAGTTGTGGATGTAGTTGTAATGAGTTTATCGATGTCTGCTACTTCATTCCAGGTAGGCGTGACGGTTCTTGTGTTGGTCGTCGTAGTCGTGTTTATGAGTGTGGTAATTCTAGTGGTGGGCGTTGTGGTCGTGGTTGTGGATGTGGTGGTTGTAGTGATGGGCGTCGTGTTCGTTCTTATGGGTGTGGTAGTTGCAGTTGTGGGCGTCGTGGTCGTGGTTGTGGCTGTGGTTGTTGTAGTGGTGGGCGTTGTGGAGGTGGATGTGGGCTTGGTAGTTGTAGTGGTGGGAGTTGTACTAGTGGTTGTGGGCGTGGTAATTGTAGTGGTGGGCATCGTGGTCGTGGTTGTAATGAGTTTATCAACGTCTGCTACTTCATTCCAGGTGGGCGTGGCGGTTGTCGTGTTGGTCGTCGTTGTCGTGGTTATGAGTGTGGTAGTTCTAGTGGTGGGCGTCGTGTTCGTTGCTATGGGTGTGATAGTTGCAGTGGTGGGCGTCGTTGTCGTTGTTGGGTGTGTGGTAGTTGCAGTGGTGTGCGTTGTGGTCGTGGGTGTAGTGCGTTTATCGATGTCTGCTACTTCATTCCAGGCGGGCGTGGAAGTTGTAGTGGTGGGCGTCGTAGTCGTGGTTGAGGGTGTGTTAGTTTTAGTGGTGGGCGTTGTGGTTGTGGGTGTGGTAGTAGCAGTGGTGAGCGTCGTGGTCGTTGTTGTGGGTGTAGTTGTTGTAGTGGTGGGCGTCGTGGTCGTCGTTGTGGGTGTAGTCGTTGTAGTGGTGGGCGTTGTGCTCGTGGTTGTGGGTGTGGTAGTTGTAGTGGTGGGCGTCGTGGTGGTGGCTGTGGGTGTAGTTGTTGTAGTGGTGGGCGTCGTGGTGGTGGTTGTGGGTGTAGTTGTTGTAGTGGTCGGCGTCGTGGTCGTGGTTGAGGGTGTGTTAGTTTTAGGGGTGGGCGTTGTGGTTGTGGGTGTGGTAGTAGCAGTGGTGGGCGTCGTGGTCGTTGTTGTGGGTGTAGTTGTTGTAGTGGTGGGCGTCGTGGTCGTCGTTGTGGGTGTAGTTGTTGTAGCGGTGGGCGTTGTGGTCGTGGTTGTGGGTGTGGTGGTTGTAGTGGTGGGCGTAGTCGTGGTGAACGTGGTTGTAAATATTTTTTCGAAATGTTTTAGTCCTATGAACTTAAAGAAGGGTTTAAATGGGTCCCACTCGGACATGTTAGTTTTAGTGGTGGGCGTTGTGGTTGTTGGTGTGCTAGTAGCAGTGGTGGGCGTCGTGTTCGTTGTTGTGGGTGTAGTTGTTGTAGTGGTGGGCGTTGTGGTCGTTGTTGTGGGTGTAGTTGTTGTAGTGGTGGGAGTTGTGGTCGTGGTTGAGGGTGTGGCAGTTGAAGTGGTGGGTGCTGTGGTTGTGGGTGTTGCAGTTGTTGTGGTGGGCGTCGTGGTCGTGGATGAGGGTGTGGTAGTTGAAGTGGTGGGCGTTGTGGTTTTGGGTGTGCTAGTAGCAGTGGTGGGCGTCGTTGTTGTGGGTGTAGTTGTTGTAGTGGTGGGCGTTGTGGTCGTGGTTGTAGGTAGGTAGTCTACTACTTCAATCCAGGTATTGAAGACTGGTTCTCCTATCCGGATGGGCATGGCAGTTGTAGTGGTGGGTGTAGTCGTTGTGGACGTGGTTGTAAATATTTTTTCGAAATGTTTAAGTCCTATGAATTTAAAGAAGGGTTGAAATGGGTCCCACTCGGACATGTTAGTTTTGGTGGTGGGCGTTGTGGCTGTGGGCGTGGTAGTTGTAGTGGTGGGCGTTGTGGTCGTTGTTGTGGGTGTAGTTGTTGTAGTGGTGGGCATTGTGGTCGTGGTTGAGGGTGTGGTAGTTGAAGTGGTGCGCGTTGTGGTTGTGGGTGTGCTTGTAGCAGTGGTGGGCGTCGTGGTCGTGGTTGTGGGTGTAGTTGTTGTGGTGGTGGGCGTCGTGGTCGTTGTTGTGGGTGTAGTTGTTGTAGTGGTGGGCGTTGTGGTCGTTGTTGTGGGTGTAGTTGTTGTAGTGGTGGGCGTTGTGGTCGTGGTTGTGGGTGTGGTAGTTGTAGTGGTGGGCGTAGTCGTGGTGGACGTGGTTGTAAATATTTTTTCGAAATGTTTTAGTCCTATGAACTTAAAGAAGGGTTGAAATGGGTCCCACTCGGACATGTTAGTTTTAGTGGTGGGCGTTGTGGTTGTTGGTGTGCTAGTAGCAGTGGTGGGCGTCGTGGTCGTTGTTGTGGGTGTAGTTGTTGTAGTGGTGGGCGTTGTGGTCGTGGTTGTGGGTGTAGTTGTTGAAGTGGTGGGCGTCGTGGTAGTGGATGAGGGTGTGGTAGTTGAAGTGGTGGGCATTGTGGTTTTGGGTGTGCTAGTAGCAGTGGTGGGCGTTGTGGTCGTTGCTGTGGGTGTAGTTGTTGTAGTGGTGGGCGTTGTGGTCGTGGTTGTAGGTAGGTAGTCTACTACTTCAATCCAGGTATTTAAGACTGGTTCTCCTATCCGGATGGGCATGGCAGTTGTAGTGGTGGGTGCTGTGGTTGTGGGTGTAGCAGTTGTAGTGGTGGGCGTCGTGGTCGTGGTTGTGGGTGTAGTTGTTGTAGTGGTGGGAGTCGTGGTCCTGGTTGAGGGTGTGGTAGTTTTTGTGGGGGGCGTCGTGGTTGTGGGTGTGCTAGTAACAGTGGTGGGCGTCGTGGTCGTTGTTGTGGGTGTAGTTGTTGTAGTGGTGGGCGTCGTGGTCGTGGTTGTGGGTGTGGTAGCTGTAGTGGTGGGCGTAGTCGTGGTGGACGTGGTTGTAAATATTTTTTCGAAATATTTTAGTCCTATGAACTTAAAGAAGGGTTTAAATGGGTCCCACTCGGGCATGTTAGTTTTAGTGGTGGGCGTTGTGGCTGTGGGCGTGGTAGTTGTAGTGGTGGGCGTTGTGGTCGTTGTTGTGGGTGTAGTTGTTGTAGTGGTGGGCATTGTGGTCGTGGTTGAGGGTGTGGTAGTTGAAGTGGTGCGCGTTGTGGTTGTGGGTGTAGTTGTTGTAGTGGTGGGCGTCGTGGTCGTGGTTGTGGGTGTAGTTGTTGTGGTGGTGGGCGTCGTGGTCGTTGTTGTGGGTGTAGTTGTTGTAGTGGTGGGCGTTGTGGTCGTGGTTGTGGGTGTTGTTGTTGTAGTGGTGGGCATTGTGGTCGTGGTTGAGGGTGTGTTTGTTGAAGTGGTGCGCGTTGTGGTTGTGGGTGTGCTTGTAGCAGTGGTGGGCGTCGTGGTCGTGGTTGTGGGTGTAGTTGTTGTGGTGGTGGGCGTTGTGGTCGTGGTTGTGGGTGTGGTAGCTGTAGTGGTGGGCGTAGTCGTGGTGGACGTGGTTGTAAATATTTTTTCGAAATATTTTAGTCCTATGAACTTAAAGAAGGGTTTAAATGGGTCCCACTCGGGCATGTTAGTTTTAGTGGTGGGCGTTGTGGCTGTGGGCGTGGTAGTTGTAGTGGTGGGCGTTGTGGTCGTTGTTGTGGGTGTAGTTGTTGTAGTGGTGGGCATTGTGGTCGTGGTTGAGGGTGTGGTAGTTGAAGTGGTGCGCGTTGTGGTTGTGGGTGTAGTTGTTGTAGTGGTGGGCGTCGTGGTCGTTGTTGTGGGTGTAGTTGTTGTAGTGGTGGGCGTTGTGGTCGTTGTTGTGGGTGTAGTTGTTGTAGTGGTGGGCATTGTGGTCGTGGTTGAGGGTGTGGTAGTTGAAGTGGTGCGCGCTGTGGTTGTGGGTGTGCTTGTAGCAGTGGTGGGCGTCGTGATCGTGGTTGTGGGTGTAGTTGTTGTGGTGGTGGGCGTCGTGGTCGTTGTTGTGGGTGTAGTTGTTGTAGTGGTGGGCGTTGTGGTCGTGGTTGTGGGTGTAGTTGTTGTAGTGGTGGGCGTTGTGGTCGTGGTTGTGGGTGTAGATGTTGTAGTGGTGGGCATTGTGGTCGTGGTTGAGGGTGTGGTAGTTGAAGTGGTGCGCGCTGTGGTTGTGGGTGTGCTTGTAGCAGTGGTGGGCGTCGTGATCGTGGTTGTGGGTGTAGTTGTTGTGGTGGTGGGCGTCGTGGTCGTTGCTGTGGGTGTAGTTGTTGTAGTGGTGGGCGTTGTGGTCGTGGTTGTGGGTGTAGTTGTTGTAGTGGTGGGCGTTGTGGTCGTGGTTGTGGGTGTAGTTGTTGTAGTGGTGGGCATTGTGGTCGTGGTTGAGGGTGTGGTTGTTGAAGTGGTGCGCGTTGTGGTTGTGGGTGTGCTTGTAGCAGTGGTGGGCGTCGTGGTCGTGGTTGTGGGTGTAGTTGTTGTGGTGGTGGGCGTTGTGGTCGTGGTTGTGGGTGTGGTAGCTGTAGTGGTGGGCGTAGTCGTGGTGGACGTGGTTGTAAATATTTTTTCGTAATATTTTAGTCCTATGAACTTAAAGAAGGGTTTAAATGGGTCCCACTCGGGCATGTTAGTTTTAGTGGTGGGCGTTGTGGCTGTGGGCGTGGTAGTTGTAGTGGTGGGCGTTGTGGTCGTTGTTGTGGGTGTAGTTGTTGTAGTGGTGGGCATTGTGGTCGTGGTTGAGGGTGTGGTAGTTGAAGTGGTGCGCGTTGTGGTTGTGGGTGTAGTTGTTGTAGTGGTGGGCGTCGTGGTCGTTGTTGTGGGTGTAGTTGTTGTAGTGGTGGGCGTTGTGGTCGTGGTTGTGGGTGTAGTTGTTGTAGTGGTTGGCATTGTGGTCGTGGTTGAGGGTGTGGTAGTTGAAGTGGTGCGCGTTGTGGTTGTGGGTGTGCTTGTAGCAGTGGTGGGCGTCGTGGTCGTGGTTGTGGGTGTAGTTTTTGTAGTGGTGGGCGTCGTGGTCGTTGTTGTGGGTGTAGTTGTTGTAGTGGTCGGCGTTGTGGTCGTTGTTGTGGGTGTAGTTGTTGTAGTGGTGGGCGTTGTGGTCGTGGTTGTGGGTGTGGTTGTTGTAGTGGTGGGCATTGTGGTCGTGGTTGAGGGTGTGGTAGTTGGAGTGGTGCGCGTTGTGGTTGTGGGTGTGCTTGTAGCAGTGGTGGGCGTCGTGGTCGTTGTTGTGTGTGTAGTTGTTGTAGTGGTGGGCGTTGTGGTAGTTGTTGTGGGTGTAGTTGTTGTAGTGGTGGGCGTTGTGGTCGTGGTTGTGGGTGTGGTAGTTGGAGAGGTGGGCGTCGTGGTCGTGTTTGTGGGTGTGGTAGTTGAAGTGGTAGGCGTTGTGGTCGTGGGTGTGGCAATTGTAGTTGTGGGCGTCGTGGTCGTGGTTGTGGGTGTGGTAGTTGAAGTGGTGGGCGTTGTGGTCGTGGTTGTGGGTAGGTAGTCTACTACTTCAATCCAGGTATTGAAGACTGGTTCTCCAATCCAGATGGGCATGGCAGTTGTAGTGGTGGGCGCTGTGGTTGTGGGTGTGGCAATTGTAGTTGTGGGCGTCGTGGTCGTGGTTGTGGGTGTAGTTGTTGTAGTGGTGGGCGTTGTGGTCGTGGTTGTGGGTGTGGTGGTTGATGTGGTGGGCGTTGTGGTCGTGGTTGTGGGTAGGTAGTCTACTACTTCTATCCAGGTATTGAAGACTGGTTCTCCAATCCAGATTGGCATGGCAGTTGTAGTAATGGGCGTCGTGGTTGTGATTGTGGGTGTGGTTGTTGTAGTGGTGTGTGTGATAGATGTCATGAGCATTTGATTCTCTCGATAGTTAGGGTTGGTTATTTTATTAATGGATGATTTGAATTTATTGAAGTCTCCTTCTGGAATCCAGTTGTTTTCTATCGGAGGCGTTACAATCTGTTTCACCCAAGTGTCGTCAACCTATGCATTAACAGATCATACAGAGAAAAAGGAATTGCTAGTTACTTACATATAAACATCTACCTACCTACCTTCCTGCGAAGGTAAGTAGGTAGCAATATGGATAAAAGGAAAAGGTAATGCATTTATATACACCTTTCTAGTTAACTACCTGCCTATCTATCTACCTGCCTAACTAAGTTGCTACCTACCTTCCTAGATAGCTATCTACCTACCTTATTATGTCTACAAATGCATATATTCCTACTTACATACTTACTGACATAACAGTAATATTGTATTTTCGTTTCATACATTAACTGCAGTCAAAATGGCGCATACTCATGTATTCATAATCAGGAAGATTTTTACATGAAACAATTGGATGTACTGAAGAATGCATTGCAAACTGCGTAAACTGAAATAATCGTCTGTTAATGATAGAATAGACAAAGGATGGATTGCATTGTATTGTATTTGATAACTTATTTAGCGCTTCTTACAGAACAAACTACTCTGAGGCGTTTCCGGCATGAGAGCCCCTGAGAAATAAAGACGTCTTTAAACAACGAGCTGACTGAGCTCTATCACAAACAGTAACCCTTGCACGAAACGATAGCGGAAGTTCATTCCACAGCAAAAACATCTGAACAACAGTAGAAAACCCTCTGCCGAGCAAGTGAGTATAATCAGGGCCTGAGAAATCGCGTTGGAAAGAGACGTTTACTTCATTTGTGGTTCCGACAACGATGATGGTGACTCCGAGTTTCTTGATTTCGTCGGCTTCGTTTAGTACATCCTCCACTCCTGCCGTCGGAATTCCATTTGTGATTAGGATAAGAACGCTGGGAACGTTAGCTCGTTCTCCGCCCGCCTCATTAAAGACGTGTAGCCTCGCTTCCCTCAGGCCAGCTGCAGGGTTTGCGTTGCCGTTTGTCCACGGGACGCCATGTATTGCGTCTTTAACTTCTTCTGGTGACTGATATTTATTGAAGTCGAAGACCAGTTTAGCATCGTCCGCTGCAATCATACACTTAAGTTTCAGCCAAGCGTCAGTGCATAGAATTGTTCAAGTTACTTCAACTGATGTTCTTCGCTAGTGTTCAAATGTATTGTTTCCTTGCAGTTTCGGCCGGTCCCCATTAGGTTAAGAGTAATAGAAGCACACTGAGGAAGGAAATTTATTTTTAATTTTATTGTAATTGGACCTATGTTCTGTGTAGGATTCCGTAAACCTGTGCTCCTGGAAGTTGAAAGAAAGGTCTCAGATATTTCTTTGTATGCTTAAGTTGGCTTATTTCAGAGATTTTAATCTCTAGCAGGAACGGACGTTAAATTGCGTAGCGCCATTCAAACGGGCAGCAGTGCAGAAGGATCTCACCGGATGAATTCGTTGAAAACGAGCAGGGTGGTGGCCATACAGTCGCCATAGAAAATCATGTAGGCCTACATTTACATTTATTTAAATTATTTTGCATAAATTCAAGGTCATATGATCCTAGGCGCAGACAGATTTTGCGACGGTATGGAGATGTTTAGGCGCCAGTACGCGATCCACTTAGACAGACTACAAGACAGACAGACAGGCAGGAAGAGAGACAAACAGAGATACAGACCAGACTACAAAAGAACGCAATTTCTTAAGGAGAGAATAAGGTGACACTGCGGCACCAGGAGTCTGTTGCCGTGGCATTTTCAAATCTTCGTTTCGCCATCTACCGTCTGTGGAAGTCTTCGTCTCAGATTCCGCATTCAAGAGGCACCGCGGACAACACTAACGTTTGATGAACACCATTCAGGACTAGGAGCGAGCAATTTCGTCGGACTTATGATCATATTTGATATTTACGTATAAATTATTGTATTGCGATTCAGACATGTTATGCTACAGAAATATTTTGAGTCCGATAGCTAGTGGTCAATGTCAACAATTATTTAGCTCCAAGAGCACGTGTTCGGTAAGGAAGTTAGTGATGTGATGAGATGACTACAGCCGTATGCCGTTGAAATATACTATTGACTAAAGTAGACCAATTGAAGCCTGTAAGTCAGTAAGCAAGTCAGTACGTAAATAGACGAATAACGCATTTGTTAACTCGCTATATGTCCATTAACAAAACAAGGAATCCGTGGCGTAGGTGGTTCCCAGGGGCCAGACAACAAAAGCAAGAACGCAGAAATAGATATTAAGTTGCTGTACGAAAATGTCTAACGAGACATTGTTGTGAGTAATGTAAGAAGATATGAAGATATGTAGTCAATCTATTACCGAAAGTTACAGCCGCCGCATGGGTGTATGTTGGTCCGACGAAGAGGAAGTCGACCGCATTATCGGTAAATCCAGTAATCGCACCCCAGTTGTCTGGTACTCCTTCTACGATTCTGCCTGATTTCTCGATGACGAATGCAACATCAAGGATGTACTCCGAATCTTGAACACAAGTCATAAGTCAATAACCGAACAAGAACAAGAACAATCTGCTGATGGAGAGTGTATCTTTTTCACTGTATTAACAAAACACTGATATTTTCATTTTCAGTCAGGTGCAGAAAAACTGCAAATTTTACTTAGGCCCAAGTTATTTTTGAACTGTGCTTAATTCCTAACTATTAAACAAAAATGTGAATTCAAGTGAAAATCGAATCCTTCACAAGACTAACAGTAGTTGAAAGCGAAGTCACTCTATGTGCATGTATATAGTGGAGGCAATCGCTCATGTCTCTCTAAGAAATATATATATAGGCTATATATATATGTGTGTGTGCATACATACATGCATGCATGTGTAAGTACATACTACATTCAAACATACATTGAAACATACAGTACATGCATGCATTCATACAGTTGCCTGCCTGTGAATACCGGTAAGCTGGTTTACGAATCTCGAGGGTACAATTAAGATTACGATTACATACATACATGCAACATACTTACATAAATACATACATATATACAGATACGTACGTTAATTAACACATAGTAAACGCTGTATTTGGCTAATGCCACCTACCTAGATCTGATATCTGTGAGTAAACCCTCCAAGAAATTGCCATGGCAATTATAACTACGACAAGCGACGTGCGTCTCATGTCTACAGTTCAATGCAACAAAAAGTTACATCATCGTCAGCATCAGAAGCTTTTACGGTGAGCTGTGTGTAGGTTGAAGAACATCTATGGTATGGTGCTGAGAATTTATGAGATTTATATCACATGATATCACATAACATAACATCATCGTCGTCGTTGTCCTAGTCCTCGTCTTTGTCGTCATCGTCGTCGTCGTCGCTGTGGTTGTCATCGTCCGTCACCACTACCGCATCGTCACCTTACTGTAGCTCATATAATAAGACTCAGAGTGTTGAGACGAAAGTTTACTAAGAGTTGTTGGATGTAACAGTAAGAACAGACCCCAGGCAACTCTATTCGGTGTAGTTGTACTAATTTCCAAGGAAAACGATTCGTGCAACCTATAAATTCTCTATTCTATTAGAAATCGATAAAACTTCTTTTATTATAATCCTTTCCTCAATCGGTTCATTCAGTCAGAAATCCCGAAATGTATTTAAAATATAAGACATAATTGTGACGTCATCTGTACCTGACCCAAAGAGTCGAGTATATTGGATACGTTGATTTTAAATTTCGTGACGCATTTTTACATAAATTTAGTAATTTTTAACAGTTAAATTAATTATTGATTTGATCTTAAGGTGTTTATTTTTGACCATTTTGTTCTTTTCTTCTGCTTTTGAGATAAATTTTAATTATTCATTTCTGCTTTGTGTTCATTTGCCTGTCGTTCATGTCGCGCATGCGCCGTTGGCTGACCTGCGATTTTTGTCGTAACATATGGGGACTCGTCCAAACGTTTTCCTTTTTTAGAGTGGAAATTTTGAAAAATTGTGTTTGGAAAATTTGAAAAGAGGGAAATTGAAATTGCTTGGGGAGTTATCCAATAGTTCTTTACTAAGGTAAAATGGAAACGCCCGTTGCAGGCAAACCACTTGTGCATCAGTTACGCTTAAACTTCCTCACACAAATCTGACTATCTTTAATGTATATCGCCCTCCATCCTCCTCTTCATATTCAAGTCCTCCATCGGTCTTCCTGAAAGAATTTACCACCCTCCTCTCTACTGCCGCCACTACACCTCATGAATTTCTGATTACAGGTGACTTCAATATACATGTCGATAACCCCTCTGACACATTTGCTTCTGAATTCCTCACCCTATTGTCCTCAACTAATCTGGTTCAACATGTCAAATTCCCGACCCACATTCACAATCACACACTTGACCTCATTATCACGTCATCGTTCTCCACTCTATCACCTGATATATCTTTCTCTTTTGACTCGCCATCTGATCATTACCCCATCTTTACATATCTTAACATTCTTCCGACACCACGTCCTGATCCTGTCTTTCATTCTTTTCGTCGCATCAGTTCAATAAATATTGAAGCCTTCACACAAGATATTTCCTGTTCTGATCTCGTGTTAAATCCACCCTCCTCCCTGAATGACCTTCTCTCTTCATATAACACCACTCTTTCCACTATCCTTGACAAGCATGCTCCTATTATTACCAAATCTCGTTCTCACTCTAACAATCCTTGGTTCAATTCCTATCTCCAGGCCTTCAAATCTTTCCGGCGACGCCTTGAGCGTGCCTATAAACGCACCAGGGATCCTCAACTTCTCTCTGCCCTTAAATCTGCCACAAATAAATACCATCGCCTTCTTACTGCAACTAAACAAAGATTTTACTCCTCACTAGTTCGTTCTCGATCCTCTAGCCCTCGCCTTCTCTGGAAAACCATTAACCAGCTCCTCCATCGGAACTCATCTAGTCCACTTCCAAATTCTCTTCCGTCTTCTTCAATAGCCGACTCGTTCTGTTCTTTCTTTTCGAACAAAATTAGTACCCTCCGTCTCTCTCTTCAATCTCTACTTTCCAAAACCTCCAACAATCCAGCTGCTGATGCTCCCTCTTCCACCTATGACAGTCCACCTTCCCCACCTCGATCCTCATTTTCTGCTTTTCAACCTACATCAGAGACCGAAATACTAAATCTGCTAAAATCTCTCCCAAACAAACAATGTGAACTTGACCCTATACCTACCTCCTTATTGAAAGACTGTGCATCTGTCCTTGTTCCAATTATTACCAAAATAGTTAACCTCTCCCTCTCTACTGGAAATTTTTCCCTTCTTTTTAAACACTCTCTTGTTACCCCTCTTCTCAAGAAATCATCTCTCGACAAGGAAATCCTTTCTAACTACCGGCCTGTTTCTAACCTGACTTTCATCTCCAAATTAACTGAACGGATTGTCCTCTCTCGAATCAATAACTATTTAGCTTCTAACTCACTCATTAACCCACACCAGTCTGGTTTTACTAAACGCCACTCAACCGAAACTCTGCTGACATCTCTCTACAACAAGCTTGTTTCTGCCATTTCTCATCAACAGGTTTCTTGCCTCTGTCTCCTCGATATCTCTGCAGCCTTCGACACCATAGATCACAATATCTTACTCCACCGACTTTCAACCTGGTTTGGTTTTGCTGACACTGCTCTCCTATGGATACAGTCTTATCTCTCCTCCCGCTCTTTCTCTGTTAAAACTTCGGAAGCCTCTTCTAAGTCATGCCCTCTTACTTGCGGAGTTCCACAAGGCTCCGTTCTTGGACCTCTTCTGTTTATCCTCTACACTACCCCACTCAGTTCACTCATTAAAGCATCCTCCGTTGACCATCACCTCTATGCTGATGACACCCAACTATTCATCTCTTTCTCTCCAAATTGTTTCAATGAATCTACAGATCATCTTCTTTGTGTGGTTAAACAAATCTCCTCTTGGATGACATCTAATCTCTTATGCCTGAACCCATCTAAAACTGAATTCATACTTATAGGCCTACGTGACCAGCTCAAGAAAATTCCTGACCCCTCTATCTCCCTCAGCCTGGACTCTGCCTCCACCCACACCTTTAATACTAACTCCTCTGTCCGTAATTTAGGTGTTATTTTCGACCAGAACCTTACTTTTTCTGATCATATCACCCATCTTTCCCGCTCTTGCTTTATGCATATCCGCGACCTTCGCAGAATCCGTCCTATGCTTGACTTCAAAACCGCATCTATCATTGCCACATCCATAGTCCATGCAAAACTTGACTACTGCAATTCACTTTTCCTCAATATTGACACAACCCAGATAAATCGCCTACAAGCTATCCAGAATGCTCTCGCACGTGCTGTCACCAAAACCCCCGAATACCATCACATCACCCCTGTTCTCAAATCACTGCACTGGCTTAAAATACCAGAACGAATAGAGTACAAAGTCTTATCCCTCACCTACAACACACTTCAATCCTCCCAACCCTCCTATCTTCGTCAATTATTTACTATCCAACCACTCCGTTCAACCCGCTCCTCATCTGTCCTAACACTTCTTCGCCCTCCCGTCACCTCATCCTTAAAATTTGGAAATCGCTCGATAGCCATAGCTGCCCCACCCCTTTGGAATAAACTCCCGCCAGAATTGCGACAGTTGTCTGGTCAATCATACGAACTCACCAACACTTCACCTCTTTCAGTTTCTGCGCAGGTCTTTCACTCAAGACTGAAAACACTTCTTTTCCAGAAATCTTATCCTGATTCTTCCTCTTCCTCTTGTCTCTCTTCTCGCTTCAGTTTCAAACATCATCCACCGTAGCCGTCCGACTGTCTGAGTGCCTGACTCCTGGATCTTGACCCTTTTGCCTATCGATTTTGTTTTGACTGAGCGCCTGTGAATAAGCTGGTTCCCGCGACTTAGCTTTCGTTGAGCGCTGTAGAAATTTCGAGATTACGATTACGATTACGATTACTTGAACTCGACGACATTTTTATATGTCGGTCGAAGAGTTGCGCCGAGAATTGGAGAAATTGGGACAAGAAAGTAAGGGGCTAACTAAATTACAATTGCAAAAAGCATTGTCAAAATTTGTAACTCCTAAGAAAGCGGAGAAAGTGGAGTGGCGTTTGAAAGTGAAGTCCCAAGAATTGAAAGCTGCTAAGGTGGCACAAGAAGCTGAAATGCAGGCAAGAAAAGAAGAGAGAGAAGAAGAGAGAGAGTTTGAATTAGCGAAATTAAAGCTAGAAGCCGAGGCAGAGGAAAGAAAATTACGAGTTGAGGCAGAGGAAAGAAAATTACGAGTTGAGGCAGAGGAAAGAAAATTACGAGTCGAAGCAGAGGAAAGAATATAAAAACTAGAAGCCGAGGCAGAAGAAAGAAAGTTACGAGTACAGATGGAAGCGGAAGACAGAAAGTTGAGGATAGAAGCGGAGGAAAGAAAAGCGGCAATGGATTTGGAAGAGAAGAAGTTGTTAGCGGGAATGGGAGAACAGAGAAGACTATATGAGTTGGAATTGAAAAGGCTTGAAGGAGTGACGGAGGAACCGGAAGTTCGAAGAGAAGGAGGAATATTTCGTATTGCGTCAGCTGTTAAATTTGTTCCAAAATGGGAGGACACTGACGTCGAACATTATCTCCTTTCTTTTGAAAAAGCTATGTCTATTCATGGGTTCCGTAAGGATAAATGGACAGCGTTGCTCCATACGCAACTTACAGGGAAAGCACAAAAAGTTTTTTTCGAATTATCGTTCGAAGATTGTCAAGATTATGATATTTTGAAGCAGGCTTTACTTAATGCTTATGCACGAGTGCCGGAATATTATCGAAAAAGATTTCGCTCGTTAACAAAACGATCCGTTGAAACTTATTCTGCGTTTGCGTTTCGCCTAAATTTGCCATTTCAAAGATGGTTAGAGGGGGAAAATGCTTTGAACGATCTTGCAAGAGTGTTGGAAGTCTTTAAACTTGAACAATTCGTGAACTGTTTACCTTTGGAATTGCATAGATGGATAGTAGATAAGAAACCAAAGTCTCTATCCGAAGCTGCGAAATTGGCTGATGAATACGCTGTTTTATAGCAACCGTTTCGCGTAGATACAGATGGGGCTCGTCCGAAGCAAATTCGTCCGAGAGAAATTCATCCGTGTGTGGGTCGCCGGGAGCAAATTCATCCGAATGACGGTTGTCGGGATCATATTCGTTCGACGGAGGGTCGTCGTGACGGTCAGCCGATGAAAGAGCAACAAAGGGCCGTTGTTCAACCGGACGAGAAATCGCAGGAACGTGATAGTCGTGCGAGGCATTCTTCCGCCGAGTCAGAATCGGTTTCAGAGATGGTGCCGTGCAGTTCTTCGGTCGTATGCCGTTGGTTTGGTCGGTCGGAGCCACGCAGTCAACCGTGTCGGCCGTTCTGTCCAGTTGGTGAGTCAAGCAGTCATCCGTGTCGTGCAGCTAATTACGACTTCAGTTCGAGTGGTGCGTTTCCGGAGCTGGTGGTTGCTTCCAGTCGTGTGCCGGGTCAAAGTCGTCGTCCGATCTGTCACGCTTGGCCGGTTATGATGATGCCAAAGACGTTTCAGTCAAGTCGAAATTTTCCGCCAACTCTCAAGTTTGTACATAATCCTTGGTTTCGGCATACAAGTGTTAACGCTGATCTTTGGTCCAGAATACCGTTTTTATGGGTTGATCCTAGAGTAAGGGGAGCTTTGGGGTTTAGGTTAAGTAATGCGAGGGGTATTGACATTTAAAGTTTGAATAGGTTAATGTAGTTCAGATGTTTAGATTGGACTGTTCTTAAATTCACTTTGTCTGTTAAAGAAAAGATATTGCATTGACTATAGTTTATGAGAATTATTTATGATAACTTATGAATTTTGCGTAAAATGTGATTTGGTAGTTGTGTTGATGGGAGGTAGTTGCTTGAATCGTGATTGTTTTGCGATGTATAAGTTGAAGTAGTAGGATGGACTTTGGGTCTTCGGATTAAACTGTTATTATTAAGAGTTATTTAGTTGAGTATTTTTGACAGCCTTTTGGTACTTTATTGAGGTCTGTTCTGGCTTTGTCTTGTGATGTAGAGTTTTGTATTGTGAGGTGACTTTGTGGTGCCTCGTTGCGATTTGGTGAGTTTTGATAATTATTTTCTCCGGAGGTCCTAAGCTCCAATTATCATCTGTCTGGGTCGTATGTGGATGTTGTGTAGATATTAAGGGATGAGTTGATTGATGAGTTGCTGGTGGAATTAATTATAACTTGTGTTGATGTCGTTGAAAGTGTGTCGGGTAAATTTTATTCGTTTTGAGGTATGTGTAGTGTTCGATTAAGGTATTCTTGTGAGGACTTCGTGTATTGTTGTTTTCATGATTCGTTTGGCTGTTGGATGTGATTAGATCTGTTCTATCGGGATGTATTGGTTGTGTGTTGGAGTTGATATTGTTGTAGATTTTGTGTGGATTATACTGATTTGTGTATTTTTCTGGTTTTCGTTAGAGTCTCGGACTTTGTTTCGTCCATACCTGTGTTTTGGGGTGTTGTATACACGTTCCCTAGTCTGTATGGCTATTTTTTGACCAGGTATTGGATGTGTTGTTGCGGCAGTGTGTCTGCTTTTGAATGCTTGATGCATTTTGTATGTTCTGAGATTTCTGACGACCAGTTTATGTAACAGACTGTTAGTAGTTGGATTGATGTTTGCTATGTAGCTGATGATGGGAGGAATTGTGCAGTTAGGAATTGATTGGGTCATGAAGTTTTGTTGAGGCTATATTTTGTATTAGGATTGATTTTGTTCTGAATTGAATTGCTTGCATAATTGTGTTTTATCGTGAGGATTTTTTAGCGGTCACCCGTTGGGTGCCCTTCTTTGTTGTTCGGGGGTATGTTACAAGGGCACGTGCGGAAGGCAGGTTGGGTTAGGTCAGAAGGTGACACGTGTCCATGCAACATTCGGTTAGGAACACGTGCGCATGCACTTGTGTTGAAAGGAGTGTTTGAGGGAGTGTTTAAAGGAGTGGTCGTCTCGTTGGGAGAGGAGAATGTATAAAAGAGTGGAAAGTTCTTGAGAGAGATTGCGGTGAGAACAGGTTATGGGTCAGAGATTGTCGTGTTGGAGGAAGTTCGTTGAGTTGAAGTTGTTATTGCCGTTTTGGATTCGAGAATACAGAGTTTTAAACCAACGAACGTCGTGTGCTGGTTCGGCCTATACCTCTAGGAGCCTAATCGCTTCCCAGCATGCAACAGACGACATTCTCTTAACTTTACAGTTTTTAGGTACACACTAACCTGGCTGGCATACTTCAATTATATGCATTCATTAATCGCCCATGAACTGAAGAGGTGCTCTTTTCTCTTTAGGACACGCCTTTTAAAACTTTATGTGCCTCTATTTCTTGTGTTTAATTTCTGTCGCTGTGATTATGGCTGCTCTGTTATGTTATTTCTTGATATGTTGAAAGGATTGACATTGATCAGCCCTTTGTCTTTTCCAGCACAAAACGAGCCGTCGTGTGGGACCGTTAATTAGAACATCTGGCGGGGTCCGTTAGATCGTAGACCTGAGATTCAACTCCTCAGAGAGATGGACCCGCAGGCTTCCCTCTCTTCCGTTGTAGGCTGCCTGTATCTGCCTAATCAATCAAGACTCAATCTCTGCATGACTGTGCTAGACTTAACAGTAACAATAATCCATGTACCAGTGCTTTAACATTACAAAGGGTAGAATTTGAATTATTATTGGTAAGAACTGACCATAGGCTATTATAGGTCGATTGTAGTAATTTCAGTTACCTAGTTAGGATAGGCATGCTTATGACATTTTGGTAATTCACGAAAGTCCTTGTTGTCTAGCGATGCTTGTGATGTTTTGCAAGTTTGTAATTTTTAAATTATAACAATTTTGTTTATTTTACCTGTAATTATATAATAAGTTCCTGGCCTTTTTGTTGAAAATTACATAGGCCCACGCATGATTTCTAATTCGAACCAATTCGTAACTGTTTGAAAGAGCATTTGTCAAATATTAGAGCCCGTTCAATAAATTTATAAGCCGCCGCTAGTCCGGCCTCGAAAAAGTCGGTTTTCAAGCACTTCAGAGAGACGCGTGTGGCATCATTTGCCTTGTTAAGACTTCATTGCTGGTAGATGGTCGTCCAGTAAGCAGGCCTACTTCCGCAGAGGAAGGGAGGGAGGGTCACCCAAATTCGGACACGTGAGAGGGGGTTATGCCGAACGTGGGCATCGTTTGTAAATTTTGGGGTATTATACAGCTGCCGCCATCCTGTAGCAGAGTTAGCTCTGCATATTTTATTTAGAATAGCCTGATCTAGGCTTTAGTACCACGTTGCAAGTCTGTAGAAATGATAATTTTTTCGATGCTATTAACCAATGTCCTTCCCATAAATTTCCGCTTCTGGACTACAGCTGAACTCGCACATTATTATCTTCAGCGTAATCTCCGGATTTCTCGACAGCCCAAGAAAGATAATCAGTTGGAAGGAGGTCACTCACAGCTTGTCAGTCGCTCACAATTCGTGAGGGAGGTGTTATCAGGTCCGTAGACATATAGCGCCGTAGTTTATTTAACGACGCCTTCACATTAAAGATTAGGGGTGTCTACTTGATTGGCGAATTGCTGTATGCTTATAATAAGATCGTGCACCCTAACAATACGTTTGATAGACCTATTCTGCATTAAGCGTTTAACTCTGGTGGTTTTCTGCCGAAATCGGTGTGAATGCCCAAATTCTCTGCTGGATTATTTATCCGCAGAATATTAGGTAGGCCTCTATCACACAGAGCCTATGCAAAATCGTTCGCGTTAATTAATGTTCTCCATTAAGAACAGAAGAAATACTACTCTTGACTATTGGTTGTGCTGCGTCGGTCTTTTCCATCTGGTGTTTTTGATTGGTAACTGATTGCTTTGATGCTTGTAGTCCCACGATGACTGTTGATTTTATTCTTCAATGTTAATGCGGCTGCTAGTTTCGATATTGATACTCATCCTTTGTTTGACAACGACTGTGCTGTTCGTTCTTGGTTTCCGTTGGTCGTGCTCGTTCGGGTATTGCTAGCATCCAGACTGGCTTGATATACATACGTTTGCCTGATGCTGAGACTGTTACTTGAGGTTTCGTGTTTATGCTGCTGTTAAAAGTACTGGCAGTGGGATTAGTGTCTAGTGCTATGCTGTTGCTGATGTAGCGGATGTGACAATTAGTGTCTAGTGCTATGCTGTTGCTGATGGAGCGGATGTGACAATCAGTGTCTAGTGCTATGCTGTTGCTGATGGAGTGGATGTGACAATTAGTGTCTAGTGCTATGCTGTTGCTGATGGAGCGGATGTGACAATGAGTGTCTAGTGCTATGCTGTTGCTGATGGAGCGGATGTGACAATTAGTGTCTAGTGCTATGCTGTTGCTGATGGAGCGGATGTGACAATTAGTGTCTAGTGCTATGCTGTTGCTGATGGAGCGAATATGATAACTGCTGCAGCTGCTGCTGACTGAGGCATGAAGCGAGATTTGGTCGAGGACTGCCTGGCATAGTAGGATGCTCGTGTGGTAGATGTATACGACTGCAATCTTCGACTGCTGCTGTTGGAGCTGCTGCCTCGCCATCGTCCCCTCCCTCGCATCTTTTCGCGGCAACAGCACCTCTTCATCAGCGTTTGCTGCACCTGAAAACAAAGAAACTTGGTGATTATAAATGGTGGTGCGGACTGTTTCCTACCCATAACCTGACGCTGTAGTACTGACTCCAACTCAGATCTCTGTCACGAGGTAAAGGCTTGAGAGTCTACAGTTGCGAACAGTACAAAAGAAGGGAATGAGTTAAAGGCTTCACTGTTCGCTACCTACCACAAGCTCCCACCTGTTATTGTAGTTTCCCATAACCTTCTCTCATAACACTTACGTGGTGTTATTGGTAACTCTATAATATAGTAGTTTTCCATAGCGTTCTCTCATCACGGTCTCTGTTCTCTCTGGAAGAAGTTTAGGATGGCCCGTTTCACTAATTCAGAAAAGCAACATTGCGCGGTTTTGTCTCGAATGGGTAGCATATTAGGGATAACATCATAGTAAGGATAGGCTTTATATATTTAGGAAAAATAGGGTACGCTCTCTTACTCGTTCCATTCTTTTGTGTTGTTCGCAACTGTAGATTCTCAAGCCTTCACCTTGTGACAAAGTTCTGCTGCGTACTACCGCAACCCAAACTCAGACCGTCTCGCAGATCTCGCAACAGAGCTGTGACCCCACTAAAGTTGGTGTCATTTCTACCTCTTCCCTAGTAAGGCACGAGCTATTGCAGGCATTTCCTTCTCCGAGTTCTGCACATATTGCTCATCTTCCCGCTGTTTAGGTCCCGTCTGTTTTCCTGATGACCTCACAACAGAGTGGCCTCTCTAAAATAGTTAGGCCAATCAGTTCAGTCGGTGTCTGAATCGGAAAGTGGATGTTACATATATGGAGTCACCAGCTCCTTGACCAGTTGATCTCTCTTGACACACAGGCGGATCTGTTTATCGTATGGAAACTTCCGGTTTAAGTCTTCACGCGTGTAATAGTTTTGTAATGCATAGCGCACGTGCACGTGTTAGATGTAAATAAAGGCTACTTACTTACATACATAATACTTTCTAATCGTGCAATGCAGATGCGCTTGCCAGATGCAAAAGAAGGCTACTTTCTTGGGCCTACTTACCACATAATGCATGTGTCCTTGTCAGTATCCTTGTGCGAATAGGAGTAACGTATACTTACTTACTTATCGTGTGATTTAAATTATGATGTGCGCATGGGGTACTTGCGTCTGTGTTGAGAAAGCAGTAGAACAGCGATATGAAGAATCCTTGAAACGAGATGAAGAAATTGGCCGAGAAAGACCAAATGGCGAACTTGACCAGTGAGTCGGTCGATGGCTCAAACATCACTAGAAAGTTGTTTGCTCCGAGCAACGGCAAAAGAATCAGCGCAGCTCTTGCACATTTCCTAAATACACCCCAGTTAACTACTTGTATCCATGTAGGCCTGCTATGTATGCATGCATGTATACGTGCATATGGCTATTATATATAGCGCCTTTTAAGAACCTGCATCAACTCATCAACCGACTCTGATCAGGGTTCCATAGACAGGCCAATTAACTAACTAGACTTCGCCAGAGATTCTGACTCATGTTACAATACACGCCATGCTCACATTACATTTGTGAGTCTCTTTTCTCTTCAAATGTTCACATACATACGTATATACATTCATGCATGCATACATACACCTTCATACGTCTCTGCAGAAGTACGTATATACATATTTAACCACGGTTGTACATACATTCAAGCATATAAACATGCCTACGTACATGCATACATACGTACAAAAATGCACACATGCATGCATGCATACATACAATAGTAAAAATGGCATAACATAGCAACATAACATAAGTTGCATAGCATATACAACTGTAAAATTAAAGTTGCATATCTATGGGCCCACAGATACGAAGAAGGGGCCCGGTCTCGAATCTAAAAAGAGGGTCCCGCTCACAGCCTGATAAAAAGCTAACAGGTCCCATAGGGTCCGTTTGAGAGTCCATATTTATAAGCCTACGTCATAACATAGGCGTACAAATAGGCTTATATTATGATATAATATAAGCGATGATGACAGAGCATACAAGTAGTTCTTACACAGCAATATAGGCAAACACCAAAACCCCGAAGTTTTGCAGCAACACAGTGATTTGTGACTTTTGCTGGTTGTACCCATTGCAACTGTATGGAGGAGAAGTGCGTAAAGTCAAGAATAACTGCCTGAGAGGAGCCGTGCTCAGGGTCTGATGGTGCTTTTGTTTCTGAAAGGGAAGCAGGCAGATATTTGTTTCGGAAACTAGCCTCAACCCTAAACCGGATTTAGAAGCAGCCAACAAAGAGTGAACATCTAGAAGGATCTGCGAGAAGAAGCATATTTTTTCCATACCAGACTTTCAAAGCTTCTGGCGAGTTATTCTGACGCAGCTTACGGACCAGTTCTCTCACAATTCGAAGAAGAAAAAACACATTTATCTGAAAAATAAAATGAACAGTATATAATTAATCGATTTCAATTAAATTAGGGCATTGTCTTTTCGTAAACCGTTATGCCTGTAAATAAATTATACCATTCAATTAATGAAACTAAGATATGAATTTCTTTATCGGAATAATAATTAAAAACGATTTCACAGAGTTCGTTTGGCAGACGAATTTTAATCTCCATGCGTCTCAAGCATTGCTTGAACACATGAATACGTTCTAAATAACTAAACAGCCGACTACTAAGTACCTAACAAAAGGAAATGAGCTCCTCCCTTAAGTTCCACAATGGGAAACAGGACCTTTAATTTTACTTCACTTAGCAACAGACATTGTGCAGACGCATGGAAGCGGAAGCACAAACACACACACACACACATGCACAGAGTCAAAGGAGAATGCCAGACTTAATTGCTTAAAGGGTTGCATTCAGCAGCTGATGCAATAATCTATTAAATAATGTATTAAAAGAAGCTGCTTACGCATATGATAGCCAGTCGTGGACCTTCTAATATCCAATATCGAGATTGAAATGTATAGATAAACCAACAGCTGAAACAATAATTTAAATCTATTAAATACTAATCAAACCTTTATACTGTTACTTATGATAGGCCCTAATTCTAGCAGTCGTTGTCAGGCTACATTTACGCGAGGTCTCGCCTATGTTGCGCTGCTTTTCGACAATATTCCATTTCAGCAGGTCTTCTTGTAAAACATGATAAAATAGCTGCGTTTGAAATATCCTTGCTGTAAACATTAAACCTGCAGGCCTTAAGCGACCATCGACTGATATCTTGTCCATTAACGACACAATAGAAACTTACAGACTAGATTAGATTAAATTAGATTAGACTAGACTAGACTAGATTAGACTAGATTAGTCTAGACTAGATTAGATTAGACGTCTTAGCGAGCTAATTCTTTGCATGTCCCAGAACTCCAGACTTGTGTGTATATATATATAGCGTGAAAGACTGTCAAGCATTAGTGCTTTGCCACTCATGCATGAGTATATTAAGCAAACGCACGAGCATAAAGTAGACTTACAGACGGCCCGTGAAAGTTATACGCATAACCTATGTATAATTATATCTCATTTATGATGTGCTTAAGCTTATTCACCTAGACACCTATACAGCTCCTTATGGCAGGCCTACAACTATCAAAGACGCTACTCACTATGGGCTAAATAGTGTTAGAGTTCATTAAATATGGACAACCCGATCATCTGCAACGAATAGTTAAGCTAAAAGGGTCTCAATTATGCCAAGCGGATAGGACTATAAAATATATCGGTGGAAACTAACAACTCTGTTTGATCTAAAGCGTTTGCAATCGCCCAAGGCACCGTCAATAACAACGGAAATCCTAAAAGAAAGCAACCACAAAAATGTTATTTTGTATTATTCTTTGCTGAACGATCGATACATTCCAACACTCGATGTTCGTTCGTCTGACAAAATAATGTAGGGCTGTACACGAACAGAATAGCTAACACGACGCTTTTATCAGCTCTAGTCTTCTATGCTTTATATGCCTAGTTACGTGTCCGATACCAGCATTCACAGTATTTGCTGGCTAATATGGGGTTACAGAAAGTAACCTAATTATATCCCAAAAGGAATCAACTCTAATATGCTATTTTCATTTTATCATAATTAAATCTAACCGTACTCTCGAGATTTCTTTACCCAAGGTAGAAGTGATCCCCAGGAGCTAAAAATAGGTTAGGAGTATAAAATGATTGATCTATAAAAATCAGGCCTCGACCCAATATTATTATTATTTATTATTATTATTATTGCATGTATTATTATTACTATTATTATTACATGTATTATTATTATTATTTACACTTACCCCAACCGATGGCGTAATATATCAGATAGTTTGGTGTCGTAGCAAACACGGTTACAACGAGCATATTATGCAGATAGAATCCTTCAATAAACATCCACGAGAACATAACGGTCTTTGAGTATTCAACTAGAATGTGTAGAGCTTCGCAGAGTTTTGCCTGCAAAAGAAAAACTCCATATATGGTCAGAATCGATCGCTTAACCCTCAGTTGCGGACGAGGGCAAAGGGGCCAAATCGGCAAATATCGGGTAGACTCAGACCCGGTAGAGTATCATAATGCAAGAGGGCCATTTGAAAGATTCTGCCGTCCAAATGTGAAGATGAATGCAACTTACCAAATGAAATTTACACACAACGCAACGCATATACTATAGGCTATACGCAGTCAATGCATAAAAACCTTCATCGTTCGCTCACTGTAAAAGGGAAATACAATACAGTAATTCCCATGACTGCTTCGATATGAATGCTGCTGACTTTCCTGTGACTTTTGACTATATAAAGTTAGGCCTTTGAACTGTTTATGATAATTATTGCATCTTGTTTGGCGACACTGTGCTCCTTTGTGCTGTTTTGTGAACAAATGTTGTTTCAAAGTATGGGCGTTTGTCTGGCGCTAATAGAGATTACTTACTTACCCACATCAGAGACTGAAATATTATATCTGTTAAAATTTATTTCAAACAAACAATGCGAACTTGACCCTACACCTGACTCTTTATTGAAAGACTGTGCAACTGTCCTTGTTCCCATCATACACCAAAATAGTTAACCTCTCGATGTCTCCTCGTAATTTTCTTTCCTTTTAAACATGCTGTAGTTATGCCTCTTTCTTTTCACATACTCCTGTTCTCAATTCAATTCACTGGCTTAAAATACCTGAACGAATTCTTTCTGAGTCTTATATCACTTACCTAACACACTTAAATCCTCCTTAGTCTGTTATTTGCAATGCAACCATTATACTCAACCCATTCCTCTTCGCCTTAACACTTCTTCGCCTTTACGTCACTTTATCCTTAAAATTTGAAAATCGCTACATAGCCCTAGCTGCTCCACCATCTGGAATAAATTTCCTCCAGATCTGTGACAATTATAATCTAACACAAGCTACACGAACACTTCACTCCTTGTAATCTCTCCGCATGTCCTTGACTCAAACTCAGAAACACTCCTACTCCACAAATCCTATCCTGATTGATTCCTCCTCTTCCTCTTGTTTTCTCGCCGCTCCAATTCTAAACGCCATCCACTGTAGCCGTATGACTGTTTCCCTGTCTGACCCTTCTTGGATCTCACCCTGGAATTGAATCTGACCTTATCTGCCTATCGATTTTGTTTTGACTGTAAATACATGTAAGCTGGTTCCCGTGGCTTAAATTTGATTGGGCGCCGCAGAAATTTCGAGATTACGATTACGATGACTTCTGTTCGCTGGAAGGTTTTTCGTCGTTCGAGCATGGGAAGTAACATTTGGAATTATCCCTATGGGAAGTAACATTTGGAGGTGCTTCATCACTTGACAATCTAACACGTCTGACCACATTAGTCGGCTTTTGTCAGACATAAATTCAAATAGAAATTTTCCCCAAACAGTTTTGCAGCTCTGCATAGAAAAGAATATTTATGTGGCGACAAGTGTGTGCCATCCGGAGAAAGTGATAAGACACAGACCCCTGTTTGATGGATGTCCCATTTCTACAGATGTCATAAATCAGAGGAGCCTTATTTGACGCGAACTACTGTTCCGTAAATTGGGGTATGAAGAGCTTCTTGTTAGCACCACCCTCTTGTACACAATGAGCCATAACGAGCAGTCTTTGGTAAATAATATTCGTGCAGCTCATACAACAAGAGAGCTGACAACCTTTGTTGGACTGCTTGTGATTGTAACGAAAAGTCCTCGGCGCATTGTGGATATTACAGAAAAACGCAAATAAGCAAGTACTGCCTAGAAATGTGTGATTTATGGTCACAAGAGAGAAAACATACATTTTTATAGCGCCTTTCAGAAGGAGCTATCGAACGCGATCAAACGGTCTAGTGAAAACGGTATCAGTAAAAACAAATGGCCGCCTTTCAAAAACTACTATTGTAGGATAAACTAGAAATTTTTATTTAAATTTTATTTTTTTTTGCAAATTAGCGCTTCTAAAAGAGAAGCATATTAAGCAACAAAATATGGAGTTAGTTTAAAATCAGCATGTCTGTATAATTATTTATCTTCATTTGTATTGAGACATAGAGCAAAGAGACTTGTAGTAAGACCCAGACCAATTTCAAATACCAATCAGTTCATCCAAGCGATTATTCATTATTTACAGCTATGGAAAGAAAATGGCACAAGCGGAAAGACCACCACCATTAATGTATGCATGCATGTATTTTTGTATGTATGTATATATGTATGTATGTATGTATGTATGTATGTACGTATTCATGTATGTATATATGTATGTACGTATTTAGTGAGACATTTGATGTAGCGCCTTTAAGTACCTCACAAATACCCTGGACACTTGGCTATCTAACTTTGAATTTACCATGGAACTTCATTCCATCCATTTATGATTTTCATGGTTCGACTGACAGACTGATGTTCCGTTCTAATGCGAGGAGGATATGACACAATGCATGGCCACGCCGGTGTTATTAACCGTCATCATGCAAATTAATACTTAATTTACTTAAGAACTTTTGTGGATTAATGATAATGTCTGCTTTGATTGGTATGGAACAAGTGTGTTCGCCAACAGAAAATAGCTGTGCGCGCTATTTCGAAGTTCACGCGCGCACGCTCGCACTGCTTAAATGGAACAGTGGGCATTTACCGTACAATAGTTGCTACACTGGGAACAGATTCCATTACGATACAAACTGATTCATGTTCGTACGTCTGGCTGATCGAGCAAATCGATTGAAGATGCTGCTTTGGCATCAGCTGGATGCAGCTTTGAGCCGCTCGTGGGATGTCTGCTATTATTCAAGAGATGATGCTGCCTCTGAGGTTCGAGTCTCGCAGTCGAAGCAGCGCTTACAAAGTTACTTTCAAAGCTTCGCTAACGAGCTATGTCCATCGGTACTGGCCTAGGAGACCCATTGGCAGACACGCGTCGCCGCTTGTCGAATTTGCATGCATTGCACGAACTGATATTGTATGTATTCTGTCAATACAGTATATATCTATATATAATATATATATATATACTGTACACATATATATATGCATATAGGTCTACAGAAGGGTGAGAGGTGGCGAGACGTTACATAGGCATTGCTTTCATCTTCGAGTTAACTTATTGTACTTGCTACTATCTCTAAACATCTTATTCAGAGCAATATTTCTTTTCTCTTTTTTACTATTTTGCTTAAAATTTTAATCTTTCCTTTTGTCATTATATTTTCAGTCAGTCAGTCAGTCAGTCAGTCAGTCAGTCAGTCATTCAGTCAGTCATTCAGTCAGTCAGTCAGTCATTCATTCATTCAGTCAGTCAGTCGATTTATCAATATTTGAACTAACCATGGAAAATTGTTCGGTTTAGATGGACATGCGTTAAGGAGTCTTAATCTGTAGCAGGTCTGTTAATATCGTATTTATATCATCTACTCATGTCATGCATGCATCCATACGTTTTCTATAGCGACATTAAATGCCTCGATTCTGTTAATTTTTCAGTGAAATTATCGGGTGAGATCATTCATCACGGCTGACCAAATGGACCGGTGCTACCCGAGACATAAATGTCCCAAACGTAGTTTACAATCGCTATGGGAACCGACATCCTCACGCACAGAGGCTTTTATACATACATATATATATATATGCGATTAATTCATACAGCATGCACTTTATATATATACCTGACACATATGAGTGCAGATAGATGCACGCTTCGTATACATATGTAGCCTTAGCTTAATACCAACCTTATATATATATATATATATAAAGTATTAAGGCTTGTATAAAGTTTATATATATATAATATAAGCTTTTTACGAACCAGTTTACTTAGAGGCAATTCAGTCTGATGAGAATGGTGATTGAAAGATTATAGTCAGCAAATGCGGAAATGTTGTTAGTACAGAGAGAGAGAAAGAAAGAAAGAGAGAGAGAGAGAGAGAGAGAGAGAGAGAGAGAGAGAGAGAGAGAGAGAGAGAGAGAGAGAGACGTATTATGGCTAACCGTAGCGTAGATCGTTCCACGTGAGTCGGTCAGAGCGCCACCTAGCTGTTGGTCGGAGGCGTAGGCAATCAATTTGTCGAAGTTGACGACGAATTGAATGGTCACGTGAATGAGTATTGCGACGCACAAGTGCCGGTGCATCCGGGTTCTGTCACAGCGAAGAGTTCTGTTTCAAAGAAAAGAACTGCTTTTGCAGCGCTTTTGTGAGCCGCTCAAAAGGCACTGCGTTAAGTGTATACATACATATTCACTTGTATGCATACATACATTCATATATATATATATATATACATATATTCATGCATTCATTTGTAGTAACATGCATTCAAACGCACGTAATATCTATGTATACGTATATACATACATAAATACATACATACATACACACATACACACATACATACACACAAAAATACATACATACATACACACATACATACATACATACATACATAATACATACATACATACATAATACATACATACATACATAATACATGCATGCATACATAGTACATACATACATACATAATACATACATGCATACATATAAAGTTAGAAGAAGACAATTGCGATTTGCAATCTATTCCAATGCTTTAGGGCACTTAATCTTCCCTCTCGTCCGAACCATTGTCATGATGTTCTCAAAACCGTGTCGATGCTTTTGATTTCCGTCCAACTGATGGATTGCCGTTGTCTTGTGTGCGCTTCAGCCGAAGGAAGATGTTCAACCCGAGGGCCTGTGAGCCTATGAGGGCTTTTGTTGAAACAAGAGAGTTACAAATTAGCAATTATCTTAGCGCCTTTGTATGGATCTAGAATGGTGTGCTGTGTGACCCGTTAGCCGAATGATTTGAGTGCCTGCCTTGTGCAGGTTCGAGTCTCACTTGAGACGGTTACTGTGTAGGGACCTAGAGCAAGTACTTTAGGCCCAAATTGCTCAGCGTCATCGACTTATGTTTGTGATTATATCGCGGCGCTAAATAAATGCAGAAAAAATAATAAAGTATCGTTGGCTAACGGCTCTGATACGGTATCATGAAAACTTACAATCATACAATGCATGCCATGACTTAGTTTTTCAATATTTACTGATACTATTTACTAATAATTTAGGCTATTACATTCAACCCATTCATTGTGTAACGCATTTAGTAGGCGTACAATAATCATTGCATATTAAATTTAATGAAGCAATATTTACTTAACCGATTACTTGCACGAAACATAGTATGCGGCAAATTATCTAAACAGCTGTACCTGAAATATGAGAAGACAAAGACGGAGATTGAGAGCGCCACAAGAGATAAGCACAGCCCAGCCATCTCCAGCATCTTGGCACCGTAAGCGATCCTCTTCAGTTGCTACCACCGTCAAAGATGCACCAAAATACATTCAGCATTGTTCCTACTTAAAACAAAGAGGTGGCAAAACATGCTAAAGATTGATTGCTTGTTGTCCTTCTCGCAAAAATCAATCTTCCACTGAACATGTATATACTGTTTTGTGTAATTCAGACTAACATAGATTCTCTGTTTATTTTAAGTCGAACCTGTTTAGAAAGCCGTGTAAGCAGCGCTTTTGAGAGGTCCATGAAAGGCGCCACATAAACATATTGTCTGAGAGATCAGCAGCAATTCAACAATGCATCAATTCGATGAATGGCACTAACAATGACAATTAATAACAACTACGAAAAACTCGACAACGATGATGGTTAAAGTAGTTCTACAGGAAAGCAATAATTATTAGTTTAAATTTGCCTCTAATGATCCTAATCGATGCTTTTGCACATCACTCATTTGGAGACGGACATACCTGAGCAGATGCTTTCGAGAAGAGTTTATCGTAAATAACTTTCGATTCTTGGGTGTAGCAGCCGGTGTAGTTCGTCCAACCCCACGGGGGCCCACGTTCCGTCGGGTCCTTTCCCTGCCAGTGGCCATCTTCTCCACACTTCTTATAAGCGAATTCTGGCGGTTAAGACATTCAGGCATCCGAAACTAAGCTTTTTCGTTTGAAAATAAACAAGTAGGCAAATAGAAAAATAGACAAATAGTCTACAGATCCACTGACATCCACTCGAAGTTTAGCTTTTACATGGATCTGCAGCCCCTTCTGAATAAACACAGCCTACTTACGTGTAAAGAAGTAAATCAAAGATAGATAATTACTAGACCTACATAAAGTCCGAGACTCTAGTAAAGTCTTAGATCTAGTATTTGTCTATCTGGGATTTACTTCCTTTGAACAGCAAGCCCAGTAGACCGTAACATCGATAGACCGTAACTTCGGCAGACCGTAACGAATTTGGAAATTTTCCAACTGATGCGTTTATAATGTATCGTGTCAACTGATTCTGCGACGCGAAGCTCGCGATAGACCTCTAGTATTATTAATAAATGTCTTTATAACAGAAAGTAGCCAGAAGTCAATTTCTAAATGCTGTGATTCAAAATACTTCTTATCATCGAACATGAATGAGCCTGTATTTGCCTATAGGCGTGTTGTACTTTTCAGCTCCTCAATATTCCTCTGTCGAATGCCCATGCCAACTTGGAAAGAACAAGTCACTCCTAACAGCAGTAAAAAGGTATTGAGTCAGGTGAGCAAGATGTCACGATCCACGACGACAAACACTGCGCTCAAATCACGGAGAGCAAGAAGCGTAACGTATCCGATACCATTAGTGTCAATTACTTCAGGAGTTAGTTTCAAAAAGTATGCCTCGGTCGAATGGCGTTTCCTAAAGGGAACCTGAAACTATGGTGCAGGACTGGACGATACCAATTATCGCGAAATTAGCCTAACAAGTACTGCCGTTAATTTCAGAAAGGATCGAACACAAGGTTAATGATAGGCCGATGCTTTTACATAAACCGGATTCACATAAGACTTTTTGATTGAAGGCCGATTGGTTGCACAATGTTGAAAGAAATAGAAAGAAAATGTAAATCGAATCCTGATATGTCCTTCAGATTTGATCGATTGCATTACAGAATGAATTCGACGGAGTTTCCCGCAATATAAATAGGAGTTTGATTTCTAATTAACAAAGTCTAGACTTTCAGAATTATTGATGTGTTATATATGAGGCTGTCTAGTCGCTGTTCGACTAAGACGTAGGAGAGTGCAGGGTTATTTTAGGTAGGTGAAAGAAATTGCTCCAAATTAATGAGAGGCAGTCTGGCCAAGGTAAGAATACGACAAAGAATATCATTTATCAAATACATGAAATAAATTGCTCCGAATAAATCCGCTTTAGTTCCTACTTCTGATTGATGACCACTGAAAAATTACTGAATGGGTAATTTATAATAAAGGCTTGTTTTCTTATAGTATAAGAAAGGCTTTGCTTATTAGTCGTGTGATAAAGGCTTTGCTTTCTGGTCGTGTAATAAAGGCCTTGCTAACTGGTCGTGTAATAAAGGCTTTGCTTAATAAAGGTCTTGCTTACTGGTCGTATAATAAAGGCCTTGGTTTCTGGTCGTGTAATAAAGGCCTTGCTAACTGGTCGTGTAATAAAGGCTTTGCTTATTGGTCGTGTGATAAAGGCTGTGCTTTCTGGTCGTGTAATAAAGGCTTTGCTTAATAAAAGTCTTGCTTACTGGTCGTGTCGAGGCCTCTTAGCAGAGGACACGGCAGACGCACTGTCGTATCGACGACTGTAGCCGGCCAGCACAGGATCTCGTCCCAGGTGGCATTGCAGTATCGCATTCGATCATTTTTAACTGAAAGCCACAAAATCAGTTTGGTGTTAAACGAACTCAGTTGAAGGACCATGGCGCACCGGCCTTCATCACTGCGTAATCACTAGACTTTCAAAGGAAATAAAGGCATGCAAAAACCATGCAACATCGACAATGCAATTTTCGAATGAATGATTCAGAAATATGGTTAACTATCTTTCACTGATTACCATATTTTGATGCTCTTACAATGTTTGGGTCACTCGCAGAGGTTGTCGGTTCTTTTGGACAATTGTAGTTAGCTTGCCGCAGTTTTAGGACTACATGTGGCTACAGCCTCCACGAAGTATGGTGTAGGGACTACATATTTCAGTCTCTCAGCAACTTGTGACGAGATTGCGATGAATACACAATTGCGGTATACTACTTCCAGTAAGTATTATGTTTCATAGATCTGCTCCTCATGCTATGTAGCCTGTCATGGGCTGCGAACATTTCTTGATAGGAAAATTACGACCATTGTATGTAAAAGGTAAACAATCAAATAGAGATTAACTGCAATCTGGAAAGTTTTTAAAATTCAGACATTGGTCAACTTGCAAAGATCTACTTGCAGGGAAAACCCGAAACATTGTGGAATTTCCTTTGTACGTTGAGATGTAAGTTTAAGTCTTTGAACTCTGTTCACGGAACTCTTCAACTCTGTTTAAGTTACACCGTTTTTAGCCTGCGCCACCGGCACTATGAAAATCAAGAACTTTTTAGAGTCTGAAGAAGGAAAACATTGATTTGCCTCTATCGACCAATTTCCAGACAGCTGTTGTGTTGTGATAAAAAGATCAGTGCATTTTATGATCCTTAAGCGCAGTACGGAAGAGCTTTGCCTGCCGCATAATCTGATACTCTGCGGCTATTTATATTTCGTGATTGACATGGGGAGAAAAATGACTGAAATGCGCAGATTTCTTCTTTGCTTTAGGAATCTTCTCGGCTGGCAATCTATCATCTCACCAACGTCGTTAAATGTCACTCGTGACTTTAAGTAAATACACACATGCATGCATACGCATTCACACATACACATGCATACATACATACATAAATACATAAATCGCCGACTAATAGCTAGCTGTTTGAATGTAATTTTATTATCATAGGCTGACAATTAAGGAAAGATAGAGCGACGCTATTTCAAAGTCTGACCGAAGACGAATGCGAAGAATGCGAAAAAGAATGCGAAGAATGCTAAGAGGAAGACGAAATAAGGAGAAGAATGTGGAGAAGAAAAATGCGAAGAAGAAGGAGTGCAACTTTGGCGTCAGCTTCTGTGACTGCTGTCAGAGCGACATCTGCCAAGCCGTTTCTTTCTCTACAACTCCGCTTTATCTAAGGGAGCTCTGCAGCCCCCTTCCTTCTATTCCTGGCCACAGACCACTGCGTTCGTCGGTTCAGGGCGATATCGCCGTCCCTCTAGCTCGAATTGCCACCGTTAAGCACCGCAGCTTTGCTATTGCTGGCCCTGCTGCCTGGAATGCCTTACCTGCCGACCTTCGACGGGAGCTTCTCTCCCACTCCCCCTCCCTCTTCCGTAAGCGCTTGTTCTGGGACGACGGGCCGGGAGCGCCTCTGATGAGGCTACCTTGAAGCGGCGCTTTACAAATGTACGACTATGATTACGAACCTTTTAGATGAAAATAAGGGTAAATATGAGTTGCCAGTTGTTTCTGTCATCCATAGCAATGCCGGGCCTTTAACAGTTTACCGTGTGATGGTTTGATTTGACTATTTGGCATGTATCAGGCACGAATGTACAGCACATTTTTCGACTTCGGTTGTGTTACGACGCTATATAAATTATCTTATTGTTATTATTATTATTTATTTATTATTATTATTATCATCATCATCATCATCATCACATCATCATCATCGTTATCATTATCTTTAACTCTTGAATAGGTCTATGTAATATGAGTTCTTATCCTGAAGTCTAAGTACTTGTAGCTTAACTTGAAAACGTCTTGCATCAATTACTGCACTTTAACAAGATGTAATAATTCTTTGATGTTCGATTCTGTTCTGCAATGTGCAGTGCTGATGACGTTAACTTGAAACTAATGCAGAAGATGAACAAAAGGATGAAAGCATAAAAGAAAACTCACCTAATTGTAGCTGATTTTCTTGGTTATTGAGAAAATTAAGACAGTTTGCCATCGATCGAAAACCCCATCCGGTGAAGTTAGGCAGAGAAGTGTACAAATCGACAGCACCAATTTCAGTCCACTGGTCCATTTCTAATGCATGAAGAATTGTAGACAATTGAAAAACTGGCTTAATTAATCACTCTATTAACAATGTCTTATGTTGAATATATCGTGAGAATATGGCAGTGTTCCCATATGGGCTCCATATGTATAGACCCATATTTAGGATGTATTAATATTGTATTTACCTTTTCGCCAAGAGTATCGGAATCATGACGGTAAACTCGAGATTTCTACAGCGCCCACAGAAACCTAAGTCGCGGGAACCAGCTTATAAACAGATGCTCAACCAAAACAAAATTGAAGGCAGGTAAAGTCAGATTCGTTTCCAGATCAAGATCCAAGAGTCAGGAAGTCAGTCATTCAGACGGGTACGGTGGATGGTGTTTGGATTTGAAGCGGTAAGATAGATCAAGGGAAGAGGAATTGTGGATAGGCAGCTGAAAAGACCCTTGGCGTGAGGGCAGTTCGGACGCTGCTTTTTGTACCACCTGTGACGCAGTTTCAGTTGGTGAGCATTCGGCTGTTGGTATTCCTTATCCTCAATGTAACATGGAACAGGAACTCAGATCATGGAATGCTGGTCAACCCCGGATGAGACTCCAGTGGTTGAACTCGACGTGTGCGCAAGATCATAAAGGTGGTGACACTTCTATTTATCTGAGCACTTATAGCTCGCAGATGAACATTTGAACGGTCAAACCAAACAATTACTACCCAATGATTTTAATGACGGCTTAATTCATGCATTAAATGCATTGATTTGCTATTTATTTCAAAATAAAGTATTTTAAAAGTATTTTATAATTACAGTTTAAAATACTAAATACTCAAAATAGCTAAGCTTATTTGAAGCAAAAGTACAAATGCTTTTATTACGCTGTATTTTAAATGCCAATACGAAATAGGCCACTTCAAAAGTATTTAAAATAGTATTTAGAACACAAGCCATCACTGCATTCAGCCGAAACCAATTAATTCAAATTAATTAGGGGCCTACTCACTGCTGTGTTCACAGATGGATATTAAATCTACAGATGCTGTGATCTCGTCGTTCTTTTATTACCTCAGACCAATGGAGTTTTTGTTACATAGGCCTATTCGAGACTTATCAGAGTTGGGATATTTGAAATCGTTACTGTATGTGCTTCACGAGTCAGCTGTGAAATCTCCTTCTAAACTTTAAATGTCTGTTAGACCTTTCTTTAGGCTAAGCTAGAGCAACAGCTGTACTCGGTACAGGTACAAATTACTATCGTAAGAATGCTTTACAAAATCCCTAAGACATCACCATGTAATATTTTTGAAATCAGCTACATAATACATTGAGACCAATGCGTATCTGTAATCTCTAGAAAGTATCACACCACATAAATCAATAGGGCCTACTTATGTACACAGTGAGAAAGGAAAAAGCGATCGCCTTGATTTGTTACTGAATTTAATATTAAATTTGAATTAAGCATGAAGCAACTCCGCAGGGCTTAACTAAAATAAATTTTTGGGGGTCAGTATATCATCATTTAGATAGTCTTTTGTGCAGCGATTTTGACAGGTTCTAAAAATATGTTATATTACTTTTGTTGACACACACACATATACACATACATACACGCATGCACGCATACATACATACATACGAACATACGTATATACACATACTCACATATAGGCCCTATACATGCATATAGGCCCTAAACAGGATACGGACTGTACTCTAGAATATTTTCCATGTAATTATCTAGCAAGCACACATATTAGTAATTGTGTATATGTACACGCACACTAGATACATTTAAGATAATCAAGGTCTACATAGACAGAATCAAGTGTATTAGTTACCAAGAATAGCTTAGCCTACCTAAACTACTTGTCTTGACTATACAGAATGTTCTTGCGTCTTCTGTTAACAGATCGCCCTTCTGGTAAACTATCGATGGTCAGCTACAAACAATATCACACGTATTACAATATTCATTCGCATTATAGCCAGTTCAAAAATACCATTGAAGTTTACATTGACTTACTCGATACGGCATTCATTCGACTGATTTATATGACAACCAGCTGACGTGTGTAAATGCGATTGCGAGTCTCCCGTAGTCCATTCCAAGATGTGTCTAGATCGGCCTTGACTAATGCTTTTGCAAATAAACGCCTTAACTCTGAGTTTAACGATGATCTCAGCAGACATTTATTCTTGTATACGGTTGCGTCAATGCACTTCGTCCATAAATAAGCAGCATCTAACGCAACAGCGCGTCTGTTCCTATACGCTATAAAGCTGCGGCATCGGTCTGCAAAGCGTCCGTTGGCTGCATACATCGTGATAGACGGTGAAGGGCAGAGGTGTCGTTATTCATCGACCTCGGTGGCTACTTGAAAAGGCAGTTGGCAGAGACCACTGGCAGACGCAACTATACGGACCACTGGGATACGCTACATGCACTCAGATACCCATTGGGGTACATAAGCTGCTTTTATAATTCTGAAACAAACAAAATTCACTTATAATCGCTTAGCATTAACATGTATTTATTACACTAAGTTCTGAGTTTATATAAACCTTTTCGCTACTAACCCTTAACTTAATTCGTTCCAGTATTTATAAACAGTTATTCGTCCTTCGCCAATTAGTCACAATCCAACCAGCCCGATCAACCCGCTGAAGTTCTACTTGATGTTATATTACATATAGTAGGCCTAACCTGTTTCTTATCACATCGTTGCTTCTAAAATTCCCCGATAGCTCACAGCGACCTGTCTCTTGGAAAAGACCTCCTTGCACACGTGTTACACTGTGAAAGCTGTCGAGACTGTCTTATCAGCTCTTCAGCGCTTCCACTTTTTCAAAACTTCTCTTAAGGCTCTTCCATGCTGGATATCCTCCTGCATTCCTGCCGGTCTTGTGCGTCCTGAGCATAAACGTTTCTTGGATACTCAAAATACGGAGTTCATGATTACGATTATACAACAGGAATTGGCCTTTAACACCGGTTGTGATCCAAAGTAGTTGTGATCAGAATTAGTTGAGATTCGAATCTCAATAAAGTATAGTTTATAGCGTTCGGTCCAGATTTCATTTGGTTTGCTTCGATTGTTTCTCATCAGTTCCGGTCCAAGTAGAGGCCACTAGTCGTCGCATAATTCAGACTATAAGCAATAAGTAATGTTCTGGTTTGGTATGAAAGAAATGATCAAACGCAAGAATCTCTGCTGCAGATACTGTAGATATTCCCCCGGGACACATGAGAGAGAGAGAGAGAGAGAGAGAGAGAGAGAGAGAGAGAGAGAGAGAGAGAGAGAGAGCGAGATACAGAGACAGAGAGAGACAGAAAGAAAGAGAGAGAGAGAGAGAGTTATGAGTTTCAGTCTCGATTCAGCCGGGTCGACGATCGTTGCGTATTACGGGTCCCATGTTTCTATTCGCTAAATTAAACACCTGGTGGCCTCTCATTCGTTATTTCCTTCAAAAGCAACTTTTTGTAAGTGCTTGTTAGCTAAGTAATTCTACGCAGTGCCATTGATAGTTTCATAAAATTGTCTAAAATGCCCAAATGCTTATATATACTAACAAATAACATGTAGCATTTTTTGCAGATAATTTTGATTGGTAAAGCCGCTGAGCAAGTATAAAATGAGTTCCACTGAATTTCTTAACTGCCCTTTATTTATGATTTGATTTATTTTATGATTTAATTTATTTTAAACACTTGTTAGTTACTAAATCTGAAACTGAGTCGCGAATGAATGTTCGATAGGAGCTTTACAAGTGGCGATGCCACTGACTCCAGCTTTTCAACCATTCTGTAATGCTGTTTTTTAAAACTATTTACTGGAACTTTGACCAGGCTTTTGCAGAAATTGCGAGGAGCCAGGATATTACCAGCTTTCAGTTCTGGGCTCTGATTACATTGCATTTTGGGGTAATTTTAGAGCATTTAGAGCATAGAAATAAATCTTAGATGCCCGAGAGGTCGAGGTTTGTGCTTACGCCACTCATAACTCATCTTTGAAGGGGTCTGACCATGAGCGCCTCGCTCGATAATCATTTTCATTCTTCTTTAGACCAATAGGATTTTTGGCTGACATAGACGTCTATTTTCTTGAACCCTTGGGATACATTTGCATCAAATCGATGCATATTTAGTTCCCCTTCTGTTGGCTTAATTGCCGGTGTTGTTATCTTGCTATCGGACATTTTAGGTCGTTCGTATTTGGGCCCTTACTTAAGAATCTGCGAGTTTCATCAATCTCGAGTCAACGGGTCGTCATACTTAGCTATTGCTATTGTTACATTGTTACAACGAGAGACCGAAATAGACAGCAGACTGCATTTCTTCATGTAGATTAGGCCTATTTTTGTATATCTAAATGCAGGAGCAATAATAATAATAATAATAATAATAATAATAATAATAATAATAATAATAATAACAACAACAATAATAGTAATAGCCAACCCGGACGATTCTTTCTTCGGAGCGTTTTTTATAAGCCCCGGAGGATCATAAGTAGGCCTACCTTGGGCAATTTAAAAAAAAATAATAATAAACTTATTTGTAATTTTTCAGGAATTCCTACAGAATAGATTATTCTAATTATAAAGATTCTATTAGGATTCATGACTAATTGTCAAAGTAAGTCATTAATCCGACAAAGTTTATCCCACAAGAGTGGCAACCTGCATGGAACTGCTAAGCATGACACTCAACTGAGGTATGAAGTATTAAGTGGCTTATTAAAGTTACTCGCGAAGCAGTTCAGTCGAACAACAGTCTGATCGATCAACTGTCGTCGATTGCAAATTTTGTTGCGTGGATGTACCTCAGGGTCGAAGCGATCTGAACGATCGAAAATGCAAATTGACCTGGAGAAAGATGACCAGATGGCGATTACGCCATTAGAGGGGATAAAATGATGCATCGAACAGATGCAAATGAGTCGTAAGGGTTCGAGGAGAAAAACAGACATTCGTGTGACAGCCCGGTATCATCTAAAGAAGATCGCACTGTAATGCAATACTTGCCTTTGCCAACATATCTATAAGTACTGCGTCTGAATTGGTTTAATCTTTGTGGCCGACGCGCGCACCAATAACGAATCCTAAAATGGTCCAGTGAGGACTATAAATTGTAAAAGCCATTTCACGGACAACTGAAAAAGGTCCACGAAGTAGTAATATAAGCTGAAGCCAAGTTATCGCCTGATTGAAATCGTGACACCAGAGCAACTGTAGGACCAAGAAAAAAAGACATTATCCCGTTTGCATCCAAATTATACGACCAGTCGCGGAGGTCTGCCATTCTGATTTCGACGACATCGCTATGGACGCGTTGACATCAGCAGTGAAATGCGCATGCGTAACGCGGACGTATATCAGTCGATCGGTCAACGCAGCCAATAAGCTGTGAATTACGCTGTTGCTAAGCAACTTGATGGTTTTTGACCGCATGTGACGCAACTGGGCGCGCGAACAAAGACGTTGGAATAATCCGAGATTGGTATGCGTTGGGTTCCCATTCTTAAGCCGTCTGCAAATTAAATTGTCGTATTGCCCACAGACGCATGATGGTAGGCGCTGTCGGCGACGTCGGTAATTCGTAACAGAAATCATAAACACGTTCTGAGATTAAACATTTTCCATGTGGAATATTTGACAGGACATACGCGGCGTTCCCTACCAAATGTCGCCGAATGACTGACTATTATTAGCAAGAGAGGTGAAAACTTGCCACTTATTTATTTATTGGTTTGTAAATCAAAATTGTACTTCCAATCTGTAAAATTAAATGCTGCTTTTTCAGCCCAGGGAGAAATGATTCACGAAATTCAAACTAGTCGATAGCATGATAGGCGAATATGACTTACATCTGAGCCGTACGAAAGAAAAGTGTTTCTAAGCAAATGTCACGCTACCCCAAGTCATGTTTTAAACCGTTTTACCCTAAATTGACCTATTTGCCAGACGACGCATGTACTTAGCACCCTCACATAATCTAATATCTTTTTCGCAATTACAGCTTGCATGACGTTAAATTTCTTTGCGTCGCCAACGAATTGGATGATCGTTGGTTCGAGCGACGCTAATTACTTTCCTTCTATTTCTGCCGTTTCGTTTATCTTTCATTTTCTGATGACAAACCTGAAAGCACCAACGTCTCGCAGTCATGAAAATTAAACATTTTACATCGTATTCGTAATCGTAATGCCTAGATTTCTACAGCGCCCAAAGAAAGCCACGTCACGGGAACCAGCTTATTCGCAGGCGCTCAGTCAAAGCAAAATCGATAGGCAAAAAGGGATATATGTTCCAGGTCAAGATTCAGAAGTCAGGCAGAGAGAGCGTGGCAGCTACGGTGGGTGATGTTTGGGATTGGAGCGGAAAGGGAGATAAGAGGGCGAAGTAGTAGGTCCAGTCGTCATGATAATGAACTCACAATCATTGTCATGACCAAAGTCATGGTCATTTCCTTTGTTAAAGCCTCGTCAATAAATGATCATGTGAAAATGACAATTCACTGTCAGGCAATGTAATTCGTAAGCTAAAGTGGGAGACGCAACAAGTATGAATCTACGTACGACTATCTATAGAAAAACATTTGTCCCGTCTGCGGGCTTGTAGGCTACACGCTTACCGCGACTTAATTAGCAAAATTATCACAGCATAACGTGCCATTGCAAAAATCAAACTGTTACTTTCCCTTACGGAAATTACTTTAACCTTAGTGCTATAGAAGTTTCTAATAATAATTTTTGAAAATGTTGATGTCGACTGATAAATGCTGTGTGTCCCTTCACTGAAAATGCTGAAAATTGCTAAACTAGAGTAAATTACATACTAAGTAGCGGAAGTTGTGACATCTTGCACAACACTTGGGGCAGAAGACAGCTATCCATTCCAATTGTGGGCCATCAACCATTCGAAATTTGTAAATGTGGCCGAGACTGTGTTTTAGGTCGTGTTTTAGAATTCCAGTCATATCTCTGGTTCGTGAGAGGGTGTTTTCCAAGTGTGGGCAAGTGTGTTCTAATAGACGCTCATCGCTTAGTTCACAGCATGCTGAAAAATTAGTCTTTCTAGCACACATGCACACATATGCCAGATGACATGTAAACCAAGGTCAAACTTTTGTACAAATATTGCACATCCATTTTGTGCTATAAGTGGGACGTGGTGGTGTAGTGGTATGGTCGGTGCCTCGACACCGGAGGGTCAAGGGTTCGAATCTGCCTCAATCCACTGCGTAGCGGCCTTGGACAAGTTGCCCACCCACAATTCTCTGCGAGGAAGGCAACGGGAAACCACCTTACTCATTTCATCCCCGGGTGGCAAAAAGCCGATGGACCTGCCTTCGGGCAGAGAACTCATCATGATGATCATTATAATCATCGTCATTGTCATCGTCATCATCATCATCATCATCATCATCATCATCATCATCATCATCATCATCATCATCAACAACAACAACATCAGAAGCAGCAGCACCATCATCATCATTGTCATCATCATCATACTGTGCTAAAGGCCTAGTATTAGCTTCAATAAGACGCTTCCTTCTTTTTGAGGCATCAGGTACAGAACTACACTTACTTTAAAAACTGATAATTACAGTTGAACGCATAATATACAATTATAATTTTAACATTATACTTTTATTACAAAAACAGCACTGCTGCCCTGTTTTGTTGCACAACACCACAATCGGACAATAGGCTTAAAACCTTAAAGGATGAAGAAAGCATAAAAACAGAAAAGTGATACTGATATCGAAAAAGGAGGCCTACTTAGAAACACCAAACTCACACAGAAACGAGTTTGAAAAAGAAGCAGAGAAAAATACCAAGACGGGTACAGACTTTAAAAAACGGATACCAACCCAGCTCTAGTTCTCTGATTACCTCTTTTACTTCTACTGCTTTTGTTATTTTCCTTATTCTTTTTTATTTTCCAGTTTTGTGATGACTCTATTTCATGTTCCTCGCGGAAAAGTTTGGTGGGTAGTTTAAACCCACAACCCCCTTAAATTCAGCTCCATGTTGTGCAAGATTAACTGGCGGCGACTGAAATCAGCGCGAATGAATTCGCTGCTGTTATATACATCGAAACAGTGACATTACATGGCCTGTCCTGACCTTACATGACCTTGCCTGACCATACATGACCTTACCTGCCTAACGTTTTGATTTAGCTTAGCGCCTGAGAATGAGTTAGTTCCCGCGATGTGGCTTTCTTGGGCGCTAAAGAAATTTCGAGATTACAATTACGATTACCTTCACAGATCGATCGATCTATCGATCAATAGACACTCAGTAGCTAAAGATGTTAGAAAACAATTTACTTGATCTCCAGAACGCAATTTGAGATTCCGGGGCCTCTTGCAAGTTTACTGATCCGTTTCTTCTTCGGAAATTGACATCGACGAGCAGCACTCGATAACAATTGAACATCTATATCTGCTTACGTGCTAGAGTCAACCCTCTTAGACCTAAATAGGCCTGCAGCAGTACTTATTGTATTCGAAATGTATTCTGTTGTATCGGTAAAATCATCTGGCGTCGCACAAATGGCCCTACGATTGCGTCAGTATACGCTTGGCATGCGAACAAAATGCCTGATCGCCCAGTGATAAATGCAAGTAATCAGTTTCCGAGTTTATCATCATGCACAGGATGGCTGACGTCTTTCATCGGCCTACAGAAAGCTGCTGCTGCTGCTGGTGTAGATAGACGGCGCTGCTCTGTTGTCGTTTCCTCGCATACGATCCAGGATCAAATAAACTACAGTTCGCTGCTATTTTTTCGGTTAACCGACCGTCGCACGAGACCGCGGTTGTTGCGCGACGCAGCACTTGCTAATGCCTGCGCTGACCGACGTATTATGGGGTTCATTGTGAACTATAACCCTATGGAATATACCGCGTTTCGAATGAGAAACCACGTGTCTCGGCTTGTTGGCTGATTGGTTGAGCCCTTAACCAATGTGTGACAACGTGGGTTGTGCCACGGCCTCCTAAATACTGTATTTAAGAGGCAGTGGTTGTTTAGGCTTATATATATATAAATATATGTTATATATATATATATATATATATATATATATATATATATATATATATATATATATATATATATATATATATATATATATATATATATATATATATATAAACAACCATTGCCACCTAAATACAGTATTTAGGAGGCTATTATATATATATATATATCGCACACAGGCTATATTATATATATATTGTAATTGTAATTTGAAATTTGTATAGCGCCGCTTCAAGATAAACTCATCAGAGGCGCTCTCTACGCTAACGATGTTAAATGTCATTAAGAACGGAACATTCGTCCACAAGTAAACATTGGTCAGAATGCTAGAAGAGTCACCAGTGGCAAGCTCGCGCACACACTCAAAGCCCAAGCAACAGGTTCCCAACTAGAGTTGAATGTTGACAGCATGTTCGGAGTTTCTGAAGCATGTAGCAACGAGGATGAGGAGCGACCATGGGCGATGTGATCCGCCACCAATGGCTCACGGTTGTCCCATCGTCCAGCAGTCTCTCGCAGATGGAAGACGTTGCGGCGAGCGGAGATTAATCGAAACATCGGATATGCGTCGGACAGGTTTCGTCGCCCGTCTTTCGGTTTAGCTGGACCATTCCGTAGCTGAAGTCGGAGTCGCTCCAAAGACTCCGCCCTTCTTCACCGAATCCGAGATGAACCGGCGTTGACAGCGTGCGTGGTTCTGTAGGTCTGAGACTAGACTGTCAAGCTTGAATCCTGTCCCCCCTCGGTGGGTGGACCAGTCCATTCACGGAAGGTCATGAAGTTCTCTCTCTCTCTCTCTCTCTCTCTCTCTCTCTCTCTCTCTTTCTCTCTCTCTCTCTATATGTATATATATATATATAGCTAGATAGCTAGACGGATGGACGGATGGACGGATGGACGGATGGATGGATGGATGGATAGATAGATAGATGTGTGTGTGTCCCTGCCCACCGCGAATCGTCTTAGATAATTAGTGTCCTTAAATCCTGAAGTTACTCTAACACATGGATAGTTTTAAAGATCTAAAATCTAAGATGGCTTTTGCACCTGTCTAGGATGCTACTTTGTTTAAATGATTGCTATTTACTACGTCCTGGATTTGAGGTCCCGAAACTGATCCAAATGCAGGGTCGACGTCATCATCAGTCGACCAATCTTCATTTCTCAGCCCATACTGCTTTCCCCACAGACCACGAAGTAGCCCGTCCAGCTCATCCGATATTCTGATTGTAGAACTAGCCATACACTGCGACAATGAACTCGATATTGCATTAAAGATCTTCTGCACTGGGCCAGAAGTATTGTTATCATCATCATCATCATCATCATCATCATCATCATCATCATCATCATCATCATCATCATCATCATCATCAGATGAGTTCCACGTTTCTATTTAAGCTTGGACTTAGAACTCATCTTTTCCAGCTTACTTATCGACCACGGTTTGCCTTGTGATCTCCTGCGGCTTACAAGTACAATTTTCCTTTTCACATCTCAAACCGTGCATTACGATAATTGCGCTATAGAAATCCGCAGATGCAATTCCACGAGAACCGCAAATATTGACTGATTGAGTTTAACCCGATCAAGTGACGTGCTTTCCATCTTGCAACTCGATGCTTGAGCTCTGTTCAGCCGACTAAATTATTCCTTATCAGTGACCCCATCTGATTCACAGAGGTCGGTGCAACAGAATCAACGAATAGTCGATTTATCGGGATGGGCGATAGATGAGAATAGCTTTAATGCAATGCGAACGCTTTGATTGCGGGATGTTCAGCTTAGGCAGGTTTAAGAACATTTCTGTTGCAAATGCAAACAAAATCCCCAGACAGCAGGTAATCGAAGGCAGGAAGAGAAGCATACAAGAGTGTATAGGAATTATAATACATGTATGCGATTTAGTAAAATGATAAGCAGAGAGACAGACAGATAGGACAGGCAGGGTAACGAGACCGATAGCCAAGCAGGCACACAAGGAGGCAGGCTAATCAAAGATATATAGGCTATGCAGGCTATGCAGGCTAACCAGATAAATAGGCAGGAAGGGTAAGCAGACAAATAAGGAGGCAGGTTAAGCAGTCAGTCAGGCAATCTAGTAGGTAGGCAGCTTGATGAGACAGGCAGGAAGACATGCCCGTGCAGCAGAGAGGCAGATAGGCAGATAGGCAGGCATACAGAAAAGCACCCTGAGAAGATAGACAGGCAGTATGTTGGGTAGGCAGGAAGACAAGACAGGCTAACAGACAGACCAACAGGCAAGCAGACAGAGGGATATGCCGATCAGGCAGGCAGGCAGGCAGGCAGGCAGGCAGGCAGGCAGGCAGGCAGGCAGGCAGGCAGGCAGGCAGGCAGGCAGGCAGGCAGGCAGGCAGGCAGGCAGGCAGCCAGGCAGGCAGGCAGGCAGACAGACATACAGGTAGGCAGGCAGCCAGGCAGGCAGGCAGGCAGGCAGACAGCCAGGCAGACAGCCAGGCAGACAGCCAGGCAGACAGCCAGGCAGACAGCAGCGAGCGGCGACGGAGGCTTTTACCAGCAGAACTTCATTTCTGTGGAATCCAATCTCGCCTGAAATTATACGACTCGTGATGTCCAGCGCTGAATCGCCACTCCTTTGGGACGTCTGAGGGTTTAGTCCACCCGTCACGACACAACGCACGCCTCCTTGAGATCGATGGAGACTTCGTCCAGTCATCGTCGCAGGCGGTTAATCAGACCCAGACTTCAGCGGATTTTGACCAAATGACATTAGGCGGCTGAAGGTTGCCTCTAACAGTCACCAGTGGCGGACTTAGCTATAGGCGCGGGGAGGGGCGGTTTGCCCCCTCCCCCACACCTCTCTTGGTTAAACTAACTTATAAGTAGCCACTAATACGTACTAGAGAAGAGCGAATCTCATACTCTAGGCATCAAGACTAGGCACCTTGGTTTTATAACATATATTTGTAATTAGCCTATGGATTCATATTTTGTCAGCAATACATCTATATATAGCCATATATGTTTGTGCGTGGGTGTGTTTGCGTTTGTGTCAATATATATACACACACATATATAGATATATATGTATACATGCACTCATGTGCTGGTTCACGATTAATGATGGTCTGACTATGAAAGTCGAGTTCTACAATGAGCTGCATTGTTCAACTGGCAATTAATAATTGCAAATAATAAGGCAACACCAGTAGGTCCACAGTTTACTATGTCCTTTCTTTATAGTAACCACAATGATAACCTTTAATTCATTTGACTTTCTAAGCTACGGTTTTGCCGGTGCTGCTGCGCTGGACATGAAAAACGAATTCATTATAAGCCGATATAATGCAACCCAGCCCATAATTCGTATGGACTGGAAAATGTTTTCGCTGATTCGTTGTTTTGTTGGCAAAAAATTCATCGGTCTTTAGGACGTTGACCAACTAGATTGCACTTTTTGTCGGTATCGCTCAATGATTGTGAGACCACAAAGGCCCCGAACAAAAATTGATGGTTTAGACATGTGGAGCCTTCGCGGCCTACTAGCCTCCCCCGGATTCTGACTTGGTACCGAGACACCTCAACAACCCAGGCTCTTACGGACCTAATTTGATATATTGCGCCGGTGACTAAGCTGAGGCTGGTCTCCTTAACGCAGCTTTTGTTAGACGCTGAGAAAGTTTGGAGACTTACATTGTACAATATTGCACTCCATTACATTACTTGTGATTTTTCAAATGATGACATAGCATGTTTTAAGCGCGCGTTTGTATTGGAGTGTGATCAGCATAGATATGATATCCCAGTGAATTACTGTCAAAGATGCGTTTACACACTTCTAGAAGTTTGTTGGCAGAAAAGTTGTCTACATGTAATAACTTATTCAAAACCCTCCACAAAGTTTTGATGATGTAGAATTTTCAGCAATTAATTTGTTAAATATACGGATTTGTCAGATGAAACAAATTTCCGCACAAGTTTGCACTCTCGCTTGAACCTAATGTGGTCGGAGGGAAGGTGAAAGTAGCACCAAAGCAACGCCTAGCTTCAGAAATGGCAGATTTAAACCAAGGCTGTAGTGAGCGATCTGCTACTCTTTAAGTTCTAAAAGGAATTTGCCTGTCAAAAAGCTCAGTTTAAGTAGACGAAAACTGCATTGCCAGCTCATTAGCTGTTTGTGCTAACCGTAATGGAGATGTTAAAATAGATTTAAGGTTATCTATATAAATTTCACGCCAAGGGCGAAATAAAAGTTATGTAATTTTGAGCGGGTCTGAAAGGGAAGTAAAAATTTTGAGATAGCTGCAACATAATCTTAACAGGAGTAACAGAATGAAGCTATTTCGAATCAGAATGAGTAATCAACACATCTAAAGTGTGGCCTTTATTCTTTGCTGGAAATGTAATGAGCTGTTTCATGTCAAACCCTTCCAACATATAAAAAATGCTGAAGAACATTGCCCAGCTATATCAGGATGAATATTAAGGTTACTAATAATAACTATTGCAGAAGGAGAGGAAATCAAATTTTCAATTAATGACTGAAATTCATTAGGAAAATTAGTCAAATTGAGGGATGTTGGACGATAAATTTTCACGAGCAAAACTGTTTGTTACCAAAAGATGAGAGTAGCAGCCAGAGTCTCAAATGACTTGGGTGCTGCAAGTGAATTTGTGCAGTGGAAGATATTATTTTAATAGAAGGCAAGTCCACCACCCTAGCCACTGCACCAAGGCTCATTCAGCATAGAGAAAGTTGGGAGATTAACATCAGAAATAAATGCTGATATGTCAATCGGTTGAAGCCAGGTCTCAGTAAGAGCGAGTATACGCAATGAATTTTCACAAGGAAAATTATGAAGGACCGCAGCTTTATTTCGAAGGGAACATATGTTTAATTGAACGATAGAAAACAACAGGTGAAAGACAAAATTAATGTAAAATGCGACGATAAATTTAAAAACAACATATCCGGTTCGAATACATTTACCATGCGGATAATGTATACTATACTGTAAGCTAGCCCTCTCTTATCTTATACAGATGAATGTCAGTGGTTTGGGAACAGATATCTTTGGCTTAAATTGAATTCGTGCAGCGTCTTTGTCGGACTGAATAGGATACGCTTTTCGGTGCACAGAGTTCCATCAGCTTTAATTTAAGAAGAGTTGATAAATATCATGAAAGAAAGCATTGTTGTCCAAGCCATTGTCAAGATTGCGAATCACATCCATTTGATTCTAGTAGTTCTAGGACACATTGGATTTACACCCGACTTATCCAACGGATTGCGATTTTCCTTGCGGTTTCACCTTAAGTTGTATTATGATAAGGGCGCTATAGAAGTCATTAGATTAGATTAGATTAGTTCATATGAAACGAGTCAGTTCATATGAAACGAGTGCGCGTGCACTTCTCAGTTCCTGAAAACGAGTGCACTTGCACTTTGCCGTTAATTCCGTCGACTGTCGAGAGTCATTTGACTCTAGATGTGTACATTTTTATAAGTCTTGTTGCATGTATGTGTATATGTATGTGTATATATATACATATATATATATATATACTGGCTACTGATTCTGAGCTGCCGCTAATTTTGGCTTGAATTTCTGTCATGCGTTCGAGTCATCCGCGGCCGACTTCCAAGAACAGTATGTTGAGAAATTCATACAATTGTCTCATCAGCGAAGTCTGTACTTACGTTAAATGCAACAGCAACGTGTGGTTTTTTGAATGTCTCTCAACATAAAGGGTTTGCGAGATTAAACTGCAACATGTCGTTTCTTGAATGTCTCTTTGCACAAAGAGCCGGTTCGAGATTAAATGCTTGAAGAGTTAACATGTCACAGCTGTAATGTTCCAAATATTTATATAGCGCCTAATTAGAAGAAGCCAGTGGCACTTGTATGGAATGAACATGCGAGAAGAAAAGTAGCCGAATGGAATTTATCTGCCATATCCGAAGACGTAGTGCCAATTAAGGAACAATATCGATATTTTGTCCGAGAAAGGAAACTCGTCCCTTGATACGACCGGTTTAGTTCTGATATGTTCTGAAAGCGCAACTGGTCACGTGATCCTGGCTTATCGTTTCTCATTTAGATGCTCTACCGGCCAACGCGAAGCCTGTCACTAGTAGTAGTTCCAGCGATTAACGACATCTTGTGGCATCAATGACCGTTGACGTCGCCCTCCTCCTTTAGCCAGGCTTGGGACTGGCACTACCCGACTAAAGGCAGTGGCGGAGTTGGCCTGTCACTAGCGATCGATAGTCTTTTAAGTATAAGCCTAACAAGCCTACACGACTAATGGAAATCTAAATTTAGACGACGTCAGTTGTAGGACATATAAACCCATATGGGAATATTGTCATGTGATCTTCGTATGTCCTACATATGACATTACTCTTGGAGCAGGATACGGTAAGCCAGAATTTGCCCCAATGGTGACAGGGAGGCGGCCAGACGGTGGGTGGTGTTTGGGAATGGAGCGGCGAAAAGGATTAGGGAAGAGGAATCAATATATGATTTTTTAAAGTCGGCCTACTGTTTTCGGTTTTCAATGAAATGTGTGCACAGAAATTAATAGAGGAACAGAACAAGCCTACGCTGTTGAGCTGATGGCATGGGTCAGATAGATGCTGCAGTTCAAGGGGGGGGGGGGGGTTTATTTCAAAGAAGTGCTGCATCTTGAGTTATAGATAGCGATCACCGATTTTTAAAGAGGAGATGACAGGAGGTGGGGAAGTATTAAGGTGGAGGTGAAGCGCGTTGAACGGGGGTGGGGGGTGATTAAACTGTGAAAAACTGACGAAGATAAAATGTAGGCCTACGTATGGGAGGACTGGAGTGAGTTGTAAGTGAAAGGATTTCATATTCTACTCGTTTGGTGATGCTTAGAGTTCTAGGACATCACAAGAGAGAACAGGCCCCAAACTTTCAGAAATTCAAGGTCAGTCATAATCACATGATATTCCACCTACACGCACAGCTCAGGTTGACTGCACAAGCGAATATTCAGATTTGCATCAAATGCCTCAAAATCGCCAGCGGAGAGTAGTACGCCTTGAATCCTTTTAAAACTATAGATGTACGGATCGGTTTGACACAACCACTACTCCATCTCCGCAACAAATTAGGTAAAATCCTTACAACTCGATCTGTATATCGACCGTATGGTCCATGAATAGGCCTGAACCTCGGCGTGATTTTCGCCCAAAAGCTTGTGTTCAGTGATTATATTCAACCCTATATTCGTATCTGCTCAGAATTTGCCCTAGGGTGCTCGATTTTATCTTCATCAGTTATATACAATTTCAACCACCTCGATCAAGCCTCGTCTCTTCCACCCTAACACTTCTCCGTCATATTCTCCATCTTTACAACTTGGTCTTCGCTCGAGATCTGTAGCTTAAGCTGCTCTCCTCTTCGGAATAAACTCCGCCAGAACTATGTATACAGAAACTACACGACCCAGGTGACTAGGTTATCGACCCCTGCTGCGATTTCTGTGCAGGCCTTATATTCAAAGTGAAAACAGTATTTAAAACTCCTTTCCTAATTCTCCGCTTTCCTTTATCTTTCTCGCGGCTCCAATAAAATACCATCCGCCTTAACCATCTATATATCTGTCTGTCTCCTACATGACCTTTGGATGTGGACTTTGACCACCATCATACCACTGCGCCCTTCGAACCATATCATTTAACTTTGGTCATTGTTCAAAGTTCTGCCTCTTCCGAGCAAACTCCCACTGTAGAATTATAGCAACAACCTGGCCCTTCATGCACCAGTTCATCGATCTTGTTCTTTAGGTAAGTACTCCTACTCCTTTTTTAGACCGAAATGTTTACATTTACGACAGCTTGTGTTCACTCAGAGCACTTACATGTAGTTGTTTTACAACTGTTGTACTGATTGAAATCATGTTCTGTATCGGCATTTTCCCCTGTTTGTGCACTTCAATCAATGGTTGACGAAGTAAAGCAGACATATAATGCTTCTTCCAGCTTTAAAACTTTCATAAAGTTGACCCCTCTATATTAATCAAATTTTAGGTTAAGTCATAAATACTCTTTAACAGCAGAAAACCATAATGAACACAAGTCACTTTTCTGAACGAACAATAAACTGAACAACACTGAACAGTGTTCAATATATAAAGAATATCTCAAGAACATAAAGAAAATGTCAAGCCATGCACAGCCATAGGAAACATCAAAGGAATCAATCACAGGCAGAAAGCATACAACACTAAGTACACTTTTATAAAGAAATATTAGCATTCGTTATGATCGTTAAGACAAAAATATACTTCTAAATGTACAATGCTGCGATTGAGAATGTTCTCTGTATGTGTGTATGAACAATAATTAATTTGTGTATTTATGACTGTAAATATTTTCTTTTACATACATCCAGTTCAGTAACTGGTCTTCAGCAGAAATGTTCCAGCAGGACTAAAGGCTTTCCATCATCACTGCTGTTTGCAGCCACTTAAGCCCCGATCTGGCCTCACATACTTCTTTCAAAGGCCCCCTTATCTCTCATGGAAGTCATAATGTACCTGCATTCAGTAAATACAAAACTGTAACCAAAACACATAGTTTTACATTTAATTTAAATATTTTCACAGCGATACACTATGATTCAAACGAGCATAAGAGATTACCCATTCCCCAGTGATTCCAAATGAAATTAACAGTCAAGAAACCTGGCCTCATTTCTATATTCACAGACCAACGGCTACTCACAAATTCCCCAAACTGTGCATTGTATAAACACATCATAACAGACGTTCAGACTTATGAACAGCTACTAAATTCATCTATCCTCAGTGCTTATAACACCTCAACAGTAACTGCAGAATTTTTAAGAAAAGTGTTGCGTATCAAGGTAAGGATTAAAAATTTATTTTGAAAAGCGCCAAGCATACAGCAAGATAAAGAAATTCAACATATAAGTTTTGCAATTATTCCACTTAAGTCCATTGTGACACAATTAAAATCTAAGAGATTTAGCACCTAATTTATAAATCAAGACAATTGTTCCAACACAAAATTAGCTAATCCAAACATCACAAAAATCATTATGCAATCTTTTCATCACCAGAAAAACAAATCCAGAGAAATCACGGTCAAGGTTTACAGTGCTGTAGGAGATAGAAAGATGAAAGTATCTAAGTCTGCTTGACACCAGCAGTGAGATCAGAGTCTGGAATCAAACTATTCTCAGTGACCCATGAGGTTAGTGCAAAATTTTATACATTGACAGACGATGGGTAACAAGTTCATGCGTGTCACTGCCTCACAGTTACACAAACCACTAATCTACTTGGTCTGGTTTAGATTCGGACGCTTTGAGATCAACAATGGACGCAGTTATACAACAATCTGTTCTTCGGCTCAATCTTTAAATATATAACGGAAAGCACTCAGCACAACAAAGAAAGTGATGCCCAGATGAATTTGTTCAGAGAATGCAGAATACACAAGATAAATCAAATTCTACAGATTCCTAACACTTACTTACTTATTCTGCAAATGCAGGGGCCAAGACTGGACAAGCCATACAAGTCATGACTGAGGAAGGATGCAGTGAATGTTCCAAATTTAAAACATTCTTAGTTATATAGGAGCTATACAATTGCTGGATTACATGAAAATATATTTTTTCTTTATGACATAATGATCATTGATTGCAAGATGTGTCAGTTGGTTCCAGCAGTAATTGAATTGGGCTTGTCATGCTTAACATCAATTGCAATGCTTCAATTGAAACTTTGATCATTAGTTAGCAATAATAAACATTTACCACCTGTTACTTACGACAAAAGAGACAAAGAAATCCAAAAGATCAAAATAATTCTCTCATGTAAATGAACATTAATAACCACTATTAATTACAACATTACACTTTATTACCAGTAAAATCATTATGGTAATCAATTAACCAATCTAAGATTAAGCTGCTACAATCAGTTAAAATCTCTGTTGTACTCAGCCACCTCTTAAAGCCAGAAATGTTACCTTGATAGATTCACTGAAGTAGTTCTTAATTAAAATTCCTATAATACATTTCTGGTTTCAAGACCAGACCTTTGCAAAAACTTTTTGCTCTTAACTATTATCAGAATTATTACAACTGATACACCACAAAGTTAATTTCAGTAAGAACTCAAACTTATCCTGTAACCTTCAACTGATCTTTGAATATCTGAGCATGCCTATAGACAGCTGGGCCTATAAGCCTCAACTACTCCAATTTTTCAACATTAGTGACATATTGAGATAATACAGTAGTACACACATAACAAGTGTAATGATATGTACAACAACAAATATTTATTTATTTATTTAAAGCACTTATTAAAATGCACAAAATCAGTAAATCTGAATCCGAGGTGCAGATGAATGTTTGCTAGGGACCAAGTATTCATGCAAAGTGCAAAGGTCAGAGTAAAATACCGGGTCCTGACAAGTGATTTAACTTATGAGGGTGAGTGGGCAAGTCAGGCCTTTTGACGACTGGACGATTAGATCAGCAGTAGACAATTCCAAACATGAGGCACACAGCAACCGAAAGCACAAGAACATACATTTGTCCTGAACCTAGGTTCCAGCTACAAACCAGAAGAATGCACCCCTTTACAGTGGTAGTATGGAGTTAGCAACGTTTTAGGATACGATGGAAGACTGGTGTTCTGGGCTATAAAGGTCGAGCATGCAATCTTAAACTTAACATGCCATTCAGCTGGAAGCCAGTGAAGCTCACAAAGGCGATCTAATGCATTTCATGAAAAAGAAGAATATATACAACCCTAGAAAGAGAGTTCTAAACCACCTGGAGTTTTTTTACATTAAAATAGGTTATACTATACAACAACTCATTTGCATTGTCTAATCAAGAACCATCAAGTCACAGTTTTACCCATGTCGTCATCAGAGAGTGCCTGATGCGACAAAATGCCTTATGTGGCAGAAACAAGACCTGCAAATAAAAGATACTTGTACTCGAAAGCATTTATGTACATATAAAAGATCCAAATGATACAAATACTGTATTCACACTTTTATGTACTTCTGCAGTAGTATTTGCTATTTATAAATGAATTTCTATAGCACTACAATTTAGTGACAAGTCAACTCTTCTAGCATGTGTGGTTCATGCCCAGCCAATTACAAGCGTCATCACCAGCGAGATGAAAAGCCAACAGCACATAATACACACATACTGGACACAACACCTACTTGGCATTTAAGTAAGTAAGAAACTTATCTTTCTTAGCACAAGACAAAAGCATAAATAATGTGATGAATTAACAGCAAAGGCACAACAACAAGAAAAAATCTACTAATATAAAGACCATCATTAACAAAAATTTTAGGTAAAACAGTAGTTAATCAACCCACAATCACTTGCATCATGCATTCTGTTAATGAAGGTTACACAAGAATGGATTTCTCAATCTCGCAAATTTCAGTGCTCTGCAACATCTTCAAAGAGAATGAAAATAACACGTTGACTGTTTGCACATACATACATATATATATATATATATATATATATATATATATATATATATATATATATATATATATACATTATATATATATATATATATACATTATATATATATATATATATATATCAATAGATACATATTTATATACATACTATATAAATATGCATATATATGCATGTATATATGTACATATGCATACGTATGTGTGTGTGTGTTCAAAAAGCTGTAAAAAAGCAGAAGCCTGTTTGCAAACACTGCAAAACTGAAGGCCTGAAAATAGGTCAGGAGGAATCACATCTATTGGTTTCAACAGCAACAGTTGAAGTTTAAGTTGATCAGAGTTAAATCAGCAAAGCAAAGTGAATCACAGACAGAAGGAAGGAACAACAACAAGAGCAAGAACAATCACAGCTCTACTGCTGTTTTCTCGTGTTTCTTCACTTGCATATTTTGAAGAATTTAACAGAATCTTACAGTATTTTATGCACGCATGCAGACATGCATGCACCATATACATACAGTAGCCCCTCTAAGAACCTATCATGTACATGGTAAAACTGACAAATATCAGTTTGCCCACAAACACACACACACACAAACACATATATCAATTTTAATTACACAAGGATTATACATTTGGCCAAAGACGATATTTAGTTTATTCAACTGTTAAACTGATAACCACATCTTAAGTTTCAACTTTGAATAAATCGGCAAACTATATTTATAAAAATTTATTCTGCTGGCTTCATCATAAAAATATATAACAGAATGCCCTTTTAAAGCATCAAAGAAGCTTTAAATACTAATCTAATCAAAATTATCAAAAGACCAGGATAAACCAGTACAAACAGAAAAATAAATGACTAAATTTTAGGAACAAGTCACAGCATATTCAGCAGATTGCTATATTTTAAACGTTTAAATGGAAAAGCAACAAAGAAAGCCTCACAACTGGAAACAAGTTTTTAGACACTCATAAATTGACAAGGAAAACTGCAGAACAACTTGTATATAAAGGAAACTTGAGTGAGAATCTAAAGCAGATATTTCTAGAAATATCTGTGTTACCTGCTCTATATACCACCAAATTTTATATACAAGAATTTCTATGAACATGTGTGCTACCAAGCCTGCTCAGTATACCATAGAATTTTTCAAGGGTTAAAGAAACAGAAAAGGAATGTGCTTACAACACTAGATATCTCCAGTTAATGCAAAATGAGGAAAAGCAAACATACAGGACTCAATAACATAATGAAGAGTGCACTGAAAAGCAACATCTAATTTATTGTCAGCCAGCATACGAATAATCTGAAATATTCAAATTATACTAAAATTTAGGATATTAACCAATTCATGATCAACGCCTTCTTAACTAGTCACAAAAGATGAATTCTATATACTGGAAATATGCTAGCAACGACAAAACATTTAGTCAAGAATGGGACTCAACTTCAACCAAGTTACAGGCTGCCTATCAGACTTAAAAAGCCCCAATCAACTTTGCAGAATTAAGTATGCCCAATAAAGATGGTCTTAAACAATGCCAACTTACACTGGACATAAAAGCAGTACTTTAACTATGCAGACAACATTTAAGAAACTTCGCACACGATAACCTTTTTTGGTCAGGTCATGGGCCAACATGCTTGGGTCGTTCACTGGGTCAGTTGAATGGCTTCCTCTTCTGGCAGTGGTTGGCGCTTGTAGTTGGGATTGACAATGATGAAAATGACAGTCATCGCAAGAGCAACAAGAAACAGACCAAGAACATTGATCAGAATTCCCTCTGGTGGAGAGTTCTGGTAGTTGCTTTCCCTAAAGTAACATAGCATAAAACCAATTTCATCATCAATTCTTACTTCTTAAATATCATCATTCTCACAGCCATCAAAGTCATATGCCTAAGGCACAGTCAGTGTTATAATAAGGTAAGAATTGATAATATCACTACCACTATCATCACCAACACTGCCATGCTATCGTCGTCGTCGTCAACATCACGAACACCAAAATCATCACTAATGCCAAAATCATCAATGTCATCACACAGTTAGTGCCTCTAAAGTGACTGAGCAGTTCTTAAAAAGGCATAACACACACAGATGTTTTGTTACAATTACGACGAAAACTACTTCTTACTAACATTACAACTCACAATACTGCAAATGAAACATTTTACAACCTTTACAAACCTTTCAATATAAACTACAAGCGCAACAAAAAACAGCACTAACAGGACAAAGTGAGCTTTTTCCGTCATTCCAGTCAGAGCCGTGGCAATGGCCAACAGATAGATTGCGGCACCAAAGTACACATGAATTGGTTTGAAGAAAGCTCGAACTCCACTTCCACACCAAGGAAGAAGGAAAGTCACAAAACCCATCAGCCACTAAACAATAAAACATATACAGCAATTCAAAACCATTCATACAGGTAAGGCAACATATACAGTAAGGAAGCTAAGGTAAGGCACTCTGCAGGCTGCCCAGTTTTGGTAGCATCAGTCTGTCCAATTCACAAGAAGGCATGTTCAAGACATTTTATGGAAGCATGCAACAAGGCAGTCTCTCAAGCTGCAGAACACAGCATTCAATCACCCAGCTGACCCAAAACTAGAACATGGACCTCCCTGGTGTATTTTGGAACCACTCTGACTATTGCGGTTAGTCCAAAGAGGATCTTGTATCTGGCGCTAACCTCAACGGGAAGCCAATGCAGTGTTTCTTGCAATAAGTCTGATACATGTAAGAATTTAGGCAGGTTGGCCACAAGTGGGGTTGCACAGCTCAAGATAGGCAATAGCTGGTCTATCTAGAATTTCACCATGCCTGCATTGACAGCATTGCAGTAGTCCATCTTTGCTCAAGCCTTTCAAGTGCCAACCCAAATAGCTGTGTTGTTATCACGTTCAGCCTGAGTCACTGTGGGGATATCCAGGCCTGCACTTGGCAACGACAGTTTAGCATGTAAGTCAGATGGATAACCTTCAAATGTGCATCAAACAATGCACATTATTTGCAATTTACTGATATTGACATGAAAATAAAAGAACATTTTCATCCACACTCATTCTCAAAAGAAGATTGTTTCAGTTTTTCTAAATTTCTAAATGCAGCATGTGATTACACAAAGTTTCATCGAACGACAACAACATTTCTTGGTTGCAACACTCACCTGAAATGCAAATAGGATAACTGCAGTTAAGCCAAGCCAGCTGTGAAGAGAATACAGATTCTTAACGGGTTCTTTTGGATGCAAATTGTGAGAATCAAAGACGGCTTTTAGTCCTACACCCGTGAATATCAGGACAAGGCCCTGAATGCTAGCATGCAACAACTTGATGTAGATCTTCTTATCATTTCGAAAAATACGATAGGCAATGATAGCTGAAAAGAATAAACATTGTTTAAATCGTTATTATGTATCATAAGCACAGTTGTGCAATAAATAAGGTATGACTAATTGCACAATTTGATATTTGAAACCTCTGGAAAATGCCAGACAGACTGCATTAGTGCCTGCCTATTAGCCAACATTGCCTTTTCGATCAGTAATTATATGTGACCATCGATGACAAAAAGAGACCATAAGTCGATGACTGACTTAGCAACATTTTCCATTTAAGCTAACAAATAAGGAAGTCAGGCAAATTGCAGAACTTTTATTTCGAAAACATGAAATATCAACTGGCAGAAAATTGCATATGAAAATTCAACCTGTCTCTACCCAATGAATTAATTGCTGATCTAGTAAGCAACAAGTGGCCCCTTTTCATGAATAATTAGACTAAGAGTATGCAAGTTTTCCGTACATTCATTCATTAATAATGGACTTATTTCACTTAATATTAGATAATAGTTCAGAACTTTATTCTACTGGTATAGTGTCTTTGGTTGCTATATTTAGATTCCTTGTGCTGGTTGTCATTGTAAAGTAGCAACTCGAAGTCAGATCTGATACTAGTGCAATACACAACAAATTAATAAATGTTTTATGCGGAAAGTGTAAAAAAATTAGGCAAGAATAAATGTAATCATAAGCAGTTATTTCTAATTTTGCTGCCAGTCACAACAACAGATGGCAGCGTCGTTGCGGTAAGGTCCGCAAAAATACAGTAAGCTCTTGGTGACCATCTGTGTAAAAAAACTGGTATAATCCACACACCACGATAACCCGTGGGCAGGGTTTGTAAAATCTAATATAACCCACAGGAATAAATATGATAAAAAAAATAGAAATAGTATTGTATGATTATGTTTTGTAGCCATCGTCATACCATCACCACCATCATATTCATACCCCATCATACCATTATCTTATAACATAGCCATTATAATGGAGATTATTTTTAGCCTAAAATTCACAGAAAAGTTTTGGAACAGTTATTAATCTGCTTACCATTTCCATAAAGAAAAACCATTCCAATAATCATGAACAATGGATGATAGTTGAACTCCTTCGACACATCGTCATGCCACGCAAAGCCATGTCGAAAGTGATCCATCCAGACTGCCACCAGGACAACAGCAGTCAGGCCAAAGATCTGCAGAAAACCACTGATGTGTTATGTCTAATAAAAAATTGCTTATTAAATATCAAAGCAATCATTCCTATTTTGAAACAGTACCCTAAAGTAGTACATCTAAAGGTGCTGTCAAAATACTGTTGATATACAATGCTCCTCTCCTTTAAAATACTTACCAAAGAACATTTCATACCCAAAATTTCAATCTATTACAATGTATGAAAGTACTGTACATTGCACATACACTGTCAAGGAAGTTTAAAACCTGCTGCCATCCACTTGGTCCGTTGTAAATTTATTTTTTTACGTGTGGTCCCTCCTCTCAGTCTCCTAATCCTATTTCTAGCAAAACAAACTCTCAATCACTTTCAGAACTGACCTCTGAATGATTCACCAATTCTCACAGTTTTGCTTCCAAATGAATGTCCCTCTGTCTTCTTTGCTCACAAATTCATTTCCAATGCCTCTGAAGGCTCTAACAGACATTTGTTTACAGAAAACCTTCGACAACTGCAGCTGTAAATCTCATCCCACACATCATATATATCTGGCAAATTGTCAAGACATTTAAACACTATCACATTTCATTGGCCTAGCTTTTAATTTCTCCATATGGATTAACAGTTCTTTTTTCTTGGGCTTTATTTAGACCAGTGGTATGTGGCACTTCATACTAACACTTTTTAACAATAAAATTCCAAACCTGAGCCAAGACGACCAAGAAAGTAAATACTCTCATGCCCGTCTGTTGTTCCCCAAGGGAAGGAATGCTGTCATACTTCTCCATGGCAATATTTCCAATTGATAATCTGTAATACAAACAACATCACATCAAATACAATATGCTTTGGCATGAGAAAATAAAATACTACATGACCACAGTAACTGGCTTGCTTCTAAAAATGAAATGCAGATTGAGAAGACCATCTGACACAAGTTATGATTTGTTTCCAACATATCTGTAGGAGTTCGTCTTGTGAAACACATTTCTTGTTAATGTTTTCTAAAAAATTCTTATGTGCATCACAGAAATTTACCCCATTCCTGAATTTATTGATACCAATAAAAGTATTCGAAAAGCTTGGTGTTACTATGCAATTATCTTATTTACACCAATTAAAATATTTTTAAAAAGTCTGAAAACTGTATCACTCTGTTACTTATTGTTTAATTATTTATTTATTCAAAAGTATTTCTGGTAGCTTACAGCACGCAAATTTCTCTCGTATTCTAGGGTGGTCATATTGTTACAAGTAGGGCAACCTCAAAAGGTTGCTTCTTTCAGTTTACCAACAACAGCTATCTAAATACCGGACTCTCTTTCTTTACAGGTTACATTACACACCATAACTTGTAACTGAGGTCAAAGGCAAATCATACTCATTCGCAATCAGCCAACATGCCACAGTAGTTACAATCTTTAGTTTAAATCTGGTCATCCTAAAACAAATTTTACACCTTATGTTTTAGTCGTCACGTGCAGCAAATTCCATTCTAAAGATATGCCTATAAGAAATCCAAAGCATGTTCAGAAACTCTGAACATGCTGTCATCATTCAATTCTAGTTGGCAACCTGTTGGTTTGCCTTTGCGTGTGTGCGCGTGCTTGCCGCTGGTGACTCTTCAAGTCATCCGAGCAATGTTTACTGATGGATCAATGTTTCGTTCTTAATGACATTTAACATCGCTACCGCAGATGAGTTTATCTTGAAGAGGCGCTATACAAATTTAAAATTAAAATTACAAATAGTCTAACCCCAATTTTTAATAAAGTCTTGTTAACATATGTTGCATTCTGGAGCTCATTAAATAGTGTAAACATCAGTGCTCCAAAGCAGCCAAGTGGCAAGGGACTAAAACCCGAACTTGTCTACCCACCCCCATTAAGCTTAGGGTGAACTAGACATTCACTGCTAGCAGCATCTGAATGACAGAATTTACTGCACAGAATTTACCTAGAAAGTCTGCAAAACCGCAACGTTCCAATTCCTTTTCGGGTACCGACCAGAGCAAGTGAGAAGGTGATGATTTAATATTAATATGATTATCGCTGTCCAATTGTCGGACGGCTTCGGGGATGAGGCCAAAAAGCCACAGACAAAAATCGGCTAGAGCTTTCGATTATATAGCGCAAGACTTTAACTCAAAGTTTTCATTTATAAATATTTACTGGTACTCCACTACCTACATTAAGTTTAAATAATTGGCAATTACGCAGGCTAATCTGAGCTAGCCGAAAAGCAGTTGTTCTATAGAAGTTTTGGTAAGCTATTCATATTTGTTGCGGCGGCTCTATAATTAGCCTAATAACGCGATAGCTTACTAGCATTGTTGTCCATGGGTTTAACAACATCTTATGGCAACTAAGGCCGTTGACGTCTTCGACATGAAAATGTTGTTGAAGTTGTCCATAAGTTCATTTCTTTCTTCTTATCGTTTCCTTTAAGATTTTTGTTTCCGTAGGTAATGTATGTATTTTTAGCTTACTAGCATAGTGTTTGGAAAGACTTTACTCACTAAGGCTTAAAAGTACTTCAGGGATCACTTTGTTCGATCGCCCTGTTAATTATCTCATTCTTGCACGTCTTCAACTGCTATTCAACTAAGTTCTTAAACTCCATAATAATAATAATAATAATAATAATAATAATAATAATAATAATAATAATAATAATAATAATAATAATAATAAAAATTTGAAAACTCCTAAAGCTCTAATGTAGGCCTAATAATGCTCAAGGTGCCAGTGGATAGACGCTGCTGGGCAAAATCGTTGTGCAAGCCAAATTTCAGGGTGAGTCCGGACAAAAGCCAAGAACGGAATCCCAGAAGACATGGAAACAGAAAGAGATGAGTTTTTAGTCTAGATCTAAAGGCCAAAACAGATTTTGCAGAGCGAACATTTGCCGGAAGGGAGGTCCAGAGTCTAGGGCCAGCCTCAGAAATGGTACGCTTGCCGATAGCTGTATCAAAAGGAAAGGAATGGGAGGTCGTCAAGAAGAGAATAAAATGATATAGACGTGAAGCATGGAAAATCAGTCGTATTCATTTTCTAAAAAACAAACCACAGAAAAACACAACAGTGAATCAGAAAAACAGATATGTGTAAATGAAATGATTCGAAGAAGGATTAGTTTGAGGAAAACAGCAGGAAAGTTAGGAAAGGCACAGTATAACAAATGATCTCGAATATTTTACTATCTTTCGATTATGTATAAAATGTCCGTTCCTTTGAATATATTCATCGAAGTTCTATGTTAATCAGACCATAATTTTATGTACTGAGCAGAAGAACACAATGTTCACTTACTAGTACGATTACATGCGACAGTGAATGTGACGACAAAATGTTCACGACAAAATGGCGTTGAAACAGGAAAGCAGTCGCCCTTCAGTTTCCAGACATTTGGGTTATGTAGTAGCCAAGACATGGAAACAGAAGGAGATGGCTAAACTCTTCCCGATTTAAGGGACGAAGAGTCTCGAAGGCCAGGAGACGAAGCATTGTGTCGATAAGATGTCTGAATTCTGCCACCTTTCGTTCCGCAGCGGCAACCGGGCCAACGGCGGTTCTGTATCGATACGAATCAGCCAGAGCGTCGATTACTATTACGCCAAAGTCAAACATTTGCTCCTCATCCATGAGGTGAGGATTGCACCATCAGTCCGCCGACCGTCGGATATGACGAAACCCGCTGGGTCTTTACTTGATGGAAAGCCAGCCTTCACGAGGGCGAGCCGCACGATGTCTTTGATCATGGCGTGTCTTGCGGTTCTACCAGATCTCAAAGGGCATGCTAGGCCATGAGACCATCCTGTGGACGAGAGCGCGGTTGTGGTACCTGAAAGTTGCAGAAAATACGCTATACTAACAACGGTCGAAAACACATATATAGACGTATATCAGGGTCGAGCCACTGCTGTTAAACACTGTGATAAACCTTCAGTAACAGTGCTTAGCCTTCTAGATTGTGAAATGATACACGTGGGCATGACTGATGTGGTATATTGACACAATCTGACCATATCTTCAACATGTTACATTGCAGTTGAGGTTGACTGCATAATTTTTAATTTCTCATGGTAATAAAATATGATTGATATATTAAATTAGATTAAATCCGATCGTCATTCATAATATGTAATACAAAATTGAACAAAATTTAGGCTAGGTGGCCTAGAGCACGTTCTCTTAAGAAGATGTAGCTTCATAGACCAACTCTTTTGCCATTTCAACATAATATTTCCTTACTGTCTGTCCCTCAAATATTCAAGAGCCCAAAAAACCATTCAGAAGATTTCTAAAACAAGATAGGCCTAGTGTTTATAATTTTAGAGGAACCCAGAGTGTGACCATATAGTTAAAATATTACTTTTGGATACTTTATGTAAGCTTATGTAGTTCTTTGCTGTAATAGGTCGATGCTTTCAATACAGACACTGTAGAATTTAAAATTCTAGAAGGTCTATGCGTCAAAGTTAGGTTCTACTATACTTACTGTATGTAATGCTGTAGGTAAGATGAACACGATTTTCAGTATAACCAGTATGCTAAAGACCTACATCATAATACGGGATATTTGACCTATAGGAATTCGACGACCTGGCTTCTCCAAATATATTATGATTTTGACTAAAATTTCACTTGAAGCGACAATCAGTCGATGCCGTGGGCATTATGATAACGGCGCTATAGAAGTCACTAGATTAGATTTTAGATTGAACATTTGAGAGTAGACCTACAGCTGTAGGCCTACTTTCTCACGAGAATTCAGACTATAGCCAATTAAGATGCATTATTTCCTCCATACAATTCACTCGTAGTTCTCAATTCTTACCCGCACTGCTTCCAACTAGATTGCATTTTGAATCTAGTCCTGTATAATTAGTATAATCCTACACATGTATAACCCTATGACCGATCGATTGACCGGATGGATGGTAGGCTGAAGCTGGGCAGAATTGGCGGACTAACGAGAACTGCACGAAAAGCAGTCAGACAATCGAAAACAACCAGATAGATATTATATACAATATGCAGTATACAGAGTATAGTTGATATTTATTGTATAAATGATTTTTATGAACAATACTGTTTGGCTTAGTAAATGCTTACGCCAAGGAGCCTCAATGCGTGCGGATTCCCGGTTCGCGTCCCGATTGTGGCTTATTTCCTAGATTTAAATCTCGGGCTAGCACTGTCCGTACACGGGGACCTTAAATGGCGTGGCGCCCCTTAAAAAGGGGCAGCGGTGGTGAAGGATCTCACCCGATAAATTCATTGCAAAATGAACAGGGTCGAGGCCATACGGTCGCTACATAAAACCTATACATTTATATTTTACTGGTCGGCTTATTTAGCGATAGGTTAGCTTCCTCGCAGTCGTTGTTGCCGTCGTTTCTGTTGGTCTGGAATGTCGAGGTGGCTGGTGGATGATGTAAGCTGTTTGTCTGTGTGTGTCGGTATGCGAGTGTGTCTGCTTGTGGGTGGGAGTCTGTGTGTGTCTGTGTGTGTATGCGGAGGGGAGCTGCCGACGATGTGTGCGGGGTGGTGGGACTTCCAGGCACCCATATCAGACCGTTCTCCATTTCGAAATGGATTTTCCAGCCAACGACGAATGACTGAAGAGGCGAAGGTGATTGAGAAGAAAGCCGCGGTCGACGCTGCGGATGAGATGTAATAGGGTACGTGTGAACGGGAAATGGAACACTTAGATTTCAGACAATTCCATCGGCAGCAGACTACTGCAAAAGCACGGCTGTAAACAATTGCGTCTGGGAATGGATCCAATCCGATGTCGATCCGATTACAAGAGCAATTATTATTACTGTCGATCACCGAACACGAAGCAAATGCTCGGACGAATTTTGCCGGAAATCTATCGGCCAAGGCATACGGTGAAAAACGCACTGAAACCTATTTACTTTAGAAGAGTGAAAATGTGGCGGACCGGTCATAAGGCTATAAGTGCAGGTCTTATGCATAAATGATATAAGTTTATTTAATTAATATGGGAATCACATAGTAGCTTGATATTTAAGTTAAGTCAATTTAGTTCGTTTTTCAACAATTTATATTTTCATTCAATTTCAAATGTAAAACCCGTATTGCATTTCAACGCCCCTTCCCCGTCCAATTTAATTAATTGCCTCTGCAATACTCTGATCAAAGCGGCGCCGAATAACCTATGTTTATGACCCCCTTACATAGATATCCGATTATTAGTTTCTTTATGCGAGAAAGGCCATGAGAAATGGTCTTTCCACGATAGCAGTTACATCCCTGTTACATAGTGGGGAAGTCAAAAAGCGTCGTCCGAGCTGCACCATAAGATACAGACATAGAAGAGGGAGGCTGAATAAGGGCTACCACGTCATGCTTTACTGTAACTGTAGAGTGGTGAAACTGCGCTCTACATGTAGACCATTAAAGTAAAATTTGCACTGTGATAAGGACGTCGCAGGAAATGCATTGAAACAAGTAGAAGCCTTTAAATATCTTCGGTCGATAACGAATGCTAAAGGAGAATGCAAACATTATGTTAAGAACAGGACTGAGGCAGCGTGGCAAAACTGGAATAACCTATCGAGTGTATTATGCGATGTTAAAATGCCGGTTCAACTCAAAGGAAAGGTGTACAAAACAATGTTCAGTGATGATATACGGAGCAGAAGCCTGGACATTGACGAAAGAGGAGGAGAAGCTGCTGGAGAGAACAGAAATGAGAATCCTGCGATGGATACTTGGAATCTCACTGAAAGACAAGAAAAGGAATGAGTAGGCTATATCAGACAGAAATTGGGAGTGGCATGTATTTCTGATAAGTTAAGAGAAGCCTGGTTGAGATGGTACGGTCATGTGATGAGTAGAGAGGTGGAAAGCTGCATTTAAAGAATTATGACAGCAGAGGTTTACGGACGCCGCCGTCGGGGACGACAAAGAAGAGATGGGGAGACATGATTCAGCAAGACCTAAAGCTCCTCAGACAAAACGGGCTTTACATTTATCTTGAAGTTCACTAATTTTCCACTTTGAGTCTTGATACAGCATATCATAAGGTACAGTCAACCGATCCGCACTTCTTGCTCTTCATAATGACATCATACGCTCTATGGACTTGGGTAGAGTGACAGCAATTGTTCTTCTTGACTTGTCTGATGCTTTTAAAACTGAGGATCATTATCATTCACTTCTTTCGTATCGCCTCCAACTTTGGTTTGGTGAGGGACATCGTAGAACTGGAGACAATGCCCAAGTTACGAGCAGAATCAGTCAACTCGACAAGTGAGTCGTCTGGTTTGACAGATTTAAGCCATTCAAACTTCTTGAGCTGCTGTGGATTACCCAACAGCAGAAATTTAGTTTTCGTCGGGTTGAGGAGGAGTTTATTAGCTGCCATTTAGGATTGTACCTTCTCACAGGCAGTGGACAACAACTACGCAGATGAACAAGACAGCCTATCAAACGAAATATAAATCTGAGTATCAACCGCATAGAAATGATATCCCAGTGAATGATTAGCGCACCAAGTCCTGTGGTGTACATTGTGAAAAGAAGCGGGATAAGCAACGAACCCTGTGGGGCACGACATTTTAGCAAAACATTAGACTATTATATACCATTTATTGGCACTGAGTTCGTGGACTGAGATACGTAGCAAACCAATTCAGTGCTTCTTTATAATGTCGTGCTATGTGTTCACACGACACAGGGAAGCAAGATGGAAAGGTGGAACTGGAAGAAGCAAGGAAGCGTGTGAGTTGTAATTTTCCTGCAGTAACACTATGCAGAAGGAGAAAGAAAAGAAGGCGAACAATGATGATTACTGGTGATGAATGATGATGACGAAGATGATAGTAATTTCTGATCGATGAGCCGGGCAGCCGCAATAGTATAGCTACTGCATTCTAAACCCTGACATCACATCCTACGTTGTCGTTGGCCTAACTGTCAGTTGGTCGACGTAATCACATCAACGATCGCCTCATCAGTCGTTGCATTAGGCAGCTGCTTATTATGGCTCGACACAGTAATGCGATATGCCTACAGCTATACATCCATGCATGAATAGGAGTAAGTATACGGCGCGGACTGATGCAGACGCCTCGCTGCAGCACAGTCTTATTATTATTATTAAATATTGTCCAATGACTATCCACTCGGTCCTTTATATCTCACCCGTTCATGTTAGCAACGCCAGGGAGATGTACAGACGGACATTGCAGACATACAAATACAGAGACAGTCTCAGACAGGCACAGATAATGATACACAGAGGAACAGACACGGTGAAAGACACACAGAGACAAGGACAAATAGGCAGACATAGTCAATCGTAGACAGGCATGTGTAGATGGGTTAAGCCTAGTTGGTGCGCAATAGTCACTGTGGTTAGCGTGCTAGATTGCAACCCAGGGATCGAATGTTCGAATCCTCAACAGAGCAGAAAGATGCTTTAATATTTCTGCTCCTTTTACTCCCCAAGCGAACTCGGCTATAAAGTGAATAGACTAACTGTACACTGTCGGTGGAGAAGCCAGACGGCGAGGGAGAGAACTGGTCACCCAATCTCAAATGCCGAGGCTAAGAAAATGATGTCGCTTACACGTCGTACCCTTGGATGCCTCTCGGGTCTAGCTTAAGAGACAGCTTGTATTCTATATCTAATATGATGTCCACGTAGAATTATTTGTATCCTACATACAGTAAAACACATGAAACTTCAAGCTTGGAATTCAAAATCGAAAACTCGAGAGTCTAAGGCGCTAGATAAGAGCTAAGTCGGGGAGACCAGCTTATTCACAGGCGTTCAGTCAAAACAAATGCAATAGGCAAGAAGGGTCAGATTCGGTTCCAGGTGAAGATCCAATGGTCAGGCAGACAGTCATGCAGGCGGCTATAGTAGATGGTATTTGGAAGTGAAGCGGTAAGACAGGCCCGAAATAAGGAGAATAGGAAGAACCAGTGTAGGATTTGAGGAAGAAGAGTGTTTTAAGTTTTCAGTGAAAGACCTGCTCAGAAATTGCAAGGGGTGAAGTGTTGGTGAGTTCATAGGATGGGCAGGCTAAGGTAATTGGCATAATTCCTGCAGGAGTTTATTCCAGAGGTGTGGGGGCAGCTATTGCTATTGAGCGATTTCCAAATTTTAAGGATGAGGTGAGAGGAAGGCGGAGAAGTGTTAGGGCGAAAGAGGAGCGGGTTGAATGAAGTGCTTGGATTGTAAATATGTGACGAAGATACGAGTGTTGGAGGGATTGAAGAGGGGGTATGTAAGTGATAAGAATCGGTACTTTATTCGTTCAAGTGATTTAAGTCAGTGAAGAGATTTGAGAACGGGAGAGATGTGATGGCGTCTAAGGATATTGGTGAAGGCATGAGCGAGAACAGTTTGAATAGCGTGAAGGCAGTTTATTTGAGTCGTGTCTATATTCAGGAAAAGGAAATTGCAATAATCTAGTTTAGCAATTTTAGTTTAGCTGGCCTGCGCCCACTTAACTTCGGCCTGGAGACGAGCACAGAATAGCAGAATAGAGACTGCTGGCTACACGTTATGGAAACGGCAGCGCTCAAGAGAGGAGCATGCTACAGGTGATGATAGTAGTTTAGCATAGACTACGGATGTGGCGATGGTGGATGCAGTTTTGACGTCGAGTATAGAGTGGATTCTGCGAAGGTCACGGATATCCATGAAGCAGGAGCGAGATAGATGGGTGATAGGGTCACTATAGCTGAGGTTTTGGTCAAATATCACACCTAAGTTGCGGAGAGGAGAATTAATAGTAAAGTTGTGGTTGGAGGCAGAATCCAAGCTGTGGGAGATAGAAGGATCGGACATTTTCTGGAACTGGTCACGCTCTCCTATAAGTATGAGTTCGGTTTTATCTGGATTCAAGCACAGGATATTAGATATCACCAAAGAAGAAAATTTGGGTAATCACACACAGAAGATGATCTATAGTCTGTGAAAAAGTTCGGAGAGAAAGAGGCGAATAGTTGGGTGTCTTCAGCACTGTGGCTGCAGCTATGGGTAGAGTCGCAAAGCCCAAAAGGCCCAAATGTTATTTCGTCCGTCCGATTGAGTAATAAAATCTCACGTTCATATGATAAATGCAGTGGACGACGCATTCGATCACAGATGGTTCATGTTGATTGGCGCTTCGTAAACATTGAGGCAAGGTGGACAAATATGCTGGTCTCGTCACGATTTTGATAGGAAGCTATTACACAGCAAAATGAAATCGCTTCATTGCGTTTACTAAACGACCAGGCGATGCCGTATATTTTGAATATGAAGCTATTTCATATGCATCACAGTTTCCTAGAACTGCCCGGTTTCCTTCATAACGGTCCTTTAATGATCGAATGCCTCATTCATCACTCTCACTATAAATAAACTTGACTAAAAAGAGTAAACAGTCATATTTATAATTTATGTGTTTGTCCGTTGAATTTATGTGCATCATATATGTAGGCGTTTGGCTGATAGCGGAGAGAGCCTATAGGGGAGTTATTAATGGGTTATACTGTACATGCCCTTAGCTGCAGGACGTAGTTATAGAAATACCTGATGCTTTCAAAGCAGATATGCCTCGATCTCTCGTGCTTTTCCTCTCAAAACTCCGTATTCTCTCATTCTCTCTCTGTCTCTGTCTGTCTCTCTCAATCTCTGACTCGGTCTCTCTCTTCCTTGCATATCCCCCGACCTCCCTCTCTCACACACTGCTCGCTCTTTAGTCTTTTATTATCATTGGTTCACCGAGTTCCCTGCCTCTTTATCTTTCCATTCCAATCCCTTTTCTCTCTCTTTGCATGTTCCTCCCCACGGATCGCCTTTCCCTCAGTTTTGCCTCTTTTTGCCAACAGCCTTCATTCAGGCTTCCCCAACAGCATAGGAATATGGTCACCGTATGGGCTCCATATCGGAATGTCATATGGTTTGGTTCCTCCTATAGATTGATCTGATCGCATCCGACAGTCCAACTGTATTCCATATTCACAAAACATCTGAGCTCTATATGGTATCTATATCTAATCAGGATATCTATATTCCAGATGGCTTAAACCTCTGCATTTCACATGAAATGTACATCGGCAAATCATGTGGACTCTATGTGGTTTCCATAATATTATGTGGTCAATATCTAAACAGGACATCTACACTATATGTCTGATATATAAATCCCAGACAGTTTACCTACAATGCATTTCACATAGAATGCATATCGTTATATATTGCAAGCCGTCTGGGATCAATATGGCATCCATACGTCGTCAATACCTAATACGCCATATGGATGCAGGTATGCTTTACCGACCTACATTTCGTATGGAAAGCTCCAAACAGTACACGTCCTTTACAACATCTTTATTCTTGGGTGAACGTTGATAGTTATATCATCTCAAAGAAATCAAATTTAAATGATTATGCAGTTGGAAATTCTTCGCAGATCTCCCTATGTATACTGCTCGGGCCACCACCTGTAGCTTTATAGAAGCAGACCACCTGCATCCGAGCCGAGTCAGGCCTGACAGGTTGGCGTCTGGACTGTATGCCCTACAGATCAATGCTATCCGTCCCGTGTGCTGATCTGAAGTAATCAGATTAGAATAGATCGAACTGCCATTTATCCAAGAACTATTATTATTTCTGCATTTAATAAGCGTCATTATCTAATGACTTAGCATCAGTCGATGAGCCGAGCAATTGTGAGTGAAGGATTTGCTCAAGGCCCTTACACAGAAACCGTCTCAAGTGAGTTTCGAACCCGTACTCTCCGCGTTACAAGCCGAGCACTCTCTCCAATAGGCTACCATGCCCAAGATATAGGCTACCATGACCCAGACTAACTAACATGCCCCAAATTAAATGCATTTGCACGTAAACTTCAGTTTCGTGACATATTTAGTGTAGATTTGATTCGTCAGTGAAACACCATCTAACTGCAAAGAGACGTAGAAACCAAAGATGCAGTTCACACCTCACTTCATCGCCGCTGTCCCTCTGTTTCATGGCCTATTATATTTAGAAGTATCTCCAAAATAAATCTGCTTTATGCACACATAATGTAACAAAGTTTGAATGGACTACCGGACTAAATCTAGCGGGTATTTACGACTATATTATGCAACATGACGATATAATATGTATTCGAATTGCTTCCCGAACTACTATGACGACTCAGCCGGAAATCGATCGATTTTTCATTACCACTCAACGTTGCTTCGTTAAGGAGATTTACTGAAGCGGCGCTACATAAACGAATAATCATTTGCAATACATATCAGACCTTTAGGAATCTTAAGGGACCGTGTGACACTATTGTTTAAGCACTCGAATTTACAATTTTATAAATCATAATTGTAATAGGCCTACAGCGGTAATAGCATCCGTGCTGCTGCTGCTACTGCTGTTGCTACTGCTGCTGCTACTGCTGAAGCAAATGCTAATGCCAGACATTTACTCTGCCTTTCTGCCTAACACACGTGACAAATATCAACTCATTTAGAATCGGTCCACCCCATCTCAAGCGATTATCGGCTGATCTATGGGCGATGCTGCTGCTGCTGCTGATGCTACGACATATGAGAAACGGCTGATGCATCCGCATCTCCGGCCGCTGCTTCTGTTGATGCTCTGATTGCTGAAGCTGGCGCTTCTCCACCTGCGCGTCGCACAACAGGCGTTGGTTAGGTTCGCCTGGAAGCAGTAAACGGACGATCGCGCCAGACATGGAATGCGCTATGCAAGGAGAACGATGCTGAATAGCTGCTGCTGCTGTTGCTGCTGTGGATTACGGTGCTTTGGAATTATGCAACCGATGCTGATCGTACTGCTAATCGATATGATTGACATCATTCGCGGTAAGAACGATGAACATCATTGATAAAACATTTCAGCTATGTCTGAAGGCAACGTCGTCATCATTGCCGTAATCATCTAAATCAAGCTCATTCTCATGAGTTATCATCAGTTATTCTAGTCACTAGCGATAATCTTCGCCATTTGCATAGGCTACATTACGGCTATGCTCATCATTTTCGGCGTCTTCTCTGACTCGGTCACTTCACCTCTTATAACTCTTGCCCCACTGTGTGGAATGCCTTACCGACTAGCATCAAAGATAACACTCTTCCAATAACAAGTTTTAAAAAGAAGCTTTAAACTTGCCTGTTCAATAGGTCTGCCTCGATTTCTGTGCATTCCTATTGATCTATAAACCATGATATTACTCGATATTACTCGGTAGGACTTTTTAGGGACAGCCTCAAGGGCACGCGCCCTTGAGGCTGTTGTTAATTGCGCGCGTTATAAATGTATGTTTAATAATAATAATATTAATATTAATAATAATAATAATAATAATAAAACGATTATCTGTTCTGTGTCTGATGAGTTCGTTCCAAACTTTTTTCCAACTTCTAAAAGCTTCATCGCCTAATACTTGCCCCATCATGCACTCTTTGTTCTCCTTGCATCCCTGCCTTCCGCCATATTAGCTCCATCAAATGTTCATTCCATCTTAGATTTCTCACATAATAAATCTATCAATCATTCTTCTCATATTCAGCCTGCGCTGTATGAACAGGTGCCTTATATCATATCAGGTGCCAACCCTCCCACTCCGGCTTGCCATACATAACTCCAGCAACTAAACATTTTAACACCGCCAAATTTGGCACTGCGACGATGCAGTATGGACAATACATCTGTTCTTCATTCCTCTATCGCTTTTCCTAACCTCATCGGCGAACGTTCCTTCACTGTCGCCGGACCCACTGCGTGGAACAGTCTTCCTGAGAATGTGACGAATGCCCCATCCCTGGACACATTCAAGTCACGACTCAAGACACATCTTTTTAGGATATCTTATGACTGCAGTTGATTTTTGAACCCTTGTACAGCGCCCTTTTCTTCGGCCTCGGCTGTGCTACGGCACTATATAAATTGTATTATTATTATTATTATTATTATTATTATTATTATTATTATTATTATTATTATCAGTCAGGTGACCACCGCCATACTTTCTTCAACATATTCATCCTACTGTCCGAGGATATCACCGGCATTTTTGACGTTGAACAAAGATGGAAAGACGTTGGAAAAAGAACGTGAGTATCACGTCTGTCTCCGGAGAAGATCTTAAAGCAACGGAAATAAACTCTACTTTCTCAGCATCTGTGTGACAGAATTTCAATCGTAGCAGCTACGACATGTAAGATGAAGGCAGCAGCGTGAGATATTGGATTGATTTATGCAGAACAGACTACTTATGCAGTGGAGCGGTCCCGGGTGGAATTGCTTTCTATGACAAGTAAAAAGCAGCAACGGTATGAATCAATACAGCATCCCAAGTCATCTATCGTACAGATTTCCAAGTGATAGCTGTGGCTCCGTCAAGTGGTTTGCTATCCATCAGATAGAGACCCTCAGGCTCCTTTTGTACAAGGCACACAGGGTTTGCCGCAATGAACGTCTCGTGATGTCTTTAATGGCATCGTTTTGGATGGAACACCCAGTGAGTAATGTGATTAACCAGCGGTGTTATTCCAACTCGTACCTTTCCCCATCTGTAATTATCAAGGTTACAGAGGTCAAAGAAAAGCGAACGCCAAGTGCAAATAGCGCTGCCTCAATGTCCGGCAGAGGTTACGAGCTGAAGTGATAGCGTTGAAACATTGGGCAGTGTTGAGAGTGCTTAATTATCATCAATATCATCATCGTCATCATCATCATCATCATCATCAACAACAACAACAACAACAATATTATCCGGGTTATTAAAAGCGTCGTCGAAATAATTGCTCTAGACAAAGCCGTCTCATCTCTGGACCTCAGATGTATTGATGCGACTGTAACCAGAAGAGATTAAGCGATTGAGCGTGCCAAAAGAGGGTCGTATGCTTGAGGAGGATATAATAAAAGCATCTGCGGGCAACGAGCAGCAGCTCAAGGGAACCAGTCGAGTGCACTGCGCTTTAGAACAAACGAAGCCGGGGTCGTCATATAAAGTCTCCCCAAACAGTCTTTCCCGGACTGGAATAATGTCTCCTCGGAGCCTTTGTTTCGCAATTAAGTCTCCCATTGAAATGGAATCTCCCCATCTATGGTACAAAGGCACCCCACTTAACCCCCACGCCCATATTTCGGTTATCATTTCATTTTAAATAAGATTTAATATATACATATATATTATTGAAATAAATTATTTATGTCATGCTCGAATGAATGTGAAATAAATGCTTTATAGCATTAGGACTACATTACATGATTTAATTACACCACTAGCACGATGATCGCTCTCACCCTATTAAGACATATTACGACTTCTTTCAACAGTAATTACCTGGGCCGTGGTAAAGCTACTTCGGCTTAAGTCTTCATTTGTTCACAGCCGACAGGAATTGGCATACAACGTGAGACAACGCAAAGGAATTCCTCATTTATTGTACGTCTCTATCAGCAGAATGGCTCAGAGAGGCAGGTTCCTGGGGTCGATAGATCTTTCAGCTGAAGCGCAAGCAGTAACCCAACAGTAGAACAACCTTTTTTACCGTTCAAATAACATCTCAATAGTGAAAAATTAGAGTCGAGTTACTAATCTGGCTTTGAACACTGAAATCCTGGACTCCGAGAACCATAATCCACCTTACGATGTAAAGTAGGATTAGTCTATATGTTTTCATAATCAACAACCTTGTTGCTGCGAAGAAAGAGGATCTCCTTGTTAACAAAAGGTCGTCGAACAAATGCTCCATCGCTGGCAAAACAATTCTCTAGTCTAAGCCTTATCCGATCCACGTTCACCGTAGACGAATAATTCGTCTCGTTCTTATTCTGAACGCTAACTCTCACGTGCCAATCTCTTTGTCTCGACTGAACATCGAAAAGATGTCTCACAATAGAAGATCAATTCAAGCCGCCACACCTAGGCCTCCAGTGTACATGCTCTGAATTAACGGCATCGGTTTCCAGCGGAATATCATATGCAAGACAGAACTCAGAAGTACTGAAAATGCTAAAAGGATCCACCAAACCATAGAACTCTCTTAAGCATTCGCAAAATGCTTACTAGTGTACGATGGTCTATTTGGTAGCACGATTAATGTGCAGTCCAACGATTGTGGGTTCGAGACTACTGGTCGGACTTCCTTTAACAACGATAGGCAAGTTGTTTACAAACATTGTCATAGTCACCGAGCAATATAATGTGGTATCTGTGCAAGCTGGGAAGTAAACGGTGGGCCTTACGATCGGCTGGTCCAGTTTCCAAAGCCTTGCATTCGTCCAGTGCCGACTCAAGGCCCGAACATAAGGAAATGAACGCCTAACCTACTTCCACTATGGGGCATTCAAGCTTTATTTGACTAGTGCACGCGTTAGGCCTCCTGCGTGTAATCGGTATTATCCAGAATGTGGCTGTTGAAGTTGGAGGATTAACAACGACGAGTCTAACGAGGAAATATCACAGTAGGTCACACGCTACAGCTGTGAACGACGTTTGCCGGCGATGGAATTGCCATCCCAATGGCGCTCGCTATTGTATCCAGAGCCATTTCCAGACACTCAACGTTTCAGCCAGCAGAACCTATTCGCCAGCTGGGGCCACTGGAGTTCTGGTTATGAAAGTGACTTGTCACTGCCTACTTACGGCGGACGCATTGATGAGTTTATTGAATCTCTATATGTTCCATTCAGTCTTTGATACAATAACAGCCTGACTCGGAGGTCTGTATTCAGTCAGAAAAAGGATAATAGCAAACTAGAGTGTAAAGAAGGCAGATTTACTGGCAACGCTAGAGATACGTCAGGACAGTTGCTTATTGTTTTAACTCCGTGTCGTAAATAAGGTAGATTTATTCACAAGCCAAAGCTTGTCATTTTAACTCGTTGCCATCGCACTGTCGTTTTAATGAAGTTTACTCTAGACTTTTATTTGCAAGTTTCACTTCCGTCCATGTTGTAGACTATGAAGAAGCCAGTGTTTGAAATAAATCACTTTAATAAAGCAAATTGCTTCTCCTTGTTTCTTTCTGTGTCGGTTACCTTTTTACTTATAGTCTGAACAGGCAGACAGAAGGACGGACGGACAGACACTTTGAGCAGAAAGAAAATTTAGCTAGAATGCATGATATGTGTCCAAATCAGAACATGGCATTTAGTATGCAAGGCTTTTGAGGTGTTTAAAAAGGCGAAATATTGAGTATCTTGCTCCATACATGATGCAAAGTATTCGGCTTCGTCGAAGAGGTGTTGTAAAAGTCATTTTCGTGCAACAATGTCAGTCACAGACACATAACATCATTAGAAAAGAAAATTAAGCGGCTTGTCCTCGGGCGAAGTGTTCTACAGAATGATGCATAGGATGAAAAGAAACACAGACTTAGGACATATATTCAGTCGTAAGTCCGCCAAGAACAGCGTCATGAATAACAATTGAGGAATAGATTCAGTACGCTGGTCGCAAAAGCAAGAAGGCACAACTATAGCTGAATCAACTCAACAATCCATTTATCTATTTATCACCCAATTCATCTGCCAGTTTGTCTATTTCCACCAAGCACTGTTTTATCATCGATTGGTTAACTGAACATCCAACCTCTCATTTGCTCGACTATCGCTCCTTGAATTTGTCATAAGATGCAACTCCGAGGCAAGATTTTCTCAATCATTGAAATAAAGGACGGTCGTGATTCATTATTCATCAAAAACAGATAAATAATAGCAAATACAGTTACATACGGTGCTTCCGAAGTACATTAAATGTCTACTCTGTTATCTATTATTTCTACTCTACATCTACTTCTGTGCTTTAGAATCAGTAGTCCGTTGCTTCTTCCGTCCTTCCTTTCATCCGTCCGTCCATCTGTCCATCCACCTATTGTGTCTTCTATCATGTCGGTTTGTTTGTTGTAATTGTAACTGTATTTGTAATCACGACAATTTATACAGCATCGTCAGCAGCAAGCTACTTCAAGACTGCTTTACAATGTCCAATATCGGCTCGCACAAGAATCCAACAATGAATGATAAATGAACGATGTACAAAATCAGAATCAAATGCTGATACTAGAGCTAGACAGTAAATAGAAAATGTTAACTTTTGTTAGATGGGATCTCAAAGTCTCTTAAAAACAAACACATTTTTGGCTAAAGGAAGACAATTCCAGGCACGCGGGCCGGCGACTCTGATGGCACGTTCACCCATTTTAGTATTAGTTGCCGGTATATATACATTGTATAGGCCTACATTGTATACATTTGTTGGTCTGCGTTTCGTGTTCTCCATTAGCACGTTTCACTCAGCACCGTTTCCGGTTTCCGGCGATGTCATTTACGTGCAATTTTTCCCAATTATCCGATCATTCATGTTATTCGACGCTCAGAATCAGCACGGTCGCCGCTTTTCTTGCCTTAACTAACGCTCCTAAAGGCACTGTATCTTTAGCATTCATCTCTGCACGAACCCTACACCTACTATTCACTTGGCGGCAGTCTTACAGCTAAATCAGACGTATAAAAAACAATGTTCCGTGTTTCTCTACCTATTGCGACGTTTGTCTCGTTACAGTGGCACGTGCTAAGGGAATGTTGTGTCTAATGGTAGCTCGTGCTGATGTGAAGTGGTGTCTCTTGGAAGGTGTGTTAGAAGGTATGTTAGAGTGTCAGAAGAGGGCTTTGAAACGTTACCACTCCCTGTGATATAAAGTGTGAAGCCTGAGAGAGTTTCAGAGAGTCAGACAGAGTGGCCAGTAGTCAGAGTTAGTCCGTTTGGGTTGGTTTTATCAAAGGGTCGATGAAGCACTTTTAAGAACTGCTTAGCGTCGAATAAAACTCGTTGTCAAGTACGCGCGCCTTCATCTCATAACAACAGATACACAAATAGTTCGACTAATAAAATTGCACACAATACCATATGTGGACCCTGTGGGAGAGGCGGAACGAGACACGATGAATGGGGCGACGTAGAAGTTCCAGGGCGATGGCAAGACTTACGAGAGGTCGAGAGGTCAATCGTAGCTCTTTGAGGCGAGGATTATTCGCGGAAGAGGACTTAGCGAGGCAACTCTTGCCCCGCGGCGACAAACAGATGACGATGACAGCTTCTCGGATGATGTATTCGATGGACAACCCTTGCCCCGCGATGACGAACAGCGTTCCCGACCCAAAACTTGATCATGTAAGACCCTAAGGGTTCAGACACACTCTGCGCCAATCTGGCGTTTATCTCGAACTTCCTATCGGACCATCGTCCTGTGCACTGACCACTGGTCTTGACAGAAGCCCGAACTCCGTTGACCCCCTAGCCTCCTTCTGCCCGGCCTACGCGGTCGACGACACGCGTGGAAACTTAACTTAACTGCAAGCCATAACTCTAAACCAGTCCAAACCTAACTCAGAACTCTGTCCTTCTAATTTATATGGTCCTGGTCGAGCATAGTTCCCTTTAAGATCGAGTCATGTTCTGTTTAGACTTGAACGGTCTTGTCTTGTCGGCTGGTGCGGTTGATCGTCTCACGAGAGTAACTAGAAGATGAGATCACTCCGACCGTGTCAACAGGAGGGAAGGGATTGTTCACTGCGCCTTAAGGACGGGGTTACAAACATAGGCATTCATTAATTCTAGCTATATAAGAGGTCAACAATAGATCGAAACATATATAAAAAAGCGAATTACATGCACACGAAACTATGCTGAATAACTGAATAGATGTACTCTCGTGTAATGTAGGCATTGTCTTGTCTTCAACCGTCCTCGAGCCGAGGATTGGCTGCACCACGGACAATTTTGTGCCATCTTCTTGTGTCCGTTGTCTTCTGTAATAACTGGTGGAACGACAGTTCAATCCACGACTTGATGTTATCGATCTACGTCATATTTGGTCTTCTCCGAGCTCGGGATCCAGGAATTGTGCCTTGGATGACCTCTTTCTCTAAGCAACTCCAACCTTTCGTAACCCATCCCCGAAGTAGGAAAGCTTCCTCTTTTTGATTAATCCGAGCAGACTCCTTTCTATTCCTGCAGTTTCTAGGACCCACTCATTTGCCTTCTTAACAGTCCACGGCACTCTAAGAATCTGTCGCAGACACTTCACTTCAAATGCGTTGATTCTTGCCTTTTCATCTTTCTTTATGGTCCAGCTCTCACAGCCATACTGTGCCAATGGCCATACAAGAGCTTTCAGAAGTCGTATCTTAGTTGCAAGCAATATGCCGTGACTTTTCCATACAATCTTTTATGATGCCCCAACACCTGGTTCTTTATGCAATCTATACATAATTCAAATATCCAACTAATACAAAACATTTTACTTATATACCTATACATCAATGCCTGTGCAAGCGAAAGAATTGAATAAACTAAACTAATTAAGCTAAACCGAATGAATTACTCATATCTTCTGTGTTATCTATAGCTAGTTCAGATGTCCTAAGAATATATTATGTATGTCTACGACTGGGTTGATCTAACTGTCAATGTACACACAGCCGAATAAACTAAACAATAGCAACAAATTGTAGTGTCTTAACCTGAACTCTTCAACACATTATAATATCTAAAAGTTTGCACCACTTACCCACCCATCCATCCACCCATCTACCCACTCATCTACCCATCCTCCCACCCAACCAAACACTCACCCATCTAGCCATCTAACCATTCACCCACTATCTCATGCAACCACTCACTGACCCAACTATCCACCCACCTTTACTCATCCACTCACCCAACCATCGGACAGTCCAATCCATCGCTCATTCACTCATCCAACCATCAATCCATCCCATCTCCAGCCGATTCCTGTCGGCAGATGGCCACAACTCCATAACGACACACCGGCATTGAAAAACAAAAACAGACTTTGTCGTCATGGAAACCGTCTTACTGAGCTTTGTTTAGAGCGCCCCGTGGGTCACTTTTGACAGTTGCCGACCAAAATAAAACGCCGTTGGTGTCTCAAGTGTTTACGATTGACTGGCCATGAGTCTGTTCGCCACTAGGCTCCAGAGTTTGTAGGGTCATAAACAGTTTCAGCTGGAAATTGTCGGGCATTTGAATGGCCCGATTTTTAGGCACGGAAGTCAATCGTACACTCGCTCTGGCACAGTTTAGCCGTCGGCCGTAAACCCGGATCCATCAACTCGTCTGAGCGGGAGACATGTTTGCGACGTCTGTGAATAATGCGACAGCCACTGACACTTGTTAAAAGGAAAAGTGTCTTCGAGTTTTATGACAAAATGACAAGGCAGCAGCGGAGTTATCTAGTGATTTATCAGTCCATGCAGGATCGTCTGTCAGTTGATAGAAATTACAGACCTATCGTTTTTAGAGTAAGAAGTTGTGCATTTGCCCTAAATATGTTAAAAATCTGGGTATTAGGATTAATTTCCGTAAGTCTTAGAAGTCTTTAACAGCCTAATTTAAAATCGCAAAGATATCCGCTGCTCTTTACGTTGCTGCATTGAAGCCCTCGTCAGTCTATGGCTGTGGGGAACGCAGTACTGTGCCGCAAGCCTTTACGTAAAGTAAATGAGTACAGTGCATAGAACTGAAGTACTGTAACCACTGGAGTGGTGCCGTCCTAGATTTAAAATGTGGATGAGCCAATGGCTTGTGTTGTCAGCTATAGGCCTACTTATGATTAAAAAACGGCTTGTATTGGCCTGTATAACACGTTGCAAAACTTCAAAAGCGTTTCAGTCGGTAAAACATACATAGCGGCTTCGTTTGAAAGAGCATCATGCTTCACAAAACGTGCATCCGCTTAATTTCCGCTTTCCGTTAGCATAGCACACGAAGCGGCTAAACGGCCGAGCGCAGCCGCTTTGCTGAGTGACATGCCCCGATTTGAGACCCACGCAAGCTACCACCGGTGGTTTTTTGTCCTTTAGGAGGATCTAACTTCTGCAGATTTGAACCACTTTTGGCATTTGATATAACCAGTTGGGCTCTTTTTAATAGCCTATATGGATTAGAATTGATGAACAAACGTGGGGGGCTTTAATCCCTATCTGAGATACGAACCGGTTCTTCGCGAAACTAATTAATATGTTGAACTGATTTTAGTCTTAGTCTTAGTGGACTGATCTTCTGGATATCGACCTGAATGCGGATTAAATCTGAAGCGCCATCGGTTGATGCCTTGTGCATTAGACATCGGCGCTCTAGAAGTTTTTAATTAATTAATTAATAATAATAATAATAATAATAGTTTACGATTACCCAGTTTTCATCCACTGAATTGCACTGGACGAATCTCGCCGTAAAACAGCAAGCAATGACCTGCAAAAGCATTGCACTTATCTCGCCATTGCTTTATCTTACGATGTAATGTAAATGCATCATGATGTAGTCCTGGCCCAACCAACAACAATTGGTCAAGTACTTTTGGCCCAGATCGCTCTTTATTCCATATAATCGTAATCTCAAACTTCATTCACCAATTGAAGCTAAGTTGCGGAAACCAGCTAATTTACAGGCGCTCAGTCAAAACAAAATCGGTAGGCAAGTAAGGTCAGGTTCGGCACAAAGTCGATATCCAAGAGTCAGACATGTAGACAATCAGAAGGCTGGGTGTTTAGTGTTTAGAATTGGAGCTGCGAGAAAGATAAGGAGACAAGGAAGAATCGGGATATAGAATTTGTCGGAGGAATGAAACTATATTGTCTTTTAAAAGAGAGTTTCTGTGTTACATGAAAACTATGTTATTGTCTTCCTAAAGTACGTGACATGCATAAAACTGATATTTTAATAGAAGCAAAAACTGGAAACTTCTTTAAGTCAGCTTTCCTTCGGATCTCCCTAATAAGTTAGGTGTCGGACTTGCCATAGTTTTGAGCTGACTTATATTGATTAATTAAATGAACGATTCATCTGATTCGTATTCAGGAACTTCATCTCGGAATCTGGATGAAATACGACAGATTCGTGACAATTCGTCGAATTCGACGATGGAACAGAGACTGATCCATCACCTTCTGCTGCACTACGACACTGATGCTCGTGGTGTCATCAACGTCAACTCAACCATCAGAGTGGAAATTGAACTTCTTCTGCTCAGAATCCAAGCACTGGTTTGTTGACTTATCAATAACACCACTTTGTTGCTTGGGTTCTACGTGTCTGCGGGAGACCACCAATGATGACTTTTATAGTTATCTGGCTTGCTGCTGATAAAAGTTTTGTTATTAATTGACTTCAACACCATTTAGGCTATCGCAGACAATGAATTTGTGAGGTACTTAAAAGACATGTCGGCTTAGGTAACTTTTAGGCTATACCTCCCAGGTTGTTGTTGTGACCCGCTTTTAAGTAAACTGTCTCTAAGGTCTCTCTAATCTTTCGTCTTTTTCAGCTTGTTGCTGTGACCCGCTTTTTTAGTGTAATGTCTCCAAGGTCCTTAAGGCTGATGCTACCCGCTTTTATTTAAGTGCAATGTCTCTAAGACCTCTAATCTTTGAACTACTTCAGCTTATTGATTGTGATCCGCTTTTTAGTGCAATGTCTCCAAGGTCTGTGATCTCTGGTCTATTTCTGTGTCGTGGCCGCTTTTTAAAGGAGTCGGCATCGGCAATTGTGTGTGTGCGCGCGCGTGTGTGTGTTCTGTGTGTGTGCGTGTGCGTGTGTTCGTTCAGACATTGGCCGAGGCGCAGACTTGAACAATTCGACGACAACTCGAAGAGAAGACGACTTGACTTTGGAACGAAATGTGGAGATTGTCCACGTCGTCGAGCACCCGCAGACGAGACTCAAGATTTCGACAGAGATTTCGGGGTTAAGCGTTCGTTGCGGGCTAATAAAAGTTGAAAACGTGAAGACTTTCGTTGACTCAGCCTCCTGATAGACCACGGTAGCCATGCTCACGCCGATTGAACCTTAGGTCGATCGCTGGTAGAGGTCATCCTGGTACAAGTCGTCGTTTGAGCTAGCTGCCCTAGGTAGAATTTCGTCACATAACTATAACTAGGCCTATAACTAGCTGACCAGAGACGGCTAACTAACTAGCACCCTGCTTATCTTATTGCAACATTCGTCTAAATGAGTTGCTAATTAAGCTGAAGTCGAATGACTTGAGCGGAAACGATTCTAGACAAACTTTCCAATGCCTTACATCCTCTGCGGATCCAGAAGTTGAGAAGGGGTTAGCAACATATGTGACAACATCTTTTGTCAATTACTTCAGCTCTCTTTCCGTAATTTATCGACCTACCTTGTTCTTTTTTCCACTCTCACTCATTTTTGTCACTTTGCCTCACAAGGTCATTATTATTATTCTACTTTAGTTTTTATTACAAAGATTACATACCCAAAACCTAGGAACTAGTCTATATATTTAAGATAAAATTAGGTCGATTGCACAATTTTCTAGGCCTTCCTAGGAAGCTTTTTCAAGAATCGAGCAAGAACGCTTTGAAACTACATGCCTCTCTGGATATATCTCGTACAGTACGTGAATTGCATGGGAAGCCAGAGGGCCTTATTCCCCACTCTGAAAATCATGACGACGCCCACAATGGATAGCATGTTCTTTGTGACGCACAACAGCAAATCAACATCTGTCAGCAAATCAACATCTGTCAGCAAATCAACATCTGTCAGCAAATCAACATCTGTCAGCAAATCAACATCTGTCAGCAAATCAACATCTGTCAGCAAATCAACATCTGTCAGCAAATCAACATCTGTCAACAAATCAACATCTGTCAACAAATGAACATCTGTCAGCAAATCAACATCTGTCAACAAATCAACATCTGTCAACAAATGAACATCTGTCAGCAAATCAACATCTGTCAACAAATCAACATCTGTCAACAAATGAACATCTGTCAGCAAATCAACATCTGTCAACAAATCAACATCTGTCAACAAATCAACATCTGTCAACAAATGAACATCTGTCAGGTGTCTACAGACAGAAAACGGACGAACACTTGTTCGGCAAGAAAGAAATTCTTGATTATGATTCCTTCATTTGTTGCCTATTCATTCTGAAGATTCAATATTTCGGGCTTATCGACGATTCTATACAAAAGCCCAGAACCATAATATTGTTATACCCATTGATTTTCTATCCCGTTCTTTGTCGTATACTGGCCAAGTGCTTTCCCATCCATGAATTCAGCTTAACCTATGAACCTGCCTAGAGACGACGTGCCTCTTAGCTTCAGTTGGTAAAACCGACGCTAGGTCGATATATTGCATGCACCCGGATATCCGAGCAGAGAGATTGATGTCTGTGGTTGGCTTCGTTGTAATAAGAGACATTGGCAAACGGGATTGTCAGCTAACTACCATTATAAAAAACGAAATATGACCAGATGCGCTCTGTAGAATAGAAAAAAGCCAATAACGCCAGCTTTGAAGCAAAGCAGACAAATTGCTGCTGCGGTGTACGCGATGAGGAGCTACTAGACAGATGGACGAATCTGTGGACGAACCATAACAGCGGAGAATATTGCATGCAGTCGCAGGAAGATCTTGACTTTCATGAAGCCGCCTGGAAACATTATCCAGCCCTCAAGACAGGCCATGCATGTATGCAAATAGCAGGCCTACGTAAACATGTGCTATCAGGATGCAGCGAATGATGTTGCAGAGGACCGAATGAATGAACGACTACTTGTTCTGTCATAAATTGACTTGACTCGTTTTAGAAGCTCCGTCTGTGAATGGACTCTTCTCTGCAACGCGGTACTTAAGAACCGTCCACACCCCACGGCATGCACACCACTTCCTCCTTCTCTTCGATCCTCCTCCCCCCTTTCTCGATCCTCCTTCTCTTCGTTCCTCTTCATCCTTGATTTTCCTCCTCCTTCTGGATCCTCCTCCTCCCCTTCCTCGATCTCCCACCTCCTCGATCTTTCCACCTCAAACCTCCTTCTTCTTGATCTTCCTTTTCGATCTACCTCTTCCTCAAACTCTCCAACTCCTTTTCCATCCTCATTCTTCTCTTCCTCGATCTTTCTCAGCCTTAATACCCTGATCCTTCTTTGCCTTAACGACATCTGCTCCTCTTCACCATTCCTCTGTCCTTCCCGTCACCTTGGGTCAAATTAAGACTGCACCCACGTGATGGTTTTCAAATGAGAAGAAGTTCAGAAAATCTCCGCCGAGATCTAAAACGATGAACATAACGAACTGCGCGACGCTTCGTCGGATGACGCAGTCGCGATTGACGGCCATAGAAGTCGTCATGCAATTGGCGTACATCGCATAGATTATATAAGGGTGGAAGGCAGCGTAGAAGCAACGTAGACACGCGTTTTATGAGCTATTTACAGAGGTTGGTGGACGGGTGACGTATACATCTGCCGGTCAACAGCAGCAGAATGGGTTTCTATGCGCTCAGGTGTCGTTTGTTTGCAGAACACAAGCTGCTTTTTTCGATGCAGTATGACCACCAATACTGGCGAACAAATTCAGTATAAAGTACTGGGCAGTGTTACACGTATTATACGTGTTTAATTGTGTATGTATGTTTCTGTCTTTCTGTCTATACGTTTGACTGTATTTCTGTCCGTATGTCTGTCTCACTGTTTCTAATTACTGTATGAATGAATGTGTGTTGACTGTGAATGTGAATTGACTATAAAGACTTCTTCACACCTGTCAACATTTGGAATTAATCTAAAAATATTTAATACCGTTGTATCAATGATACACAGGGACTGTTTTTAACTAAAACAGGCAAACTATAATGTTACTCTTTGACATACTGTAATGATTATTCAGTCTCAAATGATCAGCTTCTGTAAAGAATTTTTTGCTGTTTAAAATTCACAGTTGTCAGTGATATAGTCAATTAAACACGCGCTTGTTCTGCTTTTGTCCATTAATTTGTGACTTTATTGACAGTGTTACTTTCTGACATGCGCTCACTCCTTTCAGCGTCCTGCCTTGCATCCTCATCAATACTTCCGCAATCCAGGTCGTGATCTAATTGCTTCAATTGTTTGCTTAAAAACTGCCAGTCTGTCTGCTTCGTTTCAGCAGTAATCTTTTGGCCGATGTTGCTTACTGTACTCCGTCATTATCGATCCTAACTTTTTATCTGATCGATAACGTAAACCAGCTTCATCGATCTTAATTTTTTATCAGATCTCTAAGGTAAACCAGCTTCATCGATCTTAATTTTTTATCAGATCTATAAGGTAAACTTAGGCGAAACGTCCTTGTTCGTTCTTCTACTTCATCGTGTCAGGTATTTCCACTTCGCAAACTCCAGTCCTTAACTTAGATAGCACCCAATGATGCCAAATTTTTTCCAATTGAACTTCAATGTTGTCGGCCTCCTATCTCCGTCGCTCGTTGAATATTTACGATCGAAGTGGCATTTACCCTATTTCCGATTTTACTAAAATTCCATCAATGATCAGTCTAAGGTTCTTCAGCTGCTCTTAATTTCTTATTTCCTTGTTCTGTAGGCCTAGCTAATTTCGTTCTCTTAGTTATTTAATTGTTAGATTTTGTTTTGGCCTATGCTGTTAATGGCATAGGCGGTTTCTCAGTCTCACTGTCAGTCTTCACTGAAAACCAAGAGTCACAATCCAGACTAGCCTTTTCACGTTGGCGATAAATCTATTTCAGTGTTCTTAATTTTTAAATATGTGGCAGACTAGTAGAACAGTGTAATCCTAACCAACCGAGGCCTATAGGCTTTTATAGTTGGGTCTCGGGTTCAATTTGAAGCTTCTTTTACTTAGGCCCCTACCACTCTTCAGTTTCCCTTTTCATTTTGCTTAGCTTGTTGCTTTCTTCTAGTTTTAACCCTTCTCTTGTTCATCGTTTCCTTTCAATGAACCGATTTATTCAAAGTAAATGGAAACGTTAGTCTATGGGGAAATCATCCCGAGTTCTAGCGTTTCAAAATACGAGTGGTTTCCTTTTGCGTTATTTTAACAGGACGAACGAAGCCAAGTCCTTACGACAACTGGTCATATTATCTGCGTGAGTGATTTTCTGCTTGTCATAACTCAAAGTACATTTGCTGTTTGCTTAGTACATTACATTACATTGATATATCACAAGACAAAAGATTTAACAGTACCCCATCACATCTCATTACAATGCCACCCGTCTGTCGCAAGGGCGACACGGTAGGACAGTAACAAAGCGTTTACTATTGGTCTCTATCGTCGGAGTTGCAATCTATGGCAGTCATAATCTTTATGGAAAGGTCTTAGTTTTGCTGCTGGCCGTATGTTGGACGACCCTGACATTGATCGATGGGTATCCCACTAAGCTACAATAAAGCTCATGATGTATGGTTGGCAGAACTGAGAGAGAAAGATCATGATGTGGGGTTGGTAGAACTGAAGGAGAAAGATCATGATGTAGGGTTGGTAGAACTGAGGGAGAGAGATCATGATGTGGGGTTGGTAGAACTGAGGGAGAGAGATCATGATGTGGGGTTGGTAGAACTGAGGGAGAGAGATCATGATGTGGGGTTGGTAGAACTGAGGGAGAGAGATCATGAAGTATGGTTGGTAGAACTGAAGGAGAAAGATCACGATGTAGGGTTGGTAGAACTGAGGGAGAGAGATCATGATGTGGGGTTGGTAGAACTGAGGGAGAGAGATCATGATGTGGGGTTGGTAGAACTGAGGGAGAGAGATCATGATGTGGGGTTGGTAGAACTGAGGGAGAGAGATCATGAAGTATGGTTGGTAGAACTGAAGGAGAAAGATCACGATGTAGGGTTGGTAGAACTGAGGGAGAGAGATCATGATGTGGGGTTGGTAGAACTGAGGGAGAGAGATCATGATGTGGGGTTGGTAGAACTGAGGGAGAGAGATCATGAAGTATGGTTGGTAGAACTGAGAGAGAAAGATCATGATGTGTGGTTGGTAAAACTGAGGAAGAGAGATCATGATGTAGGGTTGGTAGAACTGAGAAAGAAAGATCATGATGTGTGGTTGGTACAACTGAGGAAGATAGATCATGATGTATGGTTGGTAGAACTGAAGGAGAAAGATCATGATGTAGGGTTGGTAGAACTGAGGGAGAGAGATCATGATGTGGGGTTGGTAGAACTGAGGGAGAGAGATCATGAAGTATGGTTGGCAAAACTGAGAAAGAATGATCATGATGTGTGCTTGGTAGAACTGAGAAAGAAAGATCATGATGTGTGGTTGGTAAAACTGAGGAAGAGAGATCATGATGTAGGGTTGGTAGAACTGAGAGAGAAAGATCATGATGTGGGGTTGGTAGAACTGAGGAAGAAAGATCATGATGTATGGTTGGTAGAACTGAGGGAGAGAGATCATGATGTGGGGTTGGTAGAACTGAGGGAGAGAGATCATGAAGTATGGTTGGTAGAACTGAGAGAGAAAGATCATGATGTATGGTTGGTAGAACTGAAGGAGAAAGATCATGATGTGGGGTTGGTAGAACTGAAGAAGAAAGATCATGATGTATGGTTGGTAGAACTGAGAGAGAAAGATCATGATGTGTGGTTGGTAAAACTGAGGAAGAGAGATCATGATGCATGGTTGGTAGAACTGAAGGAGAAAGATCATGATGTAGGGTTGGTAGAACTGAGGGAGAGAGATCATGATGTGGGGTTGGTAGAACTGAGGGAGAGAGATCATGAAGTATGGTTGGCAAAACTGAGAAAGAATGATCATGATGTGTGCTTGGTAGAACTGAGAAAGAAAGATCATGATGTGTGGTTGGTAGAACTGAGGAAGAGAGATCATGATGTATGGTTGGTAGAACTGAAGGAGAAAGATCATGATGTAGGGTTGGTAGAACTGAGGGAGAGAGATCATGAAGTATGGTTGGCAAAACTGAGAAAGAATGATCATGATGTGTGCTTGGTAGAACTGAGAAAGAAAGATCATGATGTGTGGTTGGTAGAACTGAGGAAGAGAGATCATGATGTAGGGTTGGTAGAACTGAAGGAGAAAGATCATGATGTAGGGTTGGTAGAACTGAGGGAGAGAGATCATGATGTGGGGTTGGTAGAACTGAGGGAGAGAGATCATGATGTGGGGTTGGTAGAACTGAGGGAGAGAGATCATGATGTGTGCTTGGTAGAACTGAGAGAGAAAGATCATGATGTGTGGTTGGTAGAACTGAGGAAGAGAGATCATGATGTATGGTTGGTAGAACTGAAGGAGAAAGATCATGATGTAGGGTTGGTAGAACTGAGGGAGAGAGATCATGATGTGGGGTTGGTAGAACTGAGGGAGAGAGATAATGAAGTATGGTTGGCAAAACTGAGAAAGAATGATCATGATGTGTGCTTGGTAGAACTGAGAAAGAAAGATCATGATGTGTGCTTGGTAGAACTGAGAGAGAAAGATCATGATGTGTGGTTGGTAGAACTGAAGGAGAAAGATCATGATGTGTGGTTGGTAAAACTGAGGGATAGAGATCATGATGTATGGTTGGTAGAACTGAGGGAGAGAGATCATGATGTATGGTTGGTAGAACTGAGGGGGAGAGATCATGGTGTGTGGTTGGTAGAACTGAGGGAGAAAGATCAATGTTCAAGCGTGAAATTTCTGGGGGAATATACCGACATTGGAGGATAGTCTGAACCAATGGTGGACAAGTTCCCTTTCCCTAAAAATAAATTGCACCTATACTATTATATGTCGACCAGAGTATACATCGTGCTACTGCATACGCTTGTTTACATGCATTGATCATAAATAATAGATGACCGCTTATACAGAGACGCAAAAACCAGCCATATTTGGCGCTCACTTTTAAGACACACTAAAGACACAGCGTGGATCATGCGATATTGGATCCACACATCAACAATGGAGTTCTGTCATTTATTATTCCTCCGTGGTTGTGATTTAGGATTGGCAGGACGATCGGTTGCAGTGGAGGAAGGGAGACTTCGACAACATCGAAGATGTCGTTCTACGGCCGGACCGAATCTGGCTTCCGGAGCTGGCGCTGATGAACGGGTAAGACCAGCGCATTTTATCTAGAAAAAAAGGTTCCGGAACTGAATAGTTATGGAATTTTATGCTAAAATTTCATTATTTTTATCAATCAATACAATGTGAAGTTGTAAACACTTAAATTGAATTAAAATAAGCTACATCATATTACATAATTAAAATGATTAAAAATAACACAATTCTTTTATTAAAAACTAAATTATTTTTATTAGCCGATAAAAGATGCCGGAACGGAATTGCGGAGCGTTCCGTCTGAAAAAAGCACTAGGTAAGACGATGTCATCCAGGCAGACAGTCTTTATCTCGTCTGCATGGCTTGTTGGACTTGGTCTGCCTATGCCTGATTGTATATATTTGTGACACGGTGGCCGATTGGATTGAGAAATCGTCTATTAACTCGAAAAGTGCATACTCGAGCCTCCTCTGAGACCATTACTGTGCAGGGACCTCGAGCAAGGACTTCAAGCGCAGTTGCTCCGTTGATGCTTAGTCATTAGCTAGTGACGCTCAATAAACGCAAAAGTAGTAATAATAAGTATTATTAAATTGATTATGTATGCTGTTAGAGTTATGCTTACCTTATTATACACAATTTAAGGCAATAGGTTACGCTCAAGAAGACATTAACTCTCTTCAGGAAATATATATTACTTCCAGCATGTTTGCTGCCATGATTAGTGATTGAGTTGAATAAAACCGAGATTCCTAATCCCATCCATCTTAGATTTATTCAGTAAATATCAACATAAGTGTCGAAGCATTTATTTAGCAAATGTGACTCTGAATGTATGTGGGCGTCTAGTGAATGTGTCAAATGGAAATTGAAAGGCTTTGTCTGGTCTGGAAGCTATGATTATAAACACTTGGGCTCAAGACCAGAAATTGAATGGAGTTTGAGGACGCTTTTCAGCCTCTAGCCAACGCCAGACATTGGCCTAGAACGGCAATAGACGTATGAATGATTGTCTGGTAACAAGCAAGCCACTTTAACAGTCAACAGTGATCAGACAGCAGGGCCACATTAAGGCTTATGGGCCCTACGCTTGCTAAAATTGTGGGCCACACTGAGTAGCCTAAATCTATGGCCTGCCACCTTAGGCTGCCCCCTTTACTGCATTTTATAATAGAGATGATTTTTGGTTGACCAGAGGCCCCTAATATCTTCGAGGACCGAAATACATCCGGTCGCTTTCCGACTGAAATGTCTGGTTCTACGACACAATGACTATGTGCTGCTGCCACAGAGCTCATGCCAAAGTCTCATTGACTTTACTGCTTCTTTAATAAATGGCAACTTATACAGCGCCGGTGTCCGCTGTACAAAGAATCAACCAATGTCGTTATAAAAGGGGTATATGTTTATGTAAATGTAAATATATATATATATGTATGTTTCTTCCGTGGTGATTTTGTCAACGTTTGAAAAGGTCCTGTAATTCACGAGGTTGGGCTGGTTTCGTTTCTAACCATAATATGCTGTTTATCCTGTATATGCCCCTACGTATAAATATATGATATGCATATATATATATACACGATGCTTTATATGTTTCAGCTGTGGACCAGCAAACAATAACGCTCTAAATGCTTCAGCTGTTTAATTGCCTTTTGGCGTTAATTAGGGTGATCATAAGTATACTTCCAATATGTCATCATCCAGGTTGGGCTTAAGCGCCTTAACAATAAGCGCCAAATAAGTCGTGATTTTGCGTCGATAGAAACAGCTATTTATTGTTTACAATCATTACTTGCACAACTTGTGTTCAATAAACAAGTATTTGGGGATGTCAGCGTACAGTATATGCGTTTTATATATCAGCATCTATGCCTTATTACGAGTGTGTAGTTACTCAGATAAAGTAGAACATCTGTCTAGAAGCGCTCTGAGCTCAGCCTTAATGAGCGAGAGGACCTTTTCAACGTTGACAAAAGCTCCACGAAAAGGCGTATGATATATGATAATGTAGCCTACACAAAAGCACAGTTAATGATTTCCTTGTCATTCGCTGTGGACATGAAAGAGCGATCGACGTCACGTGCAAAGTGTGCTCATAAACAATACCTTTGTGCTATAACAGTATAACCAAAGTTACATAAATATTATGCTGATGAAATATCTTTATACAAATGTATATATAATCGTATAAATAGGCAAACGCGCGTTGTACTTTAGACGAAAATAGTTTTACTATCAAAATTTGGAAGCACACCTGTGGCTCTCTCGCGGCACACTGGCGTGCCATGGCAAACAGTTTTAGAGACTCTAAGAATCTATACACTTAATATAGGGCCTTTAAAGTATCTTGCAAAAGCCCAGTTGCAATACAAGGTAAGCCTACATGGAGTGTTTAAGACCTTTGCTTAAAATGTAGGCCTACTTAGCGCAAGTGGCCATAACATTTCGCTACTGCTCGCTTCCATCCAGTGCAAACTCCTTTAGAAAAGCTATAAAGCGCTGCATATTCCTAGTATTTAGCTACTTCTGCGATTTTTAGACATTTATGCTGCATCTGTGGAGTAGTTGCGTTGTTTACGAGTTTCCTCGATTTCCTGCAGCCAAGTATAACATGCACTCAGATTGCGTGTTTATGGCGAAAGCAATCATAAAAACCTACAGATGCAAAGCTATTCTCAAAGCGTTCAGTATTTGGTCTGTTTGCAAGTCTCCTCCTTCTAACCTACACCATTTCTTTACCTTAGTGCAATAATTGTTTGATAAATAAATGCGATCAACTAATAAGTGTAATATGCATGACATTGATATTTACCAGTGAGTAAAATTACAGCCTTGTGGATTTTAGAAGCTTGCTGATTTTTTGGCCTTACTTTTATTCCATTAGTTGCCTGTGAACTTAATAAAATGTCTGCTCCGCGTCGCATGATAGGCTTTCATCGATTTTCAATATCGGTACAAATTTTCAAATATGAAAGGCATTGCTGAACGCCCAACATTCAGGTTTAGGAGAATATTTATGACTTATTTACCCTTTGTGTCGTTCGTGTGTGAATTTGTGAAGAGGCAGAAGATAAAGCCACAATCAATGGGTATCGTATACGATCGTGAACGATCGAATCTGTCTATCTGTCTGCCTGCCTATTTGAAAACCTCTCTGTCTTGTCCGTGTGTCACTTTGAATCTGTGTCTGTCTGTATATATTTCACTGTCTGCCTGTCCCTCCCTCTGTCCGTCTTTTTTCCGTTGACCTGCTTACCCGGCTATCTGTGTTTCTCGTCTGTTTGTCTGTTTGACAGTCTGCCCCTTGATAAGATGGGGCAGCTGGCCAAAACCTGGGGCCAATGAAACATTCTTTTTTGATGAGAGAATCGTCAATAAATTTATTCATCAGAAGGAAGCAAGACAGTCCAAAGGCAACATCAGCATCCTCCTCTTCTTCCTCTTTCTCCTTCTCCTCCTTCTCCTCCTCCTCCTCCTCCTCCTCTTTCTTCTCATCAGAATGAGCATCATTTCCAACAGCAGCAGCAGCAGCTGTGGGCGTCGTCCATCCCTACATCCGACCTTAGGTCGTCGAGAGCAATGAGTGCCCAGCAGCTGCGTCTGGCTCCTAGATTGAATTGATGGCGTCGGATGGGATTTACACAGCAGCCGCTCAATTGGCCCTGGGTCCCGATTGGCCCTGCAAGGCATCGCTGAAAGCACCAAGATCGATGTACCGGGTCAATCTGCGCATCGCCTGATAGAGGTTATCGCCATGAGGATGAACAGGAGGATGAGGAGGAGGAGGAGGAGGAGGAGAAACAGGAGGAGGAGGAACAGGAAGAGAAGGAGGATGAATAGGAGGAGGAGAAAGAAGAGGCAAATGGAGGAAGAGGAGGAGGAAGAAGAGGAGGAACAGGAAGAGAGGATGAATAGTAGGAGGAGAAAGAAGAGGCAAATGGAGGAAGAGGAGGAGGAAGAAGAGGAAGAAGAGGAGGAACAGGAAGAGAAAGAGGAGGAATATGAGGAGGAGGAAGAAGAGGCAAATGGAGGAAGAGGAGGAGGAACAGGAACAGAAAGAGAAGGAGGAGGAACAGGAGGAGGAACAGGAAGAAGAGGAGGAACAGGAACAGGAGGAGGAACAGGAAGAAGAGGAGGAACAGGAACAGGAAGAGAAGGAGTAGGAAGATGAGGAAGAGGAGGAGGAAGAGGAAAAGGAGAATGAGGAGGAGGAAGAGGAGGAAGAGGAGGAGGAGGATACCAAATGGACGCTTGTTTCCTCCGCCGTGTGGTCACCAATCTCTAGGCGGAGCAAACTTCATTACGGAAGTACGGACGACTGATGATTGCTGGCGCCCGTGGCGTTCAATCGCGCTCGTCACTCTGGCCACCGCCATCACCGCCACCATGGGGGGCGTCGTCTTAGGCCAAACCCCGATTCGACCGGCCATCTACAAACAATAAGCGTTCGGGGACGATGTCAGCAGCAGCAGCAGCTGATGTTCCCAGCGTCCATCTCAGGCAGAAGGGTCTTTATGGGGAGGGGGAGTGAAACGGCGCCCATAGGTCTGAGCGTCGGTCGCAAGGGAGGCCCCTATCAAATGGAAGTGTAAATAATTTCACAACGGAATAAAGGGTACGGATTGTCAACGATAGGTGCGATAAAGCCAAGCAGCCAAACGCAAACAGAACGCACACAAACTGACTCAGCCAACACGCTGACACTGAGACAAACATTGGCACACTTAATTATACGATTTTATTGACAAAGAAAATGACAGACACGTCAAGTAGGACAATCGTAAACTTGAGATGACGAAGCGTAAAGACTTGACACAGCGTCATGCAGAAATATGACGCACAAGATGACGATAAAAGAGGGAACCAGAAGGACAGAGGATTCAGACAGACAACACACAGAACGACATACACATTTTCATCCCACAAAAATTTGTGAAGGAGAGTTAAAACATGACAACCTGGATACTTCTCGGCCTGATTTGGACCAAAAGTGTTCATGTTATATGAATCCAGAAGGAATAAGCGCTCCATCTTGCCCCTCTGCGTTAGCAGCCATGGAAGGACAGAGAGAGAGAGAGAGAGAAAGAGAGATAGAAAGAGAGGCACAGACAGAGAGAGAGAGACAGACAGACTGACTGACTGACTGACTGACTGACTGACAGACGATAAAAAACAGCACATTTACTCGACTCCCTGATCAGCATAAACATCTACTAAGACCTCTTCGTTAGCTCAACGAAACTGGATTTTCTGACTACAGTTGACTAATGCTGGCTGTTATACTGCTCAGTAAACTGTTGCCCATTATAATTTTCAGGGCCGAGGTATTGACTCCGGACTTCAGTAAGGTGCGTGTCCTCGTGCGCCATGATGGACGAGTCCACTGGGAACCGGGGGGTATCTTCACGACGACATGTGACATCAACATACGTTACTTTCCTTTCGACGACCAGGCCTGCGCCATTCAGTTTGGCGCCTGGGCCTACTACAGTGCCCGCATGAACATCACGAGTGCCTCTCAGAAAATCCAGACGAATAACTTCCGTCTGAACGGCGAGTGGGACGTCTATCGGACGAAGGCGGAGTGGAAGGAGAACACGTTACCCTGCTGCAACCTGACCCGCTACCCGTACGTGGAGTTCACCCTGTACCTGAGACGGAGGCAGGCGTTCTACGTGATGAACATCATCATGCCTTGCACGATGCTCTCGGTCCTCGTCATGGTGACGTTCTGTCTGCCGCCGGATGCTGGAGAGAAGATCTCGCTCGGCATCTCCGTTCTCCTTGCCTTCACCGTCTTCCTCCTCATGGTCGCTGAAAATGTTCCGCGCACTTCACTGCACATTCCCATCATGGGTAAGTTCCTCAAGTGCTCATTACTATCATGGATCGGTACCCCAAATGCACATTCCCATCATGGGTAAGTTCCTCAAGTGCACATTCCTATCATGGATCGGTACCCCAAATGCGCATTTCCATAATGGGTAAGTTCCACAAGTACACATTCCCGTTATGGGTAAGTTCCTTAAGTGCACATTCCCATCATGGGTAAATTTCTCAAGTGCTCATTCCTTCTCATGGATCGGTACCCCAAATGCACATTCCCATCATGGGTAAGTTCCTCAAGTGCACATTCCCATCATGGGTAAGTTCCTCAAGTGCTCATTCCTATCATGGATCGGTACCCCAAATGTACATTCCCATCATGGGTAAGTTCCTCAAGTGCACATTCCTATCATGGGTCGGTACCTCAAAAGCACAATTTAATTTGGGGGAGACAGGCCTACCTCTAGTGCACATTTCTATCATTGGGGAGTTAGGCTTTCCTTTAGTGTACATTTCTGTCGTGGCTAGGTAACCAGTCTCAGTGGACTGAATTTCAGGGTATTGACCTGACTTCGGTTTGGTTTTGTGTGGGCAATCAGTTGATGTCTTATGCATTAGATACCCACGTTTAAGAAGTTATTTATTAATTATTTGTACCTCAAATGTACGCCTCGTCGTCTTGCGTAAGTTCCTCAAATGTACAATCTCGTCATCGTCAAATGCTCAATCCCATCACGGGTTAATCCCTGAAATGCACAGGTTGATAGTCAAGTGAAAGTCACTTCCGATGTTGCCATTATATTATATTACACTACTTCACTTGAACGTAGTTCAAAACACGACACACAGCATCAGTATCTTTTGCTGTTAAGTTCCGCGTGTTGTTTGCATTGAGCTTCTGTTTTCTGTTCCACCAACTTTGAACAGACCAGCACGTAACCCTGTTCCTTAGATTATTGACTCCTCTTCAAACAACATGGATGTAAAATTTCCTTGCCAACCACATTCCAAAACGCCCGGCATTCACAGTTGGTCACCAATTCAAGGGCTAACCATGCTCGATAGTGCTTAACTTTGGTGATGATCAAACCGATGTTCATTGCAATCGGGCAGTAGGCCAACTGAAGCACATATTTTGCAGATAACCAAACATCAGACAGATCGACATGTGTTTCATTGGTTTTTTAGTGATCTATCTGACATGCACGATGGCGCTGGGCACCGTATCTGTCTGTCTGACGGTTCTCGTCTTGAATCTCCATCACCGTGACCACGAATGCCCGGTGCCTGACTGGGCACGCTTCCTCATCCTCAACCACCTGTCGCGGATCCTTCGGGTGCGCGCGCGAAAGCCGCAGACGAAAGCCAACAACGACCTGTTGGAGTCGACGGAGCGGACGGAGGGAGTGCGTGACCAGTTGCGGAAGGCGGTCGCAGCCGAGGCCGCCCTATTGACCCCCGTCATCGTCGGGACGGAGGGCAAGACGGCCGAGGCCTTCTGTTACACGGTCGTCGACGAGGAGGGCGAGGTAATGCTGAGCGATCATAAGCAGGACTGGAAGGAACTGGCTCACGTACTCGACCGACTCTACTTCTGGTTGATATTCGTTGCCATGACAGCGTCCGCCATGATCATCCTTCTCGTTCCATACTACAAACAGGACCTACACACCGACCTCATCGATTAAGTGATATGCCAAGCTGCTCGGAGATACAAGGTTCGATTCCCTAGTGAAGCATTACGGTCCACTGTCGCCATCTAGGCACCTAATGTTTCCATCGGTTCTACTCTTGATGGGAGAACTGGCTGTTCGCCGTCAGAAGGGCTCAACTGAGTACAAGAAAAAAAATAAAGTCGCTTGCACTTCATATCCTTGATCTCTTCTGCTAAGTAGCAATGTTTTGTTTATGGGTCTCTCTATTTCCTGTAGTGAAGTCACTCGATTGTTAGCCAGAAGTCTTTCTACGAATGTGATTTTGTTGGGTTCTCGAGCTATGTTAAGAGGCAAATAATAAATACGATGTCGCATCTGAATCACATTTGATAGATTTTTAAAGGGCACTGTGTACAAGTTCAGACACACACACACCTATGCTAAGCACACGCACACACACACACACACACACACACGCACACACACACCTACACACACACATGCTAAGCACATAAAAGGTATGTTTCAGTCGCTTAATTCTAAGCTGTAGCGGAACTAGTGCAGTCATCAGTTGGCTTAACTTCCAGCAAGGATCTCCGATGACCGCCGTTCACGCATTAAAAACCCTGTACGGCTATGTGGTCTGGGCCGTAATTAAAGGGTACGAATTCAACCCCTTATCTTTGAAACTTTTCCGTTTATACCTTGTTAACTGAAAAAGATGCGATTGTAGCTCGACAATCGATCATTCATTCATTGAGAGTGCTCATTCATGTAGCGGTCGTTCAAGTTTTATACCCAAGGCGCTGCCAGCCCAGCCCCGGCGAAAAAGATCCACAATGCTTTTTCTAGCTCCGTATTTACGGGTGACTTCATTTGACAGGTTCAGAAAACCGAGAATAGCGAAAGTGGAATTTGTTCGTGTAATATTGCATTGCGTAGAAACACGTATTTACAATATAGAACAACTTAAGTAACAGTTTTCCAGGTCTTTACAGCTAGCACCATTAAGAAAAAAATTCCGGTTTTCTCTTTGCTCGGCTCTTCAGATGATGCCTACTTGACCGTTTTTACCACGAATTCCTCTTCTCTGTCTTTCTCCCTCCTAAGTCATTCGGGTTCCCACCGCATCTTAGCTTGCCAGGTCAATTTTTTCTGTCCAACTAATTATCCTTATGTCTTTGACACAATCGTTATCCAAAGTCGACAGGCTTCGCAGATATTCGCCAACATTCCTGATCTTTATAACACCAGCCTCACAATTACTTAGCTACCGTTGGAACGTTTTATATACTGATCTTCCGAGAAAAAACGCTTCTTAAAACATGGATTCAGACAAAGATCATTGCCACCCCGATACCAGGCAAGGACCCTCAAAAGGTGTCTAGCTATCGCTCAGTATATCTTTGCTCTCCGAGAGCACTTGCTCTTTGCTATTCAGTAGCTGCGTACTGTGCCCCGGTATGGTGCCACTCGACCCATGTAGGGCTGGTCAGTATCCCTCTCCACGCGTCCATGTGCACGATCTCAGGAACTGCGCCCAACCCAGATGTCATGGCTGTCGGTTCTAAGCCACATTGCAGCACCTCACCTCTGTCGAAAGAAGGCTACTGTAAGGCTGCTAAGAGATATCGAAGTGAACAAGGATTTACCGCTTTATGACGATTTCACATCACACCCGCCAGCATCCGCCTGCCCTCGAGACTCCAAATTTGGCTTAACACTCTGTCAGCAGACATGATAGCTATTTCAGCATGGATGGACGAATGAGTAGCAGTGAATGTGACTAACCACTCCCTCATCCTGGAGCCGCCTGTCTGTCCTCCAGGCTTCAACCTGCTTCGACGACTTTGGTCTGCACTAAACCGATTTCGGAGGGCCAGGGTTGTTGTACCTACAGTACAACCTCGTCATATGGCGACAAGACACCGATCCTTCGTGCAGCTTTGACGGAGTGCAGACTATGGCACACAATGTCGATGTCTATCCGCAAACGCGCCTCAATGGCGGACTGTTAGCTCTTCATCTCTCTGGTGATAACGCTTGCAATTGGCTGATTATGGATCATACACATAGGTTGAAGCGTGTGCCTCCTCCACTGGCATCCTATGCACCTCAATACCAAAATCATTCACTTTGTCTTACTAATGTTGATCCTCAGTCCAGCTGCCTTCTCTGCTCTGTTAGATTGTTCACATTTCCAGTATGGGTTTTTACATCAGCCATTTCGATATCATCCGAAAATCTTAGGTTGTTGATCTTTAATCCATGGACAGAGATTGTTGCTTAGCGTGAGGTAAAATTCTGAATATGATGTGACGCGATGCATTGCACGTTCAGCCTATTTGCCAACGCACAATGCCTTATACTTAGAGATAAGATAATAATTCTGATATGTTTGTGATTAGAGATTGATAAGAAAATCTGCGTAAGAATATAACTGAAAATGCAAGCTTTGTATTAGATAAAATTGGTCTTTTTCAAAAAGACTCTACAAAGGCTTGGCAAAAAACCCAGGCTACATTTTCGGAAATCTCACCACTCATAGAATTGCCCTATTTCCATCACTTGTTCTGGTTCAACGCTTTCTGCCAATAGAAGCACAAAAGCAGAGCGATCTTGAATCTGATTCTCTCTTGCAAAATAGTTTATTAGTTTTCTAGCTGCACCCTCTTACGCGTGTATTCATTGCATGATTATGGGTATGTTAAATGGTAAGCAAGGGCGGATCCACAGGGCAATCCGACCAATGCTCTCCATTAGGGTTTGATGGGACCCTAGTGGACCTCCAAATCCGATATCGGAGATTGTTGGCGATAGTTTTACAGAAATTTCAAATTTAAAAGCTTTTACGATACCAGGCCTACTGTTAAAGCGAAAACGTGCCAGAGTGAAAAACGGCGAGAAGGGCAAAGAAAGCAAGAAGTTATGCAAACAGAGGGAAACCCGGTCTAAAAGGCCGATGACTAAACAAAGTAAGGTTATACAGAATTTTTGGCGGTAAGGACTATAAAAGCTCATCAGAAAATGTTGCACCACGTAAGACCTCAACTAAGCTAAGTAGTCCTCAGCTAAGCAACAAATAGTTAAGCTAAATTTGCCCCAGTCGAAATTTGCATGGATCCGCCAGTGATTTTAGAACAATTAGCAGTCATTAAGATGATAGAATTGACAATTAAAATTGTTTCAATCAAAATCATGCTGGTTGCAAATAGAGTCAAATTTGACGCTTAATATTTCTGAAAGGATTCTTAACTTCTCTTGAGCCACGGATCGAGTTCACCATTTGGGAACACCATCTGGTTCACTTGCCAGTCAGTCTTATTGCCATGCAATAACTATGACTAAGATAAAAAAAAATTGACGTTGGCAATTGAAGTGATATGCCTACATTATGTAGGGTATAAGGTGCAACAGAAAAAGGCAGGGTAAACATCAGTCCGCCAAATTAATGCAAGGGCTTGTAAACCGGGGGAAAGTGACGAGCGATGGTTCGTAGAAAGTTTAGGTCGGGAGTGAAAATAAACATTGGGAAAACAAAAAAAAATAGAGACAACATTTCATAAAAGCATTTGCCTTGAAGGAAGTTGTCCTTGAGTATGCGTAGTTATAATAAATAGCCCTTGCTGATGCTGAACTTCAATTTGACACTTTATAAACTTTCGACTTGGCACACCTTTTCTGAGCTGAATCCATCAGTGCCTGGCTGAACGAACAAAAATTTTCATGTTCAGGGGAGACTGATTAGGGTTGCTTGATGGCCCTGAGGGAGATAGACTCCCACAATTAATGGGATCGAGTTTTTTGTTACTCCCCCCGTCTAGCAATCCGCTACTGATGACCTCATTAATAGAAAGATGGCCCTGAGGGAGATAGACTCCCACAATTAATGAGATCGAGTTTTTTGTTACTCCCCCCGTCTAGCAATCCGCTACTGATGACCTCATTAATAGAAAGATGACCCTGAGGGAGATAGACTCCCACAATTAATGAGATCGAGTTTTTTGTTACTCCCCCCGTCTAGCAATCCGCTACTGATGACCTCATTAATAGAAAGATGGCCCTGAGGGAGATAGACTCCCACAATTAATGGGATCGAGTTTTTTGTTACTCCCCCGTCTAGCAATCCGCTACTGATGACCTCATTAATAGAAATATGGCCCTGAGGGAGATAGACTCCCACAATTAATGAGATCGAGTTTTTTGTTACTCCCCCCGTCTAGCAATCCGCTACTGATGACCTCATTAATAGAAAGATGACCCTGAGGGAGATAGACTCCCACAATTAATGAGATCGAGTTTTTTGTTACTCCCCCCGTCTAGCAATCCGCTACTGATGACCTCATTACTAGAAAGGCTGCAAAATTCAAGATTTTCCAAACGTGCTTATATGTGCGTAAAGAACGCTTCTCTTTTCTTTGTGAAGCTGGCGGTAAAAAGAGAACGAAACGAAAGCCAAGAAAAACCCAGACGAACTCTGGAATCTGATTGGTCAAAATATGTCAAGACTATCACGCCCACATCATGATAACCACATCGGCTTATATGACAAATCGATGCCACGGTTTTATTCTTAAGCCCTCGGAAAATCTCGGACATCATTCTTTCAGAAGTGCTGCTTGCAGGTTTAGGTAACAAAGAATTCTGCAAATTAGTTTGAGTTGCAGGGAAGAAAATGGCTGAAACAATAACTCTCTATCATTACACAACCAAAGAAGGGAAAAAGGGCATTCGTGAGTCCGGTGTCATCTACGAATCGACGAAATCTGGAGCCAAGGATGATGCAAGATTTGGAGACGGGGTTTATCTGACATCGCTTCCACCCTCCCATGGAAAGATCCGACTCGCTCTCAACAACTGGGATGGATCGGTGAAATTTGCGCAAAATTTAATTAACTGGGGTAAGTGAATTAATAAATAAAGCACCAATTCATAAGAAATTTAGAATTCAAGGCAAAAGAAGTGCAGCACATCAACGCTTGTGTAAATTCAACAAATTCCTATGCTGAAATGTGGGGCCTAACTAGCCAAGGGCCTATATTATCCATGTCACTCTGAGTATATCGCTTCTAAGTTGATCAAGTAGACATGTGAGTCTGTTGATAGGTATCCCCACATAGTTCTTAAAAGTCACTAGGCCTATATAGAAATCATACTTACATATATACATACCTGCCTACATAATACACGGATACATACATACAGCAATTCTATATCAAGAGTGAATTCAGGGAAGCCACAACGGCCATGTCTTCTACCCCTAAACTCAGATGGGAAGGACCATGGCGTGTGGCCCTCTGTATCCGCAAGTGTTATGTAGAAATTTTGCCTGTAGATAGGCCTAAGGATGGATTCAGAGGGCAATCCGGTTGTGCTTCTCGTTTGATTTGTGGGTTAAGCCATTGAAGTCGCAGGTTTGCAGCTAAATTATGTAAGTAGAGTAACTTATGCAATATCCCACAAGTGAGACGTAGAGGAGGCGCTCCTCTCCTTTTCTTGGCCCTTGAGCCGGCAATGACGAATCCCAAGGTCCTACTCACGGGGCCAGTGTATAGCAAGACTTACCACTTACTTCCCAGCTTACGCCGGTTCCAAATTATATTACTTGGTGACTGAGGCACGGTGTGCGCAAAAAACTTGCCCAGGGTCGTTACACGGAGTCGAACCCGCAATCGCATGATCATTGACCAAACGCTTTACCGATAGACCGTGCACCGTGCCGTACAACTAGATATATAAATATATAAAAGTAGATATATAAATACATAAAATTGGATATGTAAAATTATGTGCGCCCTTAAAATTACGGACATAAGATACAGTAAACATAACTTAGAAAAAGTCAAACTATTTTCGCGAGTCTATATAAAATACACATTATGCATAGTGAGTTATTCGTCCTATGAACGGCCTTCATGTCATATTGGATTCACGTAACCACTGTGCATGGTTATAGGCCTAGTAAGTATTAAGAGTGCCAAATAATAATTAGAAAGCCGACAGAGGAAGCTTTCGCAAAGCCACTCTGAACAGTGACTAATTTTCCAAAAATAATCACTTACAATGATGCACGAGGCATTATTTTAACACTCACGCACTCAGGCAGGCAGGCAGGCAGGCAGGCAGCCAGGCAGGCAGGCAGGCAGGCAGGCAGGCAGGCAGGCAGGCAGGCAGGCAGGCAGACAGGCAGGCAGGCAGGCAGGCAGGCAGGCAGAGAGGGAGGCAGGCAGGGAGGCAGGGAGGCAGGCAGGCAGGCAGGCAGGCAGGCAGGCAGGCAGGCAGGCAGGCAGGCAGGCAGGCAGGCAGGCAGGCAGGCAGGCAGGCAGGCAGGCAGGTAGGCAGGCAGAAACAGATGGAAAGGCAGATAGGCAAATAGGCAGGCAATTTTCTGCCAGACAGATTGTGGACTATTAATAAATTACTGGAAGCCTGTGTTCATTATTGATGATAAATGAGATGTATAAACTTAAATCATAAGCAACTTTTAGAACAACATATCTTAATAGGCCTAATTATAACCTAATTATATGCGGATGTGCATTGTTTGTCTTGCATGCAGGGCGTGTGGACAGCTACGTGGAGGTCGACTTGGATCTGGACGATGTTGTGCAAGTTGAAAGCGAGAGAGACATCTTCATGTATCCTGGAGACCTCATCTTTGATGAATCCATGAATCCTCAGTTCGGAAACGTCAAGAGGAAATAGCCCAACCGATCAATGTCCATTCTGGACGAAGCGCCAGCCAGGCTATTTTCCTTTTCTGTATCTACTATATAGAAAGTGTAGGCCTGTGTATATGATAGGTCTATGAACTATAAAAACTACATAGCGTCGGCACGTTTTTTAGTGTTCAGAATGGGAAACCAAGTAAAGGAGGTTGTGTTTTATGTCGCAAAAATACTTTTATAGTCTTCAGGACTTAGCCGACCACGAGCAACTAACCAAAATTTCTTATGACTTTGTTCGCTGCGGTTTTCAAACGATCCTGAATGGATGACTTAGGCCTGCTGTGGTACGGCCTCCATTCATGGCGTAGGCCTTCAGCTCATGGAAACATGCGTCCCGGTTTATCACCCAAATAAGCAGCCTACGCTTTACCTTTATAAGAATTATAAGCTCATATGCTGTATCACGAATAAATCTCGCAAATATAGTAGCCTAATTATAGGCTTGGTTTATGTTTTGCTATGGAACTATAATAAAATAATGTATTTTAAAAGAATAGCTAGGACAATTTTCTATCTTTCATACGATGGACATAGATTCCTAAGTTATATGCTCTTATGAAATTGTGCTTAGACTGCTTTAATCAGTGAACAATTAAAGAAATGTTTACAACTTTGTTTCATGTGTAAAATAGAGGATATTTAAATGGGGAATGTCGCCATGGAGAGCTAGGTGGCACTGGAAGTAGGCTTACAGAGTTCTACTTCCGGTAGTTTATTTACCTGTAGTTACTAACACCAACAAATTTACACCAATATTTTCATATGAATCTATCACCGTTTACTTGCCACAACCCAAACCGGAAGTCATAGTCATGCCCACCTTCACAATTACGTCGCCTAGCGGATTAATGTACTACATCCTTTCATTAATTGCTTTGGCAACATTGAAATAGGCCTACCCTTTAAGGTAACCAGCAGGTTATATTAAATAGATCAGATTAGATTAGATCACATTAGGCTGTTGACGAAGGTGCACAACTATATTTGCAGACTAAAAGGGCTTAGCGATTTGGGAGTCCATGACTCATTAAGTTTAGTCCATATATGTGTTCTCTCAACAAAATACTCAATCACTGACTTTGTTTCACTTGCACTTTTTTGTTTTGAGCGAGATACAATTATCAGGAAAAAGAAGATTCTATGCATCACTGAAAATAAGAATGTTCAGTTTAATAAAAAAAACAACAGTAAGACTGCGTATAATATATCAGCTCAAGAGTCCGCCTCAAGACTTATGTTAGGCATAATTCAGGGCATCTCAATGCGTCCAAGGGATTCTCTTTCTCCTCAGGACTAAATAGTATTGACTCTGTCTTACTAGTGTTGGTCCTCCAACCCGCTGCCTCCTTGACCTGCTATGTATAGAATGCTCACATTTTCCGGTGACATTTAGGTGCTATACGTAAATGTAACATATAGGTGCATGCCCTACATGTGCATGCAGATGCAAATACAATTATGCAAATCCATGTATATAGGCTTTTATATATGCATATATGTATACATATGTGTATATGTGTGTATACCTGTGTTCCATCACTTTCCCACATTCATGAATCCACCACTACATAGTTTAGCGTTAGTAAGTAAGTAATGTAGTCGTTAACACGCTATATGTCCATCAGCTGAGCAACGAATCGTATGCGTTGGTAGATCAGAGCGGTCAGATAACAAAAGCAAGACGATGTAAACAGGTCTTAAGCCGCATTACGAATATGCCTAGCGAGATATTGTTGTGAATAATGTAAATGGGGAGACTATTCCAGGTGGATGGTGCAGAATTGTTAAATCTGCCCCAGGAGGATTCAGACCGATGGTCTCTGATGTCAGAGAAAGCCAACCGGTTGTATTAAATGTTGTATTAATAAGTGCGGCTAATGTAGCGTAGGCAAGTCCGGTTGAGATGCGTGCGGTGCCTAATGTAGGCCAAATAGACGCAGGGCCTATGCACCTGGTGGACTCTGTCGGAGAAGGATAAAAGAGGATATTCTTCCATGCCAATGTCCCTGTAAAGACGCCTGTACAGAGAGGACATTCAGTGAACAAAGGAAAACCATATGTTGCTCGAGTCACACACATCGATAGTTAGGACATTTTGATGCATAACATTTTAATGCATGCGTGAGGTATGGTCAGTAGGGAGTAGTGTAAGATGTACAGTGTCACCAGATTGTTAAGTAGCGCTTCTTTGTGGAAACGCATTTAGGCAGAACCAAAAACAAGGGGCGAAACTAATCAGCTCAGGTGCTATATAAATGCCTTGATACATGCAGTACATAAATACACGCTGATACACACATACATACATACATACATACATACATACATACATACATACTTACTTACATACATGCATGCATACGTCCGTACATCTATAGTTATATACGTGCATGCATACATGCATGCATACATACATACAGCCACACATTCATACGTACAAATATAATACATAGGCCTACATGTACACATACATGTATGCATATATGCATACATACAGTACATACATGCAGACATACATACATACATATATTCATACATACAAATACATTCACACATACAAACATGATACATACTTGTATACATGCATGCATACATACATACATATATACAGTAACACAGTAAACATTTAAGAGCACTGTTGGCTAACGCGATGTAAAGTGTTTGAATTAATGTGATACGATGTGACGCATTTGAGCATTAAGGTTATTTGCTGAAGCACCCTGCCTGATTTGCACAGATAAAACGGCAACTCTGATACGTTTGTGACTGAGAGACTGAGGAAAAACTGTGTAAGAATATTATCGAAAAATGCAAGCGTTATTTTATGAAAACTGGGTTAATTTCAAAAAAGCTTGCAACTGCTTCAATAAAAAGCTTACACGTAGCCACATAGGTCTACATATAGGAAATTTTTGGAAAATCTCACTTCTCGTAGATGCATCATAGCCACACCAGCTGTGCAGGTTGATCAATACTTTGTGTGAATAGAAACGCGAATATACAAAGCTAGCTTCAAATTGATTCACCCTTTCAACCGCTGAACCTAGTTTACGCCTACCAGCGTTATATGTACTAGCTCCGTGGGTATTGTTAACGGTAGGCAAGGACAAACGCAGGAAGAGGCAATCGCGGATTCAGTCATGCCTCCACTTAAATTTAGGGAGCTTCACCTCTGAGTTGGTCCCGACCTGTTTCGGCGAGCGCTGCACACTGAAATGTGACATTCAGACGTATATTATGATAATAGCACTGTTGGCTAACGCGATGTAAAGTGTCTGAACCGAAGTGGAGTGAGGTACTTTATGCGTCATAGATATTTCAGGGGAAGAAAAAATTCGATTTTTGGAGAACAAAAGACGAAAGGCAACATTTCGTAAAGACTTGTTGTTCTTAAGTGTAGGCCTTAGTAGTAATAAATAACCGTTCATAACTTTATTTTTTTTTATTTTTAGACTAAAAGGTCATCAAAAATTCTGACGACACAAAGTGGTGCCGGTAGTTAACTCAGTATTCCAATGAATAAAAAACTAAAAAATACTCGTCTTGACGCGCATTTTCTATCAAATGGATCCGCAATGCCTGTAAGAATGGGTAAAAATCTTCGTGTTAGCGGGGGATGTATAATTAACCTTGGTGGAAATGCGCCATTGACCCTGACCGATTGACGCCCATAAGTAGGGTAAAGGTATCGGACTGAACGTAGTCTCGGGATTTCTACAGCGCCCAAAGAAAGCTAAATCGCGGGAACCAGCTTTTGGAAAGGCGTAAGTTCGACGTTTAGTTGCAGGTTGACTTATGTCTGTTACGACCCCATCTGCGAATCCGCGACAGATGACCTCAGTGAGTTAAAGACACTGAAAATCCATCTGTTAAAATATGCTGACACACAGGAACGACATGCTTGTGTTCGTCTTTGTGACGTTGCATGGTTAGTAAAACAAGACACCGAAACGAAAGCCAAGAAAATCCCAGACGATTAGTAGAAAATGATTGGTCGCAATATGTCAATACTATCGCGCCACGTCTGATAACCACATCGGCATCAAATACTGGAAACTGATTGGTCACACTGTGTCAATGCTATTGCGCCACATCGAATAACCACATCGGCTTTTTATCGGCTACAGTTTTATAAGAATAAGCCCTTGGACATCATTCCGACAGATTCACGAGCACTGTTTGGTTACAAAGAATTCCGCTAGCAACGACCGCATATTGTCATTTCGTATAGATGTATACAGGCCGCTAGTTTCAGTTGCACAGAAGAAAATGGCTGAAAAAACAACTCTCTATCACTACACCACCAAAGAAGGGAAAGAAGCCATCCGTGACTCCCGCGTCATTAAGGAATCGAAGAAACCTGGAGCCAAGGACGATGGAAGGTTTGGAAACGGGGTGTACCTTACATCGCTTCCACCATCCCATGGAAAGATCCCACTCGCTCTCAACAACTGGGACGGATCGGTGAAATATGCGAAAAACTTAATTAACTGGGGTAAGTCAATTAATGCATAGGCCACAAAATCATAAAACTTGAATTCGATGTAAAAGGCAAATTAGTAGGCCTACTTAGTCCTTCCTGTGCAGGTCTGCACATCGGGCAACCAGCTGCTCCATTCATGTCTGTCGACCGCCAGTCTTCTTGCCTCGTCCCACGATGTCTCCAAACATCCAAGGTCGCCTCTGATGCTCTCTGGCCAGCTGTTCTTTGGTCTTTTCCTCCTTCGTTTCCCTCAGGAATCCAGTTCATTGCTTGATTGGGTCATCTGACTTTGTTCAAACGAATTACCTGACCTCAACCTCCTTGTCGTTAACCATGATCTTGTCCATTTCATTCCATTTTCCTATCTTCATCATCTTGGTCTTTTCCGGATTGATAGTGAGCCCCTACTTCGCTACCTTATCACTGCTTTTAGATATTAGTTCTTTCATGCCTCTCCAAGTGCTGTCCAGCAGGGCGATATCATCTGCGAAGTCCAGGTCTCTTAACCTATGACCGTTTTTCCACTTCAGTCCAGTGTTACTGCCCTCCGTCACTCTTGACATCACCAATCCATAACCAGGGGAACAATAATCGGTGATAAAAAGCATCCCTGACGCACTCCAGTTAAAATCTGAAACCACTTACTCACCTCTCCTCTGTATCTCGCAGCGCATCGACTGCCATCATAAAAGTTCTTGGTCAGTTACCTTCGTTGGAATTCCAGAACTCTTCATTATCTTCCGCAGCCACTGTCAGGACCAGGGAGTGGGCAGGTCCCACTTACTTACGTAATTGATTATATATGGGGCAGGATTGACAGTCTAAGACAGCCGAAGTAATTGCGGTATCAAAAGATTGTTGAGAAGACACAACGAGAGAAGAAACTTATGAGATTTTATCTAAGACTTGTTTGTTAGCTTTGACTTAATGACTATCTCGCGACAGCCACTCTCTATGAACACTGTCAAAAGCCTTTTTGATATAAATGAAGTTAATAAGTACAGTAACCTACAAACTAGAGTCTTCTGTCTAAGTGTGAAAATGTGTTGTACCAGGATAGCCCTGGTCTAAATCCCGCCTGTTCCTGTCTCCGCCTTTTTTACAGCTTGTTTTACAGTTTTTTCTACAGCAGCCTTCATACGATTCAGCATCGCTGTGGTCATGAACTTTCCAGGAATCGACAGTACAGCGATGCCTCTCCAGTTCAAACATTCACTTATATCTCCGTTTTATGGATCTGAATGATGATGCCGTCTCTCCATGCCATCGGTAATCTTCTGCTCGTTGTCCAGATGTTGTTGCACAACTTTGTCAGCTCTCTTTTCATTGTCTCACCCCGATATTTAATCATTTCGATTTTTATTGCGTCATTTCAGACTATTGATCACCTTTCGTGTCTCTTCTTCGCTTAAAAATGGCTTCTATATCTATTCCCAACTCGTCAGCTTCCTCTTCCGAGTCCAAGCCTTCGAGCTGTGTTGTTGCTTCCGGACGGTTTAGTATATTCTCAAAATGTTCGCTTCGTCGTCTGATCTGTTCCTCACGCGTTCTTGTCATCTGTTCATCGAGCTTGTTTATCAGGAGGTTCTGTATTCCTGTGCTTCCTGAAAGTTCCTTCACTATAAGAAACTAAGTTTTGAAATCTCTTCTTCCTGTCTCTTCTCCGTTCATTGTTCTAAGATGTACCCATTTTTGTCGTGTCTACATCTCCTCTTAATTTTCTTATTCCTTTTCTCTGTATGTTTTATTCAGTTATTGACTCCACTTAACCTTGTCTGCTCCATTTTGCTGCTTAAGAAGTTTCCTTTCATCAGTTGCCTGCCATGTTTCTGTCGAGATCAACAATTCCTTCTTGCATCATCTTTTGAAATCCAGAATTTTTTTCCAATATCTATGGCTGTGTTGCGCCATCTGTCCCATTCTGTATCAATGCTGGGTTCGTCTAAATCCTCACAATTTTCTAACATAGTTAACCTGTTTTAAAAATAATTTCTTGTACTAAAATGTAACTACAAATCTGAGTTCCTGTTTGTTGAGTGCTCTTCATTTGATCAGTTAGACATCTTAGGCCTTTTAAAGGAACTACAGACGTATACAATGTATGGGCAGAGTCTATATGAGATTCTCGACACGCGCCGTATAAATAGCCACATACATACAAACATACATGTTTTGTATTAAAGGCTGCTCCAAGGGGCCAAGTGGGCCATGCCTCACTTCCTCCCTCCGACCTTAGCAATCGACTGGAAAGAACAGAGCAGTTGCGCAAGGGTGGACCAAGTAGACCATCTACGGCCATATGTCTGCAACTCCTAAACTCAGATGGTAAAGACTATGGCTGGCGTGGCCCCTCGTGATTCGCCAGTGTTATGTAGAAGCGTTGCCTATAGGCAAGGAAGGTTCAGGAGGGCAATCCGGCCTGGCTTTCCGCTTGATGTTGGGGGTATCCATTGAGGTCGCAGGCTGTGTTCGCACATGAAATCAAGGATATGGGAGACTATATACAATGAATTAGGCCTAAATCCAGAATATCGCACCAATTCAAGAAGTCATAAGCTTATAAAATAAAACAAAGATGTACAAAGCACTATTCTAACAACGTGGACCTACTTGGGGACCTTAAATGATGTGGCATCCGTTCGAAGCAGCGGAATTGAAGGATCCCACCCATTAAATTCGTTTAAATATGAGCAGGGTCGAGATCATACAGTCCCTATAGAAAAACCTGTCGGCCTACATGTACATTTAACCACCAACGCAAGCACGCAGGCGGACAGGTATTGAGCGGCAGACAGGTAAACAGTCACCCGTCGGCCAGTCATGCAGTTTACTGACTATTAATAAATGACTGGAGGCCTGTACCTGTAATAATTATAGACCAAGACTATGAATTGCAAGCAGAAGCAGAAGCACAATACATATAATAGTACATACAATACATACAATAGTACATACAATACATACAAGAAGTACAATACATTCCAGTTACTTACATACGTAGGCCTAATTGTTGTTTGTCCGATATTTAGGGCGTGTGAACAGCTATGTGGCGGTCGATTTGGATCTGGACGATGTTGAACAGGTTGAAAGCGAAAGGGACATCTACAAATATCCTGGAGACCTCATCCTTGACGAGTCTATGAATCCTAGGTTCGGAGACGTCGTTAAGAAATAACCGATCAGTGTCCATTCTGGACGAAGCGGAAGACAGCCTATTGGCCAACTGATATATTTAATTATAAAATAAATATAACATATTTACATACTGGCATAACATACTAAACCCTTAAATGTGGAGGAAGGAACAAAACCATTTCTGCCCAAATTTTCTTGAGTGGGAACCATGCCCCGCTGGCGACTCTACTGACGCCCTTGCGAAACTGTCATGACTGTTATGAAACTATGGTATCTTTATTGGAAATGAGACCGTTAGGTTAGATTCAATTCCTGTTCTTACTGAATTAGCCTAAGCCCATAAGAAGGCCTAGGCTATGCCATCCATTCTTTGGCCGATAGAGTACACGCATCCATCATCCAATGAAGGAACGCTTTGTCTTTATTAAAGTTAGAAGCTTAATCAAGCTCAATCATGAATAAAATTTTAAATTATAGCAGCCTAAATATAGTCCAGGTTTAGTCTATGTCTTTTTTGGAATAGACGCATCGTAAATAGTGTACAGTAGAACTATTTTAAAATAATGAATAATTATGAGACTGGGGCTGGACTTATGGTGTGAAAATATATGACTATATTTTGTATGAAATTGGATTAAGACTGGTTTTAATTGGTGGAAGTAGTATTAAAGAATCATTTACAACTTTGTCTCAAATGTTAATGGGCAATTTTCTGCCTTTATTTTTTATGGTGATTCAGAGAATACAAGCACTAACACGGTTTGACAACAAATTATATGCCACTAAGGTTGAAATTAAACTTAATGTCATAAACCAAACAGTCAATGTTATTTTTTAAATGTTTGCAAACAATTAACAGGAGCCAGAATTGCCCTCTATGGGGGGGGGGGGGGAAACGTGTCATGTGGATGTGGGGCAAGTATGCGAAAGCCAGTAAGTCTAGCACAAGTCACAAACAAAGTCCCTTGTTCATAAGCCGAACATGATTCGTGCCACCATGCTTTTATGTGGAACTTTATGCAACCTGTTAATAATGATGATGATGATGATGATGATGATGATAATAATAATAATAATAACAGCAATAATAATAACAGCAATAATAATAACAGCAATAATAATAACAGCAATAATAATAACAGCAATAATAATAATAATAACAGCAATAATAATAATAATAACAGCAATAATAATAATAATACCACTACCACTACTACTACTACTACTACAACTACCACTCCTACTACTACTACTACTACTACTACTACTACTACCACTAATAATAATAATAATAACAATAATAACAATAATAATATTAATTTTAATATCAGTAATAACTATAATACAAATTATAGTAATAATTGGCTGCTACATACCTCTTCTTCAATAATTTTTTGAAATCCAGAAGGATCATATGTAGCCTACCTGGGAGCTAAAAAATAATGACATTTATTAATCCACATTTATGCTGAAATTTGTTAATCAGTATTTATTAATGAACTTGAAATTCTTTATATCTGAGCACATCTTGAAAAAAGAATGCTGGTCAATCTCGTAATTAGGCTAGTATTATTTTCGCATTAGACGTCACTGACTGCTCACGTACGTTTCTAAGCATTTTATTATACTGTAGGCCCCTATATAGATTATGTTCTTTTGCAACACTTCTTTAGGCTACCTCCAGCGTTTTAGCGCAGTCTGTTGCATTTGCAATTTCACAGGCTCGGCCGTAAGACTTATAGGGGCCCATCAACTGAGGATGGAATCCTGTTGGTTGGGCTCAGCGTGTGTGCGCGAGTCAGCTACGGGTGACATTTCTGGTGACCTCAGCATTGCCCGCTAATCGACGAAATTTTTGCTCTTAATGACATTTAACATCACAGGCTGGCGTATTTAAGCGCCTAATTATTATGTTGTAACGCGTCCTTTGAGTAAGACATTGTTTTATTAAGGCGCGTTATAAATATAAGTTGTATTGTATTGTATTGTATTGCATTGTATTAACTATAGCAACCCATAACTGGCAGATCATGAACGTTCAGCCGTGGGTCAATTCTGAAAGCCAAGTTTGTTGCATCAACATTTACACCCTTGGTTTTATTAAGTGAGGTTTTAAGAATTTCCTGTAACGTAAAAAAGTCAATGTCATTTAAAGGCCCTGGTAGCCAGAGGATCGTTAAACATTCGAAACTACTACATGTAGGCCCTTTGCTGGCCACCAGTTTCCTTTAGTGGCACAATGCGGTGCAGCTGTGGGCCCGCTGAACTTGGCTGCCTGGAATAGGCCTACTGTTATCGCACGTCCGATGCCGTAACCCCCGGTCATGACACCACGCAGCCGACGACTTCCAGAGAGCGACATGCCGCCGCGACCTTCAACGAGGTTATAGGGACCGGGTTAACTTCGACATCTCTGGCCCAGTCCTTCACTCACAACTGCTCGGCGCCATCGATTGATACTGTCATTATATAGGGGCGCCTAATAAATGCAGAAATAATTATAATCTTTTAAATCAGAATTGAGGTGGGGATTGCAATGGGATTTTATCGTAGCTTACCACATTTTCTTCAGCGCTGGGAAAAACTGAACCGTAGAGACCACATTTTCAGAGTCAAATCAAAAGCGCGACTCAACGCGGCGTGTCGCTCTGAGGGTCTAATCGTAACTACAAATTTTGAAGCGGTAGGCCTACTTGAAAGTTACGTGCAGGTCACCGGCTTATTCCTAAGTGCTTCTAACAATCAGGGTTAAATGAAAATGTAGGCTACACGTTTTTCTATAATTAACATATCGCCTCGACCCTGCTCATTTTTCAAAGAATTTATCAGACGAGATTCTTCATCACCATTGCACGGTAAAAAACCAGATGGCCACAAAAGAGCCTGATGGCCACAAAAGAGCCTTAAATGGCCACAAAAGAGCCTGACGGCTACAAAAGAGCCGAAATGGCCAGTGAAAAGAAAAAAATACAGAAAATATATAAATCAGATATTGAAAAAAGGCTTTATAACAACTGAGAAGACCCTTAATGGACACACAAGAGCCGTAATGGACAGTGGACAGTCTTCCAACAAGAAGAAAACCAACAAGAAGTCGACAAAGGTGCCATCAACCAGTCAACAAAAAACCCCTTCGCCTGCATTAGGTCTCTCTTCCATGTCGTGCTGAAATCAGTTTTTAAAAAATACACACATTACCTACGGAAACAAAAATCTTAAAGGAAACGATAAGAAGAAAGAAATGAACTTATGGAAAACGTCAACAACATTTTCATGTCGAAGACGTCAACGGTCTTAGTTGCCATAAGATGTCGTTAAACCCATGGACAACAACAACAACAACAACAATAATTGCACGGTTGAATGGGTGGGCCGCCATTAAAGGTCTCCATGTATGGACGAAACCGATCCAATAAATTGAAGCAGTTCAAATCTGATCTAGCCTTCACTTTAACAGTTTTGTTTTAACTTACCACCTTTGGATAAGCTTGTTTCTTCCTTCCTTCATTCTGTCAAGTTCATATTTAAATTCAGGGCTTACTCGAAATCACGTTTAGCGTAAGCATGGCTTACATACCTGCTTTTGTTATTACTGGAGGTAAATCCTAGAATAGTTAAGGACTTTAGTTTTCATTTTTTAGTTATTCGAAGTTGCGCCCTTTCGTCCATTTTAAATATTTTGTTTGGTGTTGATTTCAGTTGTAAATGCTATAAAATTTTAGCAGTTTATTTTTATCGTGACATCGCTTAAGTTAAATCGACGCCGATGATTGAAAGCTGTTATTGTTCGCTAACACTAGGCTGGACATGCTTCTGATTAGATATCGTGGAGAAGTGCTGTACAAATCTACCAAATGAATACTATATGGTTTATTTTTTATAAGTATTTTTCAGTAGAAAAGTGAATCAAGGAAATCAATAAGTATGGCTAATCCAATACCTACCAGACCTCTGCATGGAAAGTCTGTCTACTTGGATTTATTTGGATATAAGAATGGTGCAGAGTTTGAGAAAAATCTTAAACTTCTCGGAGCGGTAAGACTTTGACACTCGGATTGAGTTGTATCATTGGTTAACAACTTAACTAAATGTATTTAAATTTATGTCGTACTAAGTTTAACACAATTTAATTTATGCAGTTGCTAGGCTACATGTTGTATGAGGATGCTAACTACGTGTAACTGTAATCAAGATCGGTCTAATTTAGCTCTAGTCTAATATAATCCATTCTGATCAGAGGGCTGTTTGGTATCACCTGCCATGCATTACATTTTGGCTCAGGATCAATGTTTTGGTCACCTTTGTCACTCTACTTTCCTTGTAGAAATCTCACAATCATTAATCAGATATATTTGTATATATATTACTGTTTTTGGAAATGGTTAGTAAGTTTCTGGCTTGTTATAGCTTGTTGTTAAGATTTTAGTGAAGTAGTTGGGAGATAAATGAAACTTTAGATAAATGAAACTTCTTGACCTTAATTACTTTTACAAGAGCTTTAGTAGCAATGATTGGCTTAGATTTTTGAACATTTTAACATATCAGTTGTTCAGTATACATGTATTACAGAATGAATTATTGAAACTCATTTTGTTACCTTCAGGTCATAGAAAAATGTTTCAGCAAGGAGGTGACGCATGTCATAACCAACCGAGCGACAAGTGTCAACTCTCAAACAAGAAGTGCATCGAAGACTGCGGCTTCAGCTGCTGATATTGCCAGCCCACTCAATCCGAGTCCGTTCACTGATGCAGTAGGGAGCCATTCACCATTTGCCATTTCTCCGAGCATGACAGAGGCTGTCAGTAGACCAGTAAGTCCTTTTTTGTTGTATCAGTTGCAACAGATGGGAGTGTGTAGTGGTGAGCCTTCCATCACACATCTCACAGTGGATTACACTTGGCATTTGACTAAAGCTGTGCGAGTGGCCGGTCCTTTTGTTATCACACTAATTTATAAATTTGCCTCAATTACATGCGTAGCTGGAAAAAGATTTGTCTTCAGTGGTTTGCGAAAAGAGGTATGAGAAAGAATGGTCCTGCAAAGGTTTTGGTAGTGAATTCCTTTAACAAGGAACTGAGATCTAAAGTGAAGTTTGGTGTATGTGGCTTCTTCCCTTTAGACCCAGCCTGTCGCAACTTCCTACCTGCAGGGGTGACTGACACTAGAGTATTCTGTCATGGGCTTAAGATGCAGATCTTTGGATTGGCTTATTTACTGACAGTGTAATGCACTGTTGGCCGTAACCGCATTTTCACGCATATATTCTGTGAGTTATATCCGATTTTACAAACACTGTATCCCCTGGGTTTGTGGGCGATACCAGTTTATTTTACACAGGTGGTTGCTTTGAGCTTACTGTGTTTACTGGACCATATTGTAACAATGGTACTTTAAGTTGTGGAACACCAATAAACAAATTTGTGACATGGGGAAAAATAATTAATGAATGGTAAAGATTAAATTTGTTCCGACTTATTTTTTATATTTTCTGAATTAAAGATTTAATTAATTTTTTGTGTTTTGCATTAGTGTCAGATTTTATTTCATGGTACTACTTAACAACCGACCAAAGGAATCTAAATATAGCAACCAAAGATACCATATATTGGTAAAATCTACTTGCAAACTATTAAGCAAATTAAGTCTATTATTTGTGCACAAACATAGAGAAAAGTTGCGTGCTTTTTGTCTAATGTTATAAAACCTGATATAGAAGCAGATGTTGGCTAATATTCAGGTACCAATGCAGTCTTTGTCTGGCACCACAGTGATTAGATATGCGCTAAAAACAGATGTGTCTCGTGATTGAACCAGGTGCTATATCATTTTCAGAGATATTCTTTCTATCACATGAAGCAAGTAGAGTATAGAGCTAATGAAACAAAACTCAAAAAAAAACATTAAAATATTGCAGTATTATCAAGAAAATTATTGAAAATCCACATTTCCATTTGATTTAATGAGAGTGTCATCAACATAATTCGTACGTACTGGTTCATTCAGACATTTTAAGACGTGGATTAGCACTTGCGGACTATTCCTTGTTTTATTGGTCAAGTGCAATCAGTTTATCTATTTCTTTGTAAAATGTGCAGAACATGTATAAGATGTTTAAAAAAAGGTTCTTGATGACTAATGTGCTGTTAATGTCATTTGTTTTATTGGTGTTAGATCCTTCAGAGTAGCAAAGCCTCAAAGAGGTTGGCTCACAAAATTTGATCCAGTTGCAACTGTCAACTTTCATCAAAAATATTTAAAGCAAGTTTGACACAGTTTACAAATTTATTGATTTTTAGCTATTAAAATTGGTCATTGTTTTGCATTTTAACAGATGACACGTGGTCAAGCTATTGTCCAGAAAGCAATGCTATCAAGAGTAAGAATACATTTGTCTTTTTCAACATGTATTTCACAGAGTATTCAAAGTTTGAGTCACATTAAAAACTACCAACAGATTTTGTTTTATAGGTGACATACGTGGTTTGGGATGTATTTGTGGTAATGCTAAACAGTTTCAATGTTTGATACCTACCTGACATTATTCACTGCCTTGCCCTGCCTACCCTCCATCCTTACCTTACTTTATTAGTAAAAATAATTGTACTGAATCCAATTTATTTATCACATATTCTTCTTATAAACTTACGTGTACTTACATGTACGTATTTGATTTGTTACTATAACAGTGAACTCTTTTTTAATGAATCTGATTTGTTTGTGACATGTGCTCCACACGTAATTGCTTTTAAATAGTTTATTTCATGCTGTTATCATAGAACTTGCTTAATTAATGCACTTTGACTTTGTTCTGCAGAAGCGTGGTTCCACAAATGTCATTGAATGTGCACAACGATGGAACATCAAGGTCATTCATATTGATGGTAAATTACATTATTATACTTGAAAAGGTATCGGTAACACGTTTGTTTAGTTGTTTTTCGCTGGATTTACAAGAACTCCTCAGAAGCGTGACCCTCAGGTCAAAGGATTGTTTGGTTGAGGTGCAGATATGACAATCGGCAATCTAACAACACCATTATAACCTCCCAACTTGCATTGGGACTCATTTACTGACCACTGAAGGATGGAGGACTGAGTGAGTGCCAGGTGTTGCAGTATTTATGAAAAGATTTCCAGATTCTTTTTGTATTTTCAGCTGCAGTGAAATGGGTTAAAAAAGAATTGGAAGCATCAGAGGCTAAGAAGGTACAGATTTGCTATACTGGATTAATGCCTTATTTACTTATTGTTTAGTTTTATGTGCTCAATGACTTTACAGTATTATGACACATCTGTAAGTAATTGAAAATTTAATTTTAAGAAAAGGTCTCTTTTATGTATACAGGTATTATGATTTAACGTTTTATTTAACGTAACATATTATTTATGTACAAGACATAATCAGAGCTGGTCCTGGAGTTGGTGAACTGTAAAAAGTTACTTATAATCAACACCACAGTGATTTTTAAAATAAATATTGTTTGTGAAAATAATTCTGGAATAACTTAATACAGGTCTGTGTATCTGTGAAAATCTATGTATTGACTTGACTGACTGGAAAGTTTGCACATGTCTGTTGAGTGGAACTTGGCAAAATGCTGTCTGCTAAACCTAGCAGACATATTGTGCAACCAAATGGTAAGTTTGCAATCTCTTAAGTTTATGAGTTACAAAACTGTAATAATATTAATATTAGTTTCTGTATTTTTTCCACAGCAAGAAAAGAAATCAAAAGGTAAGCTTTGTAATATGTCGTAATTTGTATTTGTAACAGAACATCTGTAGAGCACTAATTAAGAGCCTCTTAAAGGCACTCTGTGGGACACGGTAACCGATTGTTAAAGCACTCGGCTTGTAACGCGGATAGTACCGTTTCAGGCGTCACCTGAAATGGTTACTGTGTAGGGACCTTGAGCAAGTCTTTCATTCACAGTTGTTTAGCACCGTTGGTTGGTGCATAGTCATTAGATAGTGGCATTTAATAAACACAGAAATATTAATGATGTGTACGTGTCCATCCGTCAGACAGGATAAGGTGTGTCTTTAGCGTTCAAGAACAGATTTTGCAATCGACATTAAGCAAAACAAAAGTAAAGTAGAGTGAATTTATTTGGTAAGACTATTGTGTTATGAAAGATGTTGCAACAGAGAAGCCCTGCTGTGCACTTTTCGACATGCAGCAGAGGGTGTCATCGAGGTCAGGCTGCTTTGCAAAATGCGTCATCTAGTGCGTTAAAGCAGAAGCACACAGCCCACTGATGTATTCTGGAGCTACATCAGTCACTGAAACGCATACAAGCCATACAGTCTTGTAATGTATGCAATCAGCATTTGGCAGCCAATGCAATATATGTTGCATATAGTCTGATATATGTGCACAGTATTGCAGACTGGCCAGTAGATGAGCAGCAGATATGAGGACAGAATGTAGATGCCGGTGTCCTCTAGGTTAGAAATGCTGATGCCAACATTTCTGGCCTGGAAGCCTTTGGATGTGGTTCAGAACTGTATGATTGATTTTGCCTTAGGCTCGTGTCATTACAATCCGTGTAAACTGATCTGCTGCTCATAAACGTTGTGATGACATCCATATGTAAAGTTGTGGACAACTGCAATCAATTCCATAATTTCAATTTTTCGAATTATTTGAATGTTGTTTTGTTAGTGATGCAGTTGAAAAGGCAGTACATCAAAGTTGAAGATCCTTGTTGCTGCTTCTGTCCTGATTTCAAGGTCCTTCCAGGATTTCCATCTCTCAAATTTAATGGTCCACACAGATCTTGTCCCTTTGACGAGTTTGCTCAGCCCTGCAGTGTTGAAAATGCTGGAAATCAGGCTGAAAGCTCACCTAAGCGGAAACCGTCTGATAACTTGGGTTCAGAAGTTGAGCATCGTAAAATCAAAGCCAACTCTAAACTGTCTGCAAAATTAAAACGGTAGGCATCATCATAAATTATTCTGTTTACAGACTAATTATGGTGTTCTTAATTTCATTTTTTTAATTTTGTTTTACTGCTATATTTCAAAAATCATCTTGGTTAAGTGACACAAAATTCAAAGATGTTCTGAGTAACTCAAGCAGTGAGTATTAAATCTTGGGAACATTTTTCAGGTTCTTCAGTTTTCTTGAGGGGATGTTGTCTAGTATGTATGCATGTATGTGTGTGTTTGTTTTTATGCATGTATGTATGTATGTATGTGAACTTTTATAGAGCATAGTTTATGAACCCTTAGAAGTGCTGCGAACATGGCTGTGCACAGGATTTAAATAAATGAGTCTTAAACAAGCTATGAGAATGTGAAGTTTAATTACATTATATTACAGAACTGATGTTGCTTGCATTTTTATTTGTCTCGTACATTGTTTTGACTGTGATTTTGGAAATATTTAGGAAAAAGCCAGATAAAGAGAAACGAAAATCTGTTGATGGACCAGGTATCAACATTTTCCCATCTAAAGATGAGAAGTTAATGACGGCTGGTGATTTACAGAGGTTAAAGAATCACAGGATTGAAGCTGCTAGGCACAAAGGCTTCTGTGAAGTGTGTGACACCAAATATGACAATTTGCTTCATGTAAGTCTATAATATTTTCATATCATTTGTACATTAGTAACTAAGTTCGTATATATATATATATATGTGTGTGGGTGTGTGTTAGTATTTATATAAATGAATTCGCTTGCATAAAAATCAAAGACAGTGTAAGTTTTGCTATAAAATATAAACAGCTCCAGAAAAAACTATGGAAATTTGTAAGATTTTAAAAAAGTTATATATTTGGAAATTATATTTGTAAATCATTTGTAAATTAAAAAGTTGTAAATTATATTTGCAAGACCACACAAATTTTAAATTATGGGAAGTAGAGGTAATTTCTGGTATTGACCTTTATTATCTCAGAAGTGAAACAAATTGAAAATTCTGAAATGACATGCTTTGATTTCTACCTCATTAGTCTAGTTCTAATGGTTTATTTAACCTGTTATGAAGAATTTAGAAAAAACACTGGAGAAAAGATGCCGTGCTATTCCAGTTTTAGCTTTTGTTATTGTTTTTATGTGCTGGGTTTTGATTAAATAGCATCTGAGTACCAAGAAACACAAGTCGTATGTTGATGATGCGGGGAACTACCAGTCCCTCGATCGCTTGATCAGTCAGATTCACGACAAGGCCATTTTCCAGATTGATCGAATGAACAATTCGCCCAAGGTGACTGCTCTTTCTTCAACGGTATCCAGGTACTTTGCTGAAGCACTGTCTTTTCTTTCTGACGTACTGTATTGTATAGTTCTGGTGAATTAATTTAGCACCTTTTACGGAACAAACTACTTAGCTAGCATGTGAACCCATGGAAATAAGGGAGTCTTAAGGCAGCATTCTGCAACAGTTTGCACTGCTGCAGCCACATGAATAGTGGTCAAAAGGTTGTTTCACAGTAACAGTGCAACCAAGGAATTTATAGCCCAGTATACAAATAATGGAACTATCAGTAATGTAATGTAAATCTCCAAAATTTCTCAAGGCCACACAAAAGCTGTGTTAGGCCGACTAACATATTCACTGGCATTATATCAGATCAAGTCCACAACAGCCAGGTTGTTGGGTGAGTTTCAGTGCCAGGTCAGAATCCAGGGGGTCAGGCCAGGGCAGACTACATGGTGCTAAGGTGCTTGGCACTGTTGTGCAAACATCAAGTGCCAAACTGAAGTTACTCAACTTTTTCCTTAACTTAAGGATTTGTTTTATGTAAAGCTGTATGGCTGTTTGCAGTCCATCTCCACATGCAATAAATCCTTGACCTCTTGTTTTCTTTCAAAAGTTTCCTTATGACATGATGTTTGGTAGGTTGGGGCACGTACCCTAACCTGAAACACAGCTTCCCTGTGACAGTCACTGTCTTTTATTGGCAACTCAAACCACAATTGTTTAGTGTCATCAAGTAATTCAAGAATAAATAAAGATGAATTAATAATAAAGATTTCTGTGCTCTTACTCCATGAATATTTTTCATTTCATGTTAACAGAATGTTGAAAATGTTTACAAGTTTTGACGATGGATGTTGTCCAAGTGAAGTTCTTTATAGTTAAGTCTCTTTACTTAGTGGTAGGTTTTTTGATGATATCCATTTGGGATGTATATACTAATTGGCAGTAGTTGAGGTCTTCAGTCTGCTTAGGCAGATTTTCCTAATTTTATATCTTGTTATTTTTCAATTGTTGTTTAATGTTTACTGATTTTGTTTTAGTGAAAGTGATGAATTTGATTTGAATCTTTTATCACTGCCAAGTAGTTCTCTTTCAACACGTTTGAAAATGAAAGTGTCTTCTGAAGGGAGTAATTCGGCTGGTAGGAGTAATGGTAAAGTCCAAGTGGCTGGTACTGCAGTTCAACAAAACACCATCGGTCTACTTCCAAAACCCCAGGCAACTGCTGAAGAAACTGAGTCAAAGGAGTCTCAAATAGACCACTGTGTCCACAAAACATGTACCCAGAATGGTCTCCTAGAAAACCATTCAGTGTGCAGTGGACAGAAGGCAGCTGATGATACTACGAACTTTGCCTCTCTCGATACAGTGAACAATGATAGGAACATTGTTGACAGTCTTGAAGATTTAGTTGATTACAGGTGTGAAAATCTGACTAAAAGCAAAGGACACGTCATCTTGCGACCTGACAACATTCCAGAAAAACTGGAATCTGAAGCAAGTTGCAAGATGAACACAGAAAACGTGTCTTCCCAGATTCCTTTTATGCAGCAGTCAGATTACTGTGAGCTGGATTCTGAAGGAGTTTCTTCTGAAATTCCTGTGATACAGCCAATACGCCGTAACAAAAAGCCCTGCAGAATGGATTCAGATTCTGCTGAGTTTCCTGTAGCACGGTCAATAAATTTTACTCTTGATAGCTACAAGATGAATTCTGAAGAGGTTTCCTGTGAAATTCCTGTTCTACAACTGCCAAATCAAACATGCCAGTTCAGGTTACAGTCACAGCTTTCATGTCACACAAGCAGTCCTTTGAAATGTCACAAGTGTCGCCACTCAGACGTGACAGGCAGACCTTTGAAATGTCACAAGTGTCACCACTCAGACATGACAGGCAGTCCTTTGAATTGTAAAAAGCATTGCCACTCAGATGTGACAGGCAGTCTTTTCAGTTGTCACAGATGTCCACTGCCGGAAGTCATTCATCTTCGAAAGGAAAGTTTAGGACCTCTGGAGGAGAGTTTCGTGTTTGGCTGTAAGTCAAAGAAGAGAAAGCGAATTAAGCTTTCTCGGTCGGTTTCAGTTCTTACAAATCGAAGTTTGCTTGAGCTGTTTGCTTCAGATACTTCCAGTAACTTTGAAGGTTTTTCTGAAGTGAAAGAACAGTTGGTGACTGATCTTTCATATGATGAAGTGTCTGAAGCTGTACTTTCTATTAATTCGGAGTTTGAGTGGGCGTCTACTTCAAGCGATTCCAGCTTAGACTTTTATTCTACTGATACTGAATCGAGAACATCATTATATTCTGTAAATCCAGTGGCTTCCATTGCATCCCTTGTTACTTCTGTCACAAAAGGCTGCATTCCATCAGAAGCAAATCTGAAAAGGGCATGGCTCTCGGAAACTCCAGGGACGGATTCTACCAACAATCAGAAAACAATTACTATTTTGAACCTTTTGAATCTCGACAGTGACAATAATATTGATTCCCCAGATAATGCATCTTTAAACCATACTGGTGTTTTTAACTATATATCTAAGGACACCCCTGCTTCTTTCAACCACAGTGATGGTAATCTGTGCACATCACAACAGGAAGACTTACTTACTTACCTTGATAAAGATGCATCAGACACATTGGAAAAGCCTGTATCTTTAAATAAAACTTGTAGTTCTCAGTGTCTTATGAAAGACAAATCTGAAGTCATCCAGTTTTCTATTGATAACAAGAATGGTTCTCTTGGAACTGTGGGTATCAAATTAAACCAGTATCCAGCAGATGTGAAACTACCATTAAAATTGACTGATGCGAAAAGCATTAGGTCTCGGTCATGGCAGCCTGTTGTATGTCTGAGGAAATGTGATGACTGGGAAAGAGGACATGTTGGAGATAAGGAAGAGCGAGAGGCGGTTTCTGGGTTGCAGTCTACTGACAGAGATGGCTCGCATTCTGCTGTTCAAGATGAAATGCCAGAAAGCAGGTCTTCTGAGCATTATTCACAAGCTCGAGCTTCAAATCACTTCTGTCAGCTTAGAAGAAAGCTGAATTTTTCACGCAGTAATGATGAAGATCTGCCATCTGGATTGGAAGAGAAAAAATCGTCCAGAAAGAAGGAAATATGTTCATCTGAGAAAATGAAGAGTTTGCCCTCTGAGAATATAAATAACTCATTTATGTCCAATGCTGATGTTCTTCTGTATAGAGATGAGACGCTAGCTGTCAAGAATGTTCTAGATCTGGTAGTTTTAGAAGGAAACAAGGAACTAAATGTTCAGGATAGACCCAGTGATGAGCAAAAAATGTGCAATCAAAGTTCTAATGTTGTTCAGTTGGACAGTTCTGTTGCGTCGCATTTCTCAGATGAGACTTGTGAATATGAATATCACTCTGCCAAAAAGAAAGATAGATTTGTTCTGAAAAATTCTTTCAAGTGTAAGATGGCCTCTAGTAACACTGGTGTGAAGAACTATGCAGCTGATAAAAATCTTGGTCATAATATAATTGATGTCGGTGAAATTCCAATACAGACTGATGAATTTGCCAAAATTTCAAGTAAAACAGGAAATGCCATTGTGGAATGTAATCCAGACACCAAAGAATTAAGCAAAACCGATCAGGACTTAGTTGAAATGGGTGCAAACAGTAACCTTATGGGCAAGAAACATTTCAGATTTTCTTATGACAACTTACAAAATAACAAAATGTGGCAACCAGTTGTCGTACTTGAGAGGTCTTTGTCGAAACCCAATGTTTTCTGTCCGTGTAAACTTAACATTTCCGTATCTGGTGAAAGTGATGCTGAACATGTTGCCAAAATGCCTTCAGTAGAAAATGAGATGATTCATAGCAAGCCACTGAGCAGTTCTCACTTCGTCTTGATTTCATCTGATGCACATGGAATTAAAATACCAGGTGCTCATGCTAAAGAAGTTTCTACTGATAAACAAAAATTGAGTTGTGGTGTTGTTCTGCTATATCGATGTGATTCTCAGTTGACTGATTCATGTGCAGATGTTTCAAAACAGAAAATACCTCACGGCAAAACAGGTTTGCTTGAAAAGAAAAATCTCTTAGACATAGAAAATCATGATGGATCTCTAGTTCAACTGATTCCACTAATTAATCATAGGAAAGAGCCAAGTGTTGCTGTAGACTTCAGTCGAAATGATAACACTTATCACCTTCGTGAACATGAAACTATAAATGTAGGTTCTGTTGGCCGGGGCCTTGCTGCTTCTAAAAAATTGACTGCTAGGATTTGCCGTAAGAGAAACTTTCAAAACGCTAATTGCATGGACAGCAGAGTCAGTTTAAATCTCAAGAAAAAATTGACTGATGCAGATGTGGACTTCAAAAACACTACTGGAACAGATGTTGTTGGTGGCCGTGATAAAGTGGTGAACAAGGCAGTGAGAAGGATTAGCTTACGGAATTCTGTCCTTGTTCTGGATTCAGCGGTAGAGATTGTACCATCTGATAAGGGCCATTGTGACCAGAGTAGCAACATCAGCTCGGATTCTAGTGAGATTTCTTTAAATGCATATGGCCAGAAAGTTAAACATGGGCCGTTTCCACCATTAAACAGGTCATTTTCTAGAAAGTACGTGGACTGGTCTAAGCCAGAAACTTGTGCGGTCTCTAGTAACTCAAAACGCCGATGCACTGGTAAAAATTATCCTAAAGACCATAAGGATTTATTTGCAAAAAATGCAGGCAGTGGTGTTTCATACAGAAGCCGCAGCTTTAACCATTTGTTGCCAAGATCAAAGGCTGATTGGTCAAGGACGTCATCGCCAGAAGGAAAGAACGACTCAAGAGATTAAAGTTCAAGGGCAAAATCATGTATTAACAAGAATAGGTGATCACATCATTTACTTATGAGTAGAGGCTATTGGTGAAGTACTTAACTCCACAGATCTGCTACAGGTTTTTCCATCTAGATATGCATGCATGCTCATCATCAGGCAGGTGTTACTGCTGAGTGCCCGTGCTAATGTTTGATGGATCCTTCAGTCTTTGATCTTAAGGGCCAAAATATCTGATTTCATTGGCCATACAGGTTCTGAAGCTAACCAAGATAAACCAGGGACAGACGGCTGAAGATTTTCTTTGATATGTCCGTGTAGTGGCATGTGCGGCCAGTATATGAAAGAGACTATTGTTTTTCATATGAATAATTTGTGTAAAACTTGGTTGACTTTTTATGCTGTAATATGTATTTATGTACATATATATCAAGGTATTTAATACAGTACCTTTCAATGATGTCTCAAATGCACAGCGAGCGGCCATCTTTGTGTTTGCAGAGGTACAAGGACTGAAAGAACTCTTGTTGTTGTTGCATAAATGTTAACAGTTGTGTGTAGAACAGAACCGTCTGCTGCTTTTTTGTTTCCTGACAGCATTAAAAGAAATCCAGTTTGCACCATTTTGCTTGCTTGTAATGTGTTCTTGTGATTTGGTGGACAATTGTCAGAATGATGCCAAACTGGATAAATTTGTAATTAATTTTCATAAAATGTTGTGATGTACTGATGAATTTTGTAAATGCTGCTTTCAGATTTTATGATTTCTCATTCTGTGCAATTGCTAATTGCGCAGTTGGATAACAGAGCTTGTGAAGTCTTGATAAGTTGATCTTTTCAAATTAAAGGTAAACGTAGACGTACGTTTTACATAGTGATATATAGCGACCATATGGCCTCCTTGCACTGGTGCTGTTCTTGGAACTGTTACTACCAACACTGAACAACAGTATCTGATACAGTGAAAGCTAGGCCTACTCATATGCTCTTATAAGAAGCAGCATATACTTCTCTAAAATTTGGTAATCGCTCCATGGCCATAACTGCCCCACCACTCTGGAATAAACTCCCCCCAGAACTGTGACTGTTTTCTGACCCATCATACAAACTCATTGATGCTCCATTGCTTGCAATTTCTGCTTCGGCCTTTAACTCAAAACTGAAAACATACCTCTTTCACAGATCCTATCCTGACACCCCTTCTTTTCTTCCTCTTATCTCTCTCCAACCCCAAAAAACACCACCCGTAGCTGCCACGCTGTCTCTCCGTCTGACTTGGATCTTGACCTGGAACCGAACCCTTTTGCCTATCGATTTTGTTTTGACTGAGCGCCTGTGAATAAGCTGGTCCCCGAAGCGCGGCTTTCGTTGGGCGCTGTAGAAATATCGGGATCACGATTACAGTGGTCGATTTCTCTTTGTGAAGTTATTTGATGACGAAGTCAAACTCAACCACTGGAAATCAGAAATTTAATATTTTCTTGTTTTAGTTTAGCAAACGAGTCTTATTACTTTTGGTTTTGCATGGTAGTCTTAGCATGCGACGTTTCTAAATTCTGTGTTGGTGACAACCTTGAAAATCGAAAATGAGGATGCTTTGAGGTTAAGGAAGCTGGTCAGCATTCATTAACATACGAATAGTTTACGGGTCGGCGTTCTAACGCAACGAAAGCTCGGCACATTTCACTTACTGCAGATACGACAAATTAATGCGATTGTCGTAAGGACCTACCTGGCATAACAGAAAAGGGATAATAGCAATAAGTGCGGTAAGCATGTATCAAACGAACACCAGAAATAACAAGCGTTGCCAATTTCCGCCTTATAGAATACCATTAACCAGACAAATATGTATGATAATAAGAGACAGATGATTTGAACTGTAAGTCCCTAACGTGACCCAAGCGCCAAGCTTTCCCTTACCCAGTGTAGTTGTACCTTTTTCGCTCAGGTGATGGTCCACTTGCCGCCGCTTGAGCATTCAATGGCGGCTGCGTAAAGAATGCGGGAGGAGTATAGAAAACGGCAGACGGTGTACTGATGTTGACGATGTTGTTTAAGCGCCGAATTTAACTAAACAGTCGAATTGCTGTCAGAGAAAAAAGCCTCAGTTCGGTCACAGGTAGGCCTATTTATCAGGATACGAGAGAAACAAACGGTGTTTATAATGGGGGGAAATGATTTCAGTCTACAAAGTTGGGCCTACTCTGCGGGTTTTCGTGCAAGATCTTGTGACTGAGGGAGTTTGTTTAGAGCTTTTAAGGGGATGGTGAACGTGAGCCAGCAATAGCTCTTTAGGATGACCATACAGACCCCATTTGAGGATGTCTTCGGAACGTTAGATGTGAGTTGACTCTAATGGAACGACTTCTATGGCTCCAATATGCCGATACAGACCATATAAATATCGTATTCGTGATCTCGAGATTGGCACATCACCGAAAGACAGCTAGGGTGCAAGAACTAGCTTACTCACAGGCGCCTAGTCTGAACAGATCGGTAGACTTAATAGTAGCTGACTACCAGTAACTTCTTAGATTACCGTACTCTGCTGCTCGCATGAGTTAGAACTGCTATGGGTAAAAGAGCCTTTTCCACTGCTTGTCTGACTCTCAATGGTGGTTCCAGGATTGATTGCGTGGGTGGCGGCTAAAGCATTTCCAAAGGGGCGCCACATTCTGGCAGTCCACCATGCATGGGTCTGGTCTGAGGGGCGCTGGAATATAACTAAGAAGGGTGCAGGGGCAAACTGCCCCATGCCCCTATAGCTAAATCTGCCACTGCTGACTCTTGATTTTCATAATCATTTGTGTAAACTCGAGATTTCTACAGCCCCAAAGAAAGCCAAGTCACAGGAACCCACTATTTCACAGGCACTCAGTCAAAACAAATTCGATAGGCAGGTGGGGTCAGATTCAGTTCCAGGTCAAGATCCAAGAGTCAGGCAGACAGTCAGATGGCTATGGTGAATTGGGTTCAGAATTGGAGCAGCAACATAGATAAGTTGAAGAGGAGGAATCAAGATAGGATTTGTAGAAGATGAAAGTATTTCAGTTTTGAGTGAAATACTAGTGCAGATTGTAAGGGGTGAAGTGTTGGTGAGTCTGTAGGATGAGTCATATAGGTAACTGTAATTCTGGCAGGAGTTTATTCCAGAGGAATGAAGCAGCTCTGGCTCTATGGAACAATTAACAAATTTTAAGTACCAAGTGGTGTGAGGTCAGAGAAGTGGTAGGATGGAAGAGGAGTAGGTTAAAGGGAGTGGTTGGACTGTAAATAGCTGACAAAAAATAGGAGGATTGAAGTGTGTTGTAAGTAAATGAGAGGACTTTGTACTCTATTTTTTGAGGTATTTTAAGCCCCTAAAGTGATTCAATTAAGAACAGGCATGATGCGATGGTATTTGGGGGTTTTGATGACAGCCAGAGCAAGATCATTCTAGTTTGTTTGAAGGCAGTTTATTAGGGTGGTGTCTATATTTCTAACTTCTTTCATCTGTGCTCCTACTTTTATGTTGATATGTTGATGGTAAATAAATTATAGTAGCCTAGCTTTGTCGCAACTATTGTTCATTCAGCTCAATTTAAGTGTATTGTGTCATTTTGATCTCACCACAAGGCTTTCCACTTTAACCGGCTTATTCACCATAAACTGTTTGTCTCAGTGGGCTGATCTTCTGGACACTGATGTCATTTCTTGCTTGACTTTGGTGTCCGTTTGGTGATGCCCTGTGCATAAGAGAACAAGAGTTTGTTATTATTAATACTCAGGTGACTGTTCTACAATGTGTATTGATGGTGAATGATGTAGAACAATTTAAAAGATAAACTGAAGTAGTACAGGCTGCTGGGATATGCAGAGAGAGAGAGGGAATTTGTCATGGCCCCCACTGAATAAACCAAAAATTCTCAGTTACTAATGCTAACTTTTTTCATCTGTGCCCCTACTTTTATGTTGATATGTTGATGGTAAAAGAAGATGAAACTTCAGTTTTGTCAGTCATTAAACATGCAGTTCTGTATGTGTTGTATTGAAAGCCTTGTATTGAAAGCCTTGTATTGAAAGCCTTGCCTTTGCACTTGGGAGTTTGGCCATCTCTGCTGTCACTAAAGTCATAAATATATGAGCACTCATGTGGTTCTACTTCAAGGAAACACTTCACTGTAATGTAAAACAGATCTTCAAAATTTGCCAGCTTCACAAAATTGCTTTATCATGCATGAAGACTAGCCTATTCACTGGCTTCTAATCAAATCTATAGGAGCAAAGTTATGTAATAGATTGTCCCAGACTACTCATACTCAATGTTGCCACAGGGATACAAACTCTGGCTTAAATGAAACATGTAATCCTCATTAAAGCAATGGCTCTAATACTTACGTAATACTTACGTGCAATACATACATATATATATATATAATATATATATATATATATATATATATATATATATATATATATATATATATATATATATATAAATATACAAACACACCTGTACTTTCTTATAATGTCACGGGGTACCTTCTGGATCCCTTCAAATAGGCCTACCCCATTAAAGTTGTATTATAAAAAGGTCATATTCTAAAGCTGAATTATGCTTGGGTTCCGTGATCCTAACTGTTACAACATTTCAGATTTTAATCCTGCATTTTAGAAGGATGGTATGGTACATATAGGTATACATACATTAACAAAACCAGACATTTATATACATATACAGTGCTTTTATTATGTGCATACATGTTCCGACTGTTACTGACCATTCACACCTGTGGGGCCTGGAAGGGGATTGATTAGAGTGCTTGGCCTGTAACAGGGAAAGTATGGGTGAGTTAAGCCTTTCCTGAGACAGTTACTCTGTACAGAGACCTTGAACAAGTCATTCACTCAATTACTCAGTGCCATCAGTCAATGCTTAGTCATTAGGTTGTGGTGTGTACTAAATGGGGAAATAATAGAATAATGTAATGCTCTAAGTGATAAGTCTGTGATGTTCTTTGGTTCATGGTGGTTGATAATCAGTGCACTAGGCTTCAGCCAATGTCACACAAAAGGTGTGAAAGGTCAGCTGAATTCAAGGTCAATTTACAAAAGGTGTCCTATTTTACTTTTAGTCCAGATTGGAGGACTGAGCTGAACAAACAGATGAGCAAACAAGCGTTCCATAGATTTGGCCTTGCAGTGAGAAAGAGTGCTGGTCTTTTTCTGTGAAAGAATAGCAGAAGGACAATCTCAAGATTAGGGTCAAATTAACTGAGTCTAAGATAATTTAATATAGAACAAGGTGAGGAGGAATCAAGTAAGCAGTTCCTTTTATTAAATAAGCCATGTTTCTATTAATCTGTAGGGGCACAGATTTTCGTCATCACAAGTTCAAGATTTCTACAGTACCCATAGAAAGCCAAGTCGTGGAACCAGCTTATTCGTACGCGCTCAATCAAACCATCAAAAGGCCTATTCAGTTAGATTCGTCTCCAGGTCAAGATCCAAGAGTCAGGCAAGCAGTCAGACGGCTACGGTGGATGATGTTTAGAATTGGAGTGGCTTGAGAGACAAGGGGAAGAGGAGGAATCGGGATAGGCTTTGTGGAAGAGGAGTGTTTTCAGTATTGAGTGACAGACCTGCGGTAGGGTTGGTATCCTGCACAATGTAAGAAGGGCAAAATGTGAGAGCAGACATGTTGTCCTGGCCTGATGTGGGCTGAAAATGTTCAGATATGAATTCCAGGAAGGGACAAGTGCCCCATATTTGTCCCTGTATTTGAGCAACTGGTAGATACAGATATAAATGACAAGTCCTGTGATGCAAATAGGTTTTGTCCATTTCCAGCTCAAACACCTGTGTGAAGAAAACGAGTACTTGAATGCAGGCTTTGCATTTGTCAAATATAGACGCAATCGGTAGATATCTATGTGCGGTTTACATTCTCCTTTTATTGCGATGTAGGCATCTATTCATTTAGCGCACAGGATCTGTAAGGAAAAGATTGTGAGTCGGCTGCTGCGCAGAATCTGTGTAATGACCCTGAACACGTTGTTTGTGCGCACATGCCTCTGTCACCAACAGCTATATAATTTGGGAACAATGCAAGCTGGGAAGTAAATGTCTAGTCCTGCAATGCCCAGGACTTTGGAATTTGTCCACTGCAGGCCTAACGGCTGAGAAGTAACATATGAGGGCCTCTGCTATGTTCCACTAGCAACATGGGAACTGCTTTTACTTTTGTTCAAACTGTGAATGGTCCTTTCAACATTTTTATATTGCAGATTTGTAAATTATGCTTCTTAGCAGGGAGTTGATTATATTTAATTGACGTCCTGCCCTGTGTTCGATAATATACAGTATAGCACTGCTGGGTACTTGGCTGTACTTCTTGACTTCCATTTGATGTTTGACCCGAGAGTAATTTATTTAGCAGGACATATGCATCTTTTTTCTCAGACTCCCAGGCCTGCAGAGTGTAAGCATTCTTCCTTGGTAAGTTTCTAACTGGCTGCTACCTGCCATCTGTGTACAATGGCCATGTGTTACCTGGTCGTTAATGCCCACCCATCGTCGTTAGGCTCATGTGTCGTTTGCCAGATAATTTGTGAACAGGCCTGCAACGGCAGCGGATGCCCGGCTGTGGTGTGGTAGGTGGCATTCGTGTTTAGAAAATTCACTACTGTGTCACAGCAGGACAGATGGAGTTTGACCATTTTCAATTGCTTGCATGTAGCTTGCCTAACTGCGGAACTGCGGACATGGTACATGCAGTTTGGAAATCGATTTAATAATTCTCATTACTTATGCAAGAATGCTGCTTTAATTCAGACGGTGGACTTCTGGCTTGCTGCTGTTCTGTGCTGCTTTGCAAACGAAAGGCTGCTTGTACATCCTCTTGATTGTGGATAAGTCTGAGGGAAAGTCTGCCAAGTTTTTGCAGAATAATTGGTACAGAGTCTCTGCCAGTTCTCCAGAAATGACTTCAGGTAAATAAAATTTTCTCCTGTTTACAGCATTTTAAATTACTTATTCGTGTATGTTTTTTCAGAAAAAGTTTTTTTAGATGATTTGAGATGATTTAAATAAAAAATTGGAGAAGATGTTTTCTTTTGAGAAGCTTTCTTCAGGTACACAATGTAAGTTGTAAGATACGTACTTAATGATAATACATACATAGGGTAGCTGTTTCTCTTCCTTTGGTTTGATTCTTCTGTTTAATTACTAGACTTAGCATTGTGCTTCTACCATTTCAGCTCCTCTGAATTTTTAAGTTACTGTTTTTGTTTGTATTTCTTATCAGGCATTTGTTTTCAGCCTTTACTACTGACAGAACAGGGCTGTTGTGTCCCTTGTCCATTAACAGAAATTGTTTGGTGTGTCCGCTTACTAGGACTGGACTGTGTACCACTGTTGCGGTTCAGGTGCCATGTTCACTGACAGGGACTGTGTGTGGCTAATCTGCCAATAAGGACAGACATTGTGTGAGTAAGGGGGCCAGGGTGACCTGTGCTCTGACAATATGAGGGTATTCCATGTGCAAGCTGCTCACCCAGAGAATTTGAGGAAGATTAATGAACATTTACAGTACATGAATTGCTGGCTGTTTGCTGCTGCTTCGCGACAAGAGTCAGTATCCTGTATCTGACTGCAGAGAATTTTTTCAGTTTCCTCTTTCATGTTTTTTTTTAAATTTTCACTGCTTTTAGCAACAGGTCACTGGTCTGTAAGAATGGACTGATCTAAAGGACATCAGTGGAACTTGAGCAATCTTTCTAGAAGGAGTTTTATTTTGAAATCATGATGGAAGGAAAGTCTTCCATATGCCTTCATCCGGCACAGCGTCCGATGTGGTGCAAACAGGAACTTCTACGATGCATGGCTAACTTCCAAGCCCAAATGTGCACCAAGGCCCCCAGAAAGATTGGTAAATTTCCCGACATTGGGAAAGCTTGCCTCTGGGTTTGGGAATTTGTTTCTTTCTGCAGCTGTGAGCTGTAAAATTTTGTCTGGCTTTGGAAGTATATTTTCACAGCATGGGTCAAACAAATATAGGCCTGAATGTAGGCCTTGTTACTGTTGGAGCATAATTATTTTCAATCTCAGTATAATTTAGTTTATGTATCAGCTTGGGTTTTTATGAGTTTCAGTTCGAATAGGTTCAGCATTCTGGAGGGTTTGATTGATTAGATTTTGACAAAAGTTGTGCTAATGGATGAATTTCTGCACCGTGGAATAGTTAGGTTGTCGTTATTTGTCGCAATTAGTGTGATGTATTTTCAAGCCTTTCTTCTGGGGTTACTCTTTGGAAAATTGCATTTTGCAGTCATACATAATTTTAATTGGTGGGCTTTAGTTTATTCAATCTAGTGGGAGCGGAATCTGTTTCAGAATGCACACATAGATACACATACAAACATGCCTACAGTAAGAGAGATTGATATGGCAGATGTCAAACTTGAATCTGAGTCAATGCCTGTGCACATACAGGCACATACGCACCCACCAGCTTCTGCATGCACACACCTATATGCACATCTTAATTAACACATGGCCTGACTACTCTCCATCTCAAAGGCAGTGGCCTGGACCTGATTGAAAGTCCACTGAGATATTGTGACGCACAGGCCTTGACTTGTGATGCTGTCTACTTTTCCTATGAATCATGACACACTGTGCTGTCTATATTTGTGTTTGGATCTCTGAAATGTGCCCCATAAGTTAGTGGTGCATTGGTTCCGTATGTTAATAATGAGAGTCGGAATTTAGTTAAAACAATCCTGCTAATGTGGATGCAATACAGTGTGATGTAGCAAACAGTTTATATAGCTCCTTGAAGATTCTTTCACTTCTAAGTATTTGGTAGAAATATGTGAGAAATGGAGATTCAGTGACTTCATAACAAACCTTGCATAGCACAGGACTAGATATACACATAGAGGTCTCTATCCTCATATGTGTGCTGTTTTGTAATCATAAACTCAAAATTTATAAAGCGCTACATAAAAGCTAAGCATAGGGCACTAGCTTATTCACGAGTGCTGCGTCAAGTCAGTGGGGTTGTCCAAAGATGTCATTTCAAGAACCAACTCCAGTTGCCAGAAGACCAGAGAGAAAAGGGGGAAAGGAGCTGTTAGGGTGAGTTGTGTTTAAGCTGAGAGGAATGGAAATGCTTTGCTATACCTGAATCTCTGAAGATTTCACTTGGCAGCTTGCTCAGAATCACTGTAAAATATATTTCAGAATCTTTATAGCAGGTTTGTATAATGCAGTTCATTTATGGTCAGCAGATACAAAGGATATGTTTAGAGGATTTCTATATCCATTATTGTAGGTATGCATATATAAATACCAGGTATATCAAAGCAGTTTATATATGTAAGGTCTGTTGTAGATATGCTGATTTTTACTCATGGACATTAAAGATGAATTTTAAGAGTTTAGACAAATTTGATTTTCATTAAATTTGCATTAACTCTTAGCAGTGAACTTGAAATATTCTAAATTTTACCAGGTTAAAGTCGATTTTTTTAAATAATTTTGGCAAACCTCGCACAGAACCATTTTATATTAAATGTTTGTGAACTGTCTGACTTAAGCATTATGCAATAAAGTTTGACATCCTCTGGCATCTGATGTCAGTCGAAAGATGGTGAACTGCGCAACACACGGCACTCAGCCCCTTGGATGATTGGTCAGAAATCAAATTAGACTTTCTAATTTCTGTACATCTTATTGACCAGTTTTAGTGTACTTATGCGCTGTATGCGTAGATAGGCCATAGAGGATAAAGCAAGAGCTGGGGAGTCCTGCTGTGTACCTAAGCCTTGGCTACAGTAATAGGCCGATAATCATAATTTGGGAGAGGGATCACGTCTTTTGAGAAATGATGCTAGTTTCCTGGGGAGGTGGGATGCCCATAGCTACTTATTAAGAACAGTAAACATTCGGTTGTTTACCAAAAGCCAGGCCACAATGAAAGGCTGATAATGACGATCAGCAGAGGTATCATTTTTGCTCATGCTTTTCTCTGGTCAATATGAGGCCTACAGCTACCTAAGAATGGTAAACACTGGCATGAGGTTGGTGTACAGTGGAGTAGGCAAACAATGGTTTCCGCGTGACTCGCTGCCTAGCTGTAGCGCTGACCTGCAGTCATTCTGTCCAGTATGTTTCTGGACGAATATGGTTATGACAAAATCTGGGTTTCAGAAGTATAGGCAATAAATTATAGGTTCTGGACTGGCACAGGTTTTCTTGCTGTTTCTTCATGCTGTGCCTACTGTGTCTTAATTTCTATAACCTCCTATCCTTTTTCATTCATCAGGTTGAGCTTTACTTTCTTTCTGCTTGTGTTGGAATAAATTTTAGGTATTTAAATGACTTTCTTAAGTCCTTGACCAGCTTAAAATGGGTCGTCACTACACCAGAGAAATTGTGGCTTAAGCTGTTTGGTCTTATATCATTTGGGTGTAGTGGTAATGACCACTCAACCTCAGTGCCATGTGTTGTTGTTGGATCCTCAGCCTCAGTGTCAAGAATGCCTGTTGGGTCGTTTGCAGTTGATATGCAGTTGCATTGTTATTTAGGTGACCCTTCCCCAGGAGGGATTAATTAAGCTAGGAGAGAGAGACAGACAGACAGACAGAGACAGAGATTGTTATTGAGGATTCCTGTGATTCCCTTAATGATCAGTTTATTTATCAACTTATATCACATGGTTATGACTGGAGAAGGCATACAGAGTTATACTATCAAAATTATTCTTTTAAGCTTAGTTTGAAAAATGAGCTTATTTACTCTTTGTCTAGATATAAAGTTCAAGAAGCAATAAAAATGTGCAGGGGTTAGATGTTTAAATAAACAAAGATGTGATACTTGACTTTTCCATATTATTTAGAATGTAGATATAAACTGATGACTGTGACTTTGAAAATGATGGTCAAGCAGCAAAACAAATAATAAACTTTACTTTGAACATACCATGTGAAAATCTAGAGGTTAACATACTGACCTTTGAACCATAAACTTACCAGGAGGTTTAGGGTTCAAATCCAGCCAGCACAGAAAGATGTTTGAGATTTCTGCTCTCTTTTGTACCCTAATAAACTCAGCTGTGATTGAGTACACTGACCACACACTCTGTCAGTGGGAAGATCAGGCAGCGAGGGAAGGGACTGGCCACCCACACTCCTATGCCTCTTGACTGACCACGCTCCTTGATGTGTCTAGACTAATAAATATGAAGTTGCTAAGACTCCATACCTTTGGCTGCCTCTCAGAATTAGCATAAGAGACAGCTCTCATTCTTCTTTATCTAATATTAAATTTTGCTTGGATTTCACAGTTATTTATTGTCCTTGGCATGAAGTATTAATTGGAGTGGTTTTCTTTCAGCAGCATGTGATTAAATGATGCTTTACAGAAAAGTGGTTTCAGTTGTGTCTTTACTCGCAATCCTATTTGGAATTAGAAACTCAGAAATAAATGCCAAGAATTCAGTAAAAGTTTCAGTTGTCTTAGTAGCATGTAAGATTTGTCTCCTATAACAGGGTAAAGTCAGTCTGTATGTGGGTGGTATATGTGGCTCCTTTTTCTACTGACATTGTATGGATGGTTTATGTGGCTCCTTTTTGTGCTACCAGGCAGGTACCGGGTTCCATAATTTATTAAATTACATCTGAAAAGTCTGTCATTTGTTTATTGCAACATCTGAGCATGGATGAATCGTATTTGTTTCCACATTTGAACTTAGCCTGATCAAATTTTGGTTCAACGTTTGAGCTAAAATAATTAATATTTGTTTCAATATTTGAAGGTTTATCATTTATTTTATCTTCTTTCAACATTTGAACTTAGGCCTATATGGTTCATATTTTGTTTCGATATTGAGTTATTTCTCAGCTTTTTATTGTCTTTTAATACAGTTTAATAATACAGTATTTGCTGCTTTATTAAAGTATGCTGGTTTTATTTAGGCTGTCTGCTCAGTCTTTAATTGGAAATTTCATTTCAGTTTCCCGAGGTACATCGATCCCAATGGATTCAGCCTTCAAAATAGTTCCTCGTGGCTATACCTGCTTCCTTACATTCCGGATCGAGGTATTTATGTATACATATTTCCATACACATTTGTTTATTGTGACTTTATAGCCTTGACACTGCTAATTTACAGTGGATTTATCAGCTGAGGTCCTGCTGGTTTGAATGAGTGGCATGCTACTTAGAATGTTTGAATGGGTGACATGCCATGTTAAATATAAAAGTAAACAGTTTTCCATAGCAACAGTATGGCCTTGATCCTGCTCATTTTTCAATGAATTTATTGGGTGAGATCCTTCACCACCTCTGCCCGTGGAATGTTAGGTCCCCTATGCTGGCCCAAGATGCTGGTCATTCTTTTTGCCTGTTGTGTCACGGTTTGTGCCTTTACTGAAGGAGCTAAATGGCCATTTGCTGATGATATTTCTTCAATGTTTGTTATATAATGGATATATCTGCATAAAGTAATTTAAGGCTTTGCCTGCCTGCACTTATACCTTCAATGAATTTGTTAGAACTTATTACATAATCTGAGATACATAATCTGAGGTCCTTGATGATTGATTTCCATATGTTCAGTTGTGTTTCCGATATACTGTCATCTATATAGGTTTTAGTATAGTATATACGTCACTAATGGTTATATACACGTTAGGATTTGTGAATATAGTTGTATGTGTACGTCTGTGTGTGTATGTATATTATGTGTGTGTTTGCCTGTTGACAAATCTAATTAATGTAATTTGAAGGCTTCCGTATTATACAAGGCATATGGAACATCTAAGAGTTAGTTGTTTTGAGCTTAAGTTTTTGTTTAATGGATCAATCAGGTTCAGCAAACACTTCAAGGCACTTTGAATTCAGACAGCCAAATGGATAAATAATAATCTTACATGCACTATAGAAAATAGAAATCAAGTGGAGATGGAGAGTATTCCACTCAGTCACAGCTCCAGCTAGACAGCTTCTCTGCAGATCTTCATAATCATGTTGTTGAAGTATAATTTCTGTGCTTGTAGAACTTTCAACCAGTCCCTGTGCCACAGGACCAATATGGCTGCTTCTTTGATGGTGACTTCTACATAGTCCTAGCGGTTAGTGTATCTTTTCGTGTAAATGACAATTATGCAATGACCTCTGACCTTACTGAAGTATTCAGGCTGTTTTCGTGAAATTTGATCACTACGGTAAAGGTGATGCACAAATGTTAAAGTTTTCAGTGCGTCACTGGCTAAGGTATGGAGATTTTCCTGATTACTTTATGTCCTCTGTCTCAAAAACTGACTTTGTGGAACTAAATAAGTCATTTGATAGCCTGGCTTTAAATGTTTGCCACACCAGCAGCAGAAAAGATTTTTTGCACAATGAAGTTTTGGTAGTGGGGAAAACTTTCTAGGAGGTTTATTTGCCTGTGACAAAAATATGTGATGAGACCAAAAATAGCCTATGATCATTGAAATAAAGACAGTTACTGATGTTTATTTGACTCCTTTATGTCTGTGGCAATAGACCATTATAGAACAGTTTGTAACTACACATGAAATATAGACTGGTACCACAATTTTAATGGATTTTGATTTAATTACTTGATTATTTTTGAACTTGCAAAAGTTGAGTGCACTTTTGAATGGAAGTTAGTCCTGAATATCAGTAATACTAATCTAACCCAATCTGGTAACTGATGATGTGATTTTACTTGACACAGATTGGTCTAGAACCAAACCAGCTTTCAGATTTTTTGCTTTGGTCTCTTGATAATAAATCACCTTAAATGATTTTAGTGCAAGTTTCAACTGGCCACTGAACCGGATTTACTTGTGTGCTAGCTTATTAAGCTGACTTGAACCATGCTTACAGGAACAACTGTTGAAGCCTTTGCAGTGACATGCCTTAAATACATCATGAATAAATTACTAAGTGAGGGAAGTTGTGAGCATATTAGAGCAATGATTGAATTGCTGTGTATTCCATTTCTGTTGAATGTTAGGCATTCCAACCAGGTGAAGAGTCTGGGGCCCTGACAAAAGTAGGTTTACACCAATGTCTTATTCTGCATTTTCCTGCAAATAAAAAGTTCTCTAAGAGCTTACATGAGGATGTTCTGTTTCTCAAACAGTCAGCAGGAACTCATTTTCAGATACTTTAATGCAGTAGCTTCAGAAGCAAAGCAAAATGAAAAGGACCAAAGTTAGCTATACATGTTTAGCCCATAGGACTACTTCTTACTTGAATTTATGCCAAATTCAAGTGTCACCCTTGAATAAGTGGGAACCCGAATGTAAATGTAAATATCTAAAATTTAGTAGTGCCACCCGAAAGCTGCTTAAGGGAGACCAGCTTATTCACCAGCATCATATCAAATCAAGGGCCAAGCTCTCTGGTCAGTTTCAGTGCCAGGTCAGAGTTCATGGGGTTCAGAAGGGGAGACAAATCAAACATGTAATGCTAACTAAATCCTTCATTATATTATTGGTGCAATTAGTTTATCAAGAAATACATCCTGTGCCATGTTGTAGATGTATTTATATTGTTAGATATTTTGCTCTAATTATAATTAGTTGTAAAAGTGGCTGTTTTGGGGAACATAAATTTATTAGGATCCGCTTTTGCTGGTGCAGTATTACTGTACTGCAACAAAATTAACGTGGATAGTTTCTGACATTTCAGATTTTAATTTATAATGGTAATTTGGCTAAACATATCTCTAAATTAACTTTCCTATCCACTTTGATTAATTATAGTTGAAATATTGAAGGGAATTAAATTGTGTATTTACAGAGGAACCATTTAATTACTAGATTTAATTGTCACTTATGTTAGCATTATAGAATTATGACACTGTGTAGAGTTTGCTTAATTGGCAGGTCAAAGAATCTAAAGGTTCCCTTGACATTAGGATTCACATCTGGCTTGGTGAAAATACGACACAGGTTTGTGAATAGCTGTTTGATATTGCGCATGAGTTTAGTGGGATTCTTTTACAATCTGTGATTAGCTGTAATACCAGTCTTCTATATATTTTGGTTGTAATTTCTTTTTTCTGATTGCAGTATTTTGGTTACTACTAGTACAATACTCCGTTAAAAAAGTGTAGACTACTATGTGTAGTCTTTTGTTGAGCTGATTTTCCCACTCTTATGTGGATGTTTTTGCAACAAAGTGTGGACGTAAACTAGTGTATACTAGTGTATAGTCATTTCACTTTTCTTATGTAATAACTGCACATTTATATAGCTCCTCTTCAGTGGAAAACTCCTTAGAAGCATTCTTGACTTGGAAAACAAAACCATAATCACACAGAAATGGTTTTCAGCTGCTAATGAAATAGGGGCAAAGATAGGTCAAGAATTATATGTTCACTCACATCAGTGACTTTCAATTATAACATTAGTTTTAATTGAACAAAATACTTTATCTGTTTGCTGGCTGACCTCTCTCTTGGCATGCAACATTGGTCCATGAGGCATATGTGTAATGTTATCATTCATTCATACAGTGTTTGCTGGAAGATTTTATACAAATACTTCAGTTGAAATTAAAAGGATCAGCTTCATTTGTGCTTTAGTCACATGTAATGATAGAATTTCAGGTCCACTACTGTTCGTATCATGTTGCACACAAATGGCTGTTGTGTGGCAGAATCAACAGGAAACTTAGAAACAAGAATCTGATGCTTAAACTTAATTTGCATTTTATCATCAGATGCCTTTGACTTGAATTGAATGTCAGAATGTATTATGCTATTTTATAAATTTCATTTAATCTGGCTTCATACTTGCCTTCTGTGATAAATTAGTTCATTTATTTTCAGTTTAAGTTTTTGGAATTTGGTAAAAAGAAGGTCACACAATTGCATTTGTGACCTTTTGTGCAAATGCAACCTGAGGTATTAGTAACCTGAGCAGAAAGTTAATCCTATTTCAGCCCCAAGGGCATAAAGGATTAATTTATGACTGGGAAGCAACTGTATCATAGCAAAATTTAGCACTTTTCCTATGTGGATACATGTCTACTATGGGTATGTCTGTGTGTACATCTGAGTTTTTTATTGTCATGCATGTTGAACTTAATTTTCAAATGTCTTGTATTGCTTTCGTATATGTCGCTAAGGTCTGTGTTTTGCATGAGATTGGTCCCATTTCCAAAACAAAAGGCCAAAATGTTGCCATTTGGCTTCTTTGCCACCCCGTCTCAAAAGAAAAACCCAACTTGTTAAAATTCAGCCACCTTGTCATCTAGTTTGTGCAAAAGGCCCAGTTATCCAATCTAGACTGTTTCAGACATGTTTCTTAAATGACAAAATCATGTTTTTTCAATTTTTTATTTTAGGTAGAATCCAGTGCGGCTCTTGCTAAGGCTGCGGAATTAGAAGAGTATGTTGGAACAATGACTCAGCTGTATCGTGACTTTCAGGGGCACGAATCTGTCACTTTTCTGAATTACTTCAGAAGGATTGGTGGAATCAGGTTATAAGCCACTAGAATCCAGTTTTCATCTCTGCCTGTTTGGTTGTAGTACTTAATTTACTTAAAGTATTTAGATTTTGCTTCGGTGAACTATTATTTGTAATCAAAATTTAGAGTACTTAATTTAATCTATGTATATTTAATTCAGGTACATTAGTGAATTGGGTCAGTCTCTGAGAACTTGATTGCTATGAAGAAATTTCTTTTAATTGGCCTTATAAAATACATAATTGTTGTACATTTAATTGCATCTATGATAGGTGAGAAATAAAATTGGTAGTGAATTTGTTTATTCATTGCATTTAGATGTTTAAATACTTTCACATTTTCTTTGTAGTATTGGAAAATTGTTGATTATCTTTGTTGCTTCTTTATATCTTAGATGTTGTTTATGAGGAAGCTTCTTTGCTCTTATAAATTAATCTTATCCAGTGAGTTTTAATGCACCAGTGCTGATAACAATGTTTTGAATTCCGTTATAGGTATTCCCCTGGTAGTCACACAACGGGTTGCTCACACATTGATCACACTGTCAAGCCCAGGCTGATGCACGTCAAGGGAAAGCACTATCCATGCATACAGGAGGTCGGTTGCCATGCAGACAGGCACTGTTGTATTCAAATTGGTAATTTAAGTAAACAGAGGGAATTTAAGTAAATAGGTTGCCACACAAGCTGACATTGAATTGTGTCATACACTTCGGTGCATTTAGATTAGTTTTTCAGTTTTCTAAAGTTTCTCCTTCATTTAAACATGAATTTTGACATCAGGTCACTGTCACCAAACTAAAATTCAAATTTACTCAGACTGCCTGTTTACTGACTTGGAACCTTAACACAATTTTGCATATAAGCTGTTGAATTAGTATGTCCAATATTATACTGAAGATATCACCAGATGTTATGTATACCAAATTATGCTGCTATGTTATCTCTTCCATGGTGAGCTAAATTTCTGTTCTAGATTTCCATTGGCTGGTCCTCCATGTGTGAAAATGGTGTCTACATTCTTGATGTTGGCCGGGTCTTCTTCATTTGGAACGGGAAGTACTGCAGTTACACTGAAAAGATAAAGGTTGAGTTGAAGCATTTAATCTGATTAATATAAACTGTTGGTATGTTTGACTTAGATTTATTATTAGCCAAGTTAATTTGGTAGATGTTTGGCTGATTCACTCGGCCGGATTAGGTTAAATAAATTATTGCTTTTGTGCATTTTTAAAAACCTTTGAGCCTTGGCCTGCCTTCACTCTGTCATTGGTTAGAAACCATTTCTTTGGTGGTAGTTTAATGTTGCCTTGAAGCTTCTTGAAGTGGTGCTACATAAACGTTCTCTTTCATTACATTACCATACATTAGAATAATAGTTTGTCTTTTAAGGATTCTCTAGAGGTTTTTTATTCACTTATGTTATTTTTCTGTTTTTAGTAGTTTAGGGCTTTACGTAGTTTAGCTGTTCTCCAGTCCATTATCCACGAATCTGCAAGACATATCTTTGGTTGCCTGGTTGACTGTGTGGGACCCATAGAATATTATATATGACTGTGATTACTGGTTCAGCCTATGGATGTATAGTGTGCTAACAAATATGTCACTTACTTACTTATTTAAGCACTTAGTTACTGCAAAAACAGCTAAGTTTGGTTTTCTGATTTTTGAGAAGTGTTTAATTCTTTTGCTTGTTGCTGGTGACATTGTGCAGGCCATGGATTATGCCCGGAAACTGAGAGATGGTCGAGGAAAAGGAAACATTATTATTGTGGATGATGGTGAAGAGAGTCAAGAACAAATAGGGGAAGATGTCTTTGAAGTGAGTTCTGTTCTTTCAAAACAGCGTATGGTGCCTATTTGGAAGCCCAGCATATTTGTACGTGGTGTTTCAATACTGATGTTTAAAGGGAGTGACTTCTACTTTTGACCGCATATGTGAAGTTTATAACCACCAACTTTTAAGATATTTTTGAATCTTGTCTATTTTAGAAGATTTAGTAACATCAGCATTCTACAATTTCTTCAAATTGAAACCATATTGATTCAGTTACATAACGTGCGAGACATTAGGGATTGTGACCTGGAATAAATATGAAGCATGTAGGAAGCTTATAGTTTGATCCCTAGTATCATCTTAAAGTGATTCTTTACCCCTAATGATGTGCTTATTACCATTTAACATTGTGGTATTCATTCAAAGTAGATTCCAGCATTTCTTCAGTCATGTTAAATAACGTGTTATATTTTCTTAAAGCTGTTTGACGAGTATCTGCCGTTGTCCCAAAAGTCGCAGTTGACCAAATTTGCGATTCCAGATGGAGTTAATGGAACCAGCAATGGCTACAGTAGAGGAAGCCTACAGAAACTGAAATTGTGGCGGTTAATTTCAATCAGTCATTTTTTAAATATAAATATCGATTGATTATAACAGTCTAGTAATTTATTAATATACTGATTAGATAGTTTCAACTTGCTTACCCACCACACCATAGCCTAGCTTCTGGTTTCTGTGACCTATCGGAATTCGACCCAGCTTCTCTAACGGATTATGATTTTGGATTGCGAATTTGACTTGAAGTGACCATTGACTGATGCCCTTACCATTATGATAACGGCGGTATAGAAGTCATTAGATTAGATTAGGTAGAAGACTGTTAAAGTTAAGTGGTCCATGAATGTAAAAATGCTGTAAGAAGCATTTGGGCTGTGCTTTTCTGAGGTGCTTAAAGGTGCTTTATTAAACACCTAGATGCATTAGAAAATGGGAGTTAGTTTTCACCGGGTGTGTTTTAAGCAGATTCGCAGGAGATGCATTGCATTCCGTGTTTCTGTCATTTTAGATATTCTGAGGAAGGATCACAACTGAAGGTGGTTGAGGTTTCTCAGGCACCACTTGTCAAAGGCATGTTAGTTTCCAAGGTCAGTCTGACGTGATGAAGGTTTATTTAAGTTGGTTTAATAATGGAGTTCCATTGTTTGACAGAAGGTTTGAAAATGAAAGTTTGACATACTGGTAGGTGTCACTTGCTTTGTACTGTTACACATTCATTTAGTTTTCGTTTTATTGCAAAAGCAAATAACTGATAACATATAATATCCAATTTGATTTTGATATCAAATGCAAAATTTATTTGTCAAGTATCGTTTTATAATTAGGTTGTGTTTTAACAAAATCATATACTAAAACATGTTGTCAGAATTTGAGTTTCATAAGGCAGAGCATATCTGTAATGAAGCTCTAATTTCAAATCTCTGTTTTTGTCATTTCCTACATGGTAAATAAATGTTATTAACATTCTCATTGTCAAGTAAATCTGGTGGATTGGTTGATGTTTGTTGCAGGATTGTTTCATGATTGATAATGGTGAAGATGGTATCTGGATTTGGTGTGGAAAAGATGCTTGCAATCAAGAAAAGCAAGAAGCAGTAACCAATGCTTTAGTGAGTAACTAGCTGTTCTTTAGACCTTAAGCTGCTTGTCTGGATGTTGGTGTCTTTTATGTAATCTCACTGTGATATAGCTGCAGTGCCAGTACATACAAAACTCAGAAATATGGTATTTGTTAGAATAATTCCTGGCCTTTGTCAGAATTTTAGATCTGATTTTCTGACTGGAAGGCTGATGATACTGGTGCTGCTTTTCTTTCGATAGTTTGTCAGTGAAGTTTGTTAGATAATGTTGTACACGTATATAATTGGCTTTCTGTGAATCTGAGACTTTGGATGTTGTATGAAGAACTTGTATCTGAAGTTTTGATAATCAGTATCTTTGTCAGAAGGTCCAGACTGCAGCAATTCCAAAGGAAGACATTGGGTCACAGAGGTTCTTAGCACAGGCAGCAATGGATGACCTTAAAACTTGGCTCACTAGACTGTGTGTGGTTGTCTCATAAAACAATCTATTCAGTTAAACATGTTAATTTGTTGAAGCAACTTGAGAAACAGCTTTCAGTTTAAAAGGTGGTTTTTGAAAGAGAAGAAACTGATACAAAACTGGCAATCTAGATGAACATGGAACATGTTGTACAGCAGAGAAATTCATATGCAGACAGATTTGTCATTCTGTTAGAAATCTAACATCAGTCAGGCAGCAGAAGTACTTTTGATTGGTTCTTCAAAACATGATATAGAAATACCTAGATAAATGGTTACACTGAAATCAGTTGTTGAATGAATTTTAGGCATTTGCTACTCGACAAAACTACCACAGTTATATTCCAATTGGGAGAATACATGAAGGGTGTGAACCTGCCGAGTTCCGAATGCTTTTCAGGATTTGGGAGAAGGAAAAAATCTCTGTGCCACAGAAAATCATCAGTAACAGAATTGGTACTTTGGTATCTTGGTTATTTTATTCGCATTTATTTAATCTCTGGATGATTGACTGCTACTGTTTCAAATGTGAATCTGTTGCCACCAGATAAAAAAGGGTAAAGGTAACACCCAACAGCAGGATTTTTTGGCTGAGACACAAGTTTGACAACAGCAATCCAACAAGGGGTTCATTCTTGACCATCAGAATTGTTTTGGTAGTCTTATACTGATCCAAGAAGGGTGAAGGGCTGAGTTCTTCTGAATGGCTTTATTCAGACAGTCACTAACCCAGGTACTAACCATGCTCCTTGCTGCTTAATTTCGCTGCATCTGCCAGTATTGCAGACAACAAGCCAAGCTGCCACTGATGTAATTATATGATCTCTGTCCTATGCCTATCAACTTTCTCAGTATGTGAATATCTGGTATCTCTGTGTTCAGTATCATTTTGTTTTGATATGCAGAAGTTAGTTCAGTTTTGCTCCTTTAAATATTCTGTCTCACTCGCCTATGTTTGCAGGTTTGATTTTCAGATTTTTCACTTGCCAACTGCTTACTCGTAGGAGTATTTGCATTACATTTTCTATACAATCATTGCCATTTTCTGCTTTAAATTTCTATAATATGCAATCTGTTAAGTGTTCTCAAGTTGGCCATGGTGGATAAATATCTTTCAGCACCAACAGTGCAGACAAAGTTTGATGCTGCAACGATGGCAGAGAACCCTCAGATTGCCATGGAAACTGGAATGGTAGATGATGGAAGTGGAACTAATAAGGTAAAACATCCGTTTTTGTGACCAACGCATGCATTGTCATGTTCTAAATAAAAGAAACCCTACTCTGCCTGTTTTACAATTGAAACCATTCTGTTTGATGGTAATACCATACTGGTCAGATCAGAAGTACAACTGAGACATTTAGTCGGTCGATTACATTACACTACAGTGTAGTTATTTAAATTATAATTATTTGTTTGAAGCACTTATTATGCATGTAATCATTAGATCTGAATCTGAGGCATGGATCTGAATTTGATGTTGAATCTGCAACGAGGGTAATATGGATCGGACTGTGGTAGCAGTTGTGATGTTACTGAATGTTGGTTGTTGTGGCTGCTGATCAGTTGTGTAGTATTGTTAGTTTACAGTGTTCAGCTGTGTTGCATCTTGTGATATATTTTCCAAGATATGGCGAATCGAGTACCGAGATGACGATTATGTGTTGGTTGAACTGGAGAAGAAGTATAGTGGTCAGTTGTATGGTGGTGATTGCTACATCATACTCTATTCCTATCAACTGAACGGCATTGTACACTACCGAATCTACTACTGGCTGGTCAGTTCCATTCTAGTGTACATCTCTTCATCTTTCTTAAACTATGATTGTGAAAGTTGAGCTATTGATTGGTATTCTTGAGTTAGCGTTTTGCTTCTGTAAATGCCGTAAATATGAGACATACTGTTTCAAGACACAGGTGACGTGGTGCAGCATTTTGTGACCTCGAGTAAATTCTTGCACATCATGTGAAAGTGGGAATGAGCTTTGAAATAAGAACTGTCGAGTAACTAAATTACTGTTATTCAAACAAAGGATCCCAAACTCCATGGGGTGATGCCTTGAAGCATTTGTAAATGGACATATCGTTAGCTCACCTTAACTGGCCATACCTTGCCTTGCCACGCTTTGTCTTCCCTTGGTATTCAAGGGCAAACACGATTCATTAACAGTTTAAGATGCACATAGAATGTCCTAATTTACTATAAATCTCAGCACACTGCACAGAAATGTTGGACAGCCATGCATTATCCTGTGTTGCCCTTTCACAAGCAGAATGCCAGTAAAAATTTGATTGTGCACATTGTTTCATCCAAGCCTATTTTCTTTGCATTCTTAGGGAAGGAAGTCAGTGCCAGATGAAGTTAAAGCAGCCACTCTAAAAGCCATCCAGTTAGACGAATCTCTGGGCGATGGCACCACTTTGGCAAGTTTCACTTTTCTTATGAAATAGCATTCAGCGGTAATTCACCCTACTAAGACGAGAAGAGTAAAAGCACTTTTGAGGTAATTACTTGTAAAATGTATGGAACTTAGTTGATGCCTGGTTGTCTGGTTGTAACTCCCAAGAAATCGCATTGCCTGTTTCTGTGATCTCAGAAGTCTTCACATTCTAGATTGTCGCAGCTTTTGATTTAAGCAGAAAAAGCCTTTCATCTTTATTTATGTGTTGCCATGAATTAGAATTGAGCAATTGTTCAGTGAATGTTTTCTTTCAGCTGCAAATATTTCTAATGTTTAACTTGTTACCATAAGTGTGAGAGATGTTATACTTATTTCGTTATTTGTTTTATCTGTCTTTTTTCAAAAATAAAGAACTGTTCAAGTTGAACTGAAATTTTGAAATGTTGTATAGGTCAGAGTTGTACATGGAAAGGAGCCCAATCACTTCCTTGCAATATTTGGTGGAAAGCTAGTCATCTTTGGTGGTGGTAAAACTGGATGGAACAACCACCACCACCACCAGCAGGATGATGGTCCTGGAGATTCCTACCTGCTCCAAGTCAGTGGCTCAGCTGCCTATGCTACAAAGGCAGAACAGGTGGACATAACCTTCACTTGCTTTAATAAACGTCTTCTCATCTAGCACCTGCCAAGTTCTTTACTAGTTGTATGGACTCAGATCTGATGAAGAAAAAGCTAGGCTCAAAATTACAATTAATAAAAGCTTATGTATAGTTTGATTTTTTTAAATCTGCATGTGGCAGTGTTACGAATACCATGCAGTTGTAAAATATTAGTCAACAAGCTGCTTATGCTATTAGAGGTTCTGATTTCTTTTAGAGTTTTGTTTTTATCTGTGACAGTTAAATAATTTTTTATATTGCTTTGCAGGTTCCCTGCTCAGCATCATCTTTGAATTCAAATGATGTATTTGTTCTCTTCTCAAAAAGTGGTGTCTTTGTTTGGGCTGGCAAGGTAAAGTCTCACTGCTTATTTTAAATAGAATTTTCTGATATTCTTTTCATTCATTTTCTCATTTTTAACTTTTTAAATAGAATATGTATATCGACCATTTCTTATGTCAGGTTATTTAGGCTACTTTTTGGGTAAACAGTTTCGGTTTTAGTATTTAAATGAGAGGCATTTTTAACTATGTGGATTTTTCCTTTCGTAAGCAGTGGCTTAACTTTCTGCAAAGATTTCTCATATTGGTTTGGTTGCTAAATTGATCTTTTGCTTCACTAGGGCTGCACTGGAGATGAAAGAGAAATGGGAAAACAGATTGCAAGTATTTCTCCGAAGTAAGACATGTAACTCTTGATTATTCTTTATTTGTAAATCATAATCATAATCTCTGAATTTGTTCATTGCCCAGAAAAGCTTATTCACATGTGTTCAGTCAAAAACAAAATTGGTGGTGCAGAGCAGGTAAGATCAGGTTCGTATCCAGTTCCAGATCCAAAGGTCAGACAAGAAGACAACTTCTTTAAGCTATGGTAGATGTTGTTTTTATTTGGAGCAACGAGAAAGGTAAGGAGAAGTAAGTTTTTGAGAAAGGTAAGAAATTAACATTAAACCAATGCTTAAAGTTAATGAGAAAGGCAAGGAGATGTAAGTTATTGATTTTTAATAGTACTGTTTTCAAATTTGAATGAAAGGCATATATAGAAATTGCAAAAAAGCAGAATCAATGAGCAGGTAGCAAAGGTCAGATAGTTGCCTAATTCTGGAGGGAGTTTGTTCCAAAGAGATGGGCAGCTTGAGCCATAGAGTAATTAATGAATTTTAAAGATGAGGTGACAGGATGGTAGAGTAGCATTTGGGTGATGAAGGTTGGGTTGATTAGGGTAGTTGAACTGGAAATAATTTGTCAAAGATGGTTTGGAGGACTGTAGTGAGTTACAAGTAAGTAAAAGGATTTTATGTTCTATTTGTTCGGCTATTTTAAGCCAATGAAGAGATTTGAGGACAGGAACGATATGACGATGTCTAGGAGTCCCAGTGACTGTACAGGCAAGAGCATTCTGGACAGGTTGGAGACTGTTTATTTGGGTGGTGTCTACATTGAAAACCTGCATATTTCAAGAATTTTGAATTTATTCTTTTCCTTTTCGTGTTAGAGGCTATCAGATCCTGACTGAAGGTCAAGAACGGGATGAATTCTGGAATGGACTTGGAGGCAGAGGCGATTATGCCAACATGCTGTTGTCTCCGGTAGGATTTTGTTTGAACTGCTCTTGCTTTGAGGTTTTTCTGTACTGTGCTAAACATTTAAAATCATCACCTCATCATCAAAATCATCATCACATCAGTTTCTGATATCAGCTGTTGGGGTGTAAATATATGATCTCTATTCTTGTTGTTGTTTATTAAGTGCAATGCTCTCCTTATGTGTACCTATCAATGTCATAAACCAGTTTGCATTTCTATACCAGATATACCACATATGGTTAACTTTATATACGTTACACTTAATAAAGCATAGTTTAAATACGTCACAAAAGCGCTGTGACAAACAGTTGAATGGAAAAGTGGTTAATTTTAGCGGGATGAAAATAATTTGACAGTTGAATGAATGAAAGTAATAATTTGACTATCTAGGCATTACTTTAGCAGCTTAAATGAGTAAGATTAGTTAGTTCACACTTGGAATAAATTAAGACATATTGTGATTCTTAGACTTATTGTGTCTTTTGATGTCATGGTGAGTGCAGTATTTTCATAGAAGTATTGCTATTTTACCATATATACTTGCGTGTAAGTCGACCCCTTATTTACGACCTTGAAAAGGGAAAAAGTCTATGACCCATGTATAAGTTGATGACCGAGATTGGACTCTGTCACCCTGCCTGCATTTATTCGCCAATGGCACTACTCTCCCTCTGCCTCTTGGCAGAAGAGTACTAAGAGCTTTTGATCTAGCAGGGCTCACTGTGTGGAGTTGGATGCTGTCATACTGCAAAGACAAGCAAAGGGACCATAAATTACCAATATATTATTTTAGGCAGTTTTTATACAGGATGGGATGCATTATCATAATTTATATAGATCCCTCTCTGCCGTCTGACTGAAGTTGGTGTTTAAGGCACAGCTTGTGCTGAAATAACTATCCGGTGGGTGTGTCGCTGTCCTCCCATGTGTCATGCAGTCTCCTGTGAATGTATCTTGTGACCTTGGCTTGACCCTTGTATAAGGTGACCCTTCCCCAATCTAGACTTTCAAGATTGGCCAGTCTCTCGACTTGTATGCGAATATATATGGTAAATTGACTATGTTTATACAAAATCAGTTGCACTGTATTGGAATCCATGAAAGTTTATCTTGAACTTAACTTTACAAAATTAGTATTATTAATGTAATTTTTACATAAAGACTTTAATTTTCTGTCTTAGTTTATGAAAGTCCCATGTTTTGTTGTTGTTTCCAGGTGGAAATGGAAGAGAAGCAGACTTGTCTTTTCCGCTGCTCCAACATTCAAGGTGTTTTGAGCACAAATCGCGTTATTGACTTTTCTCAGGTAATCTAGCCAAGTTTAATTTTGTGTTGCTTGACTTTCTCAGTCATAATCGTAAACTCAAGGCTTCTACAGAACCGAAATTTTGTAGTGCTAGTATTTATATTCAAAATTACACTTTCATGTCAGTAATGTACCGCTGTTTTGCTGACTTGTTTGCCTAATTCCGTTGCTAGGTTGTCAGTCTGTGTGAAGTCATAATCATGAGCAACCAGCTTATTTGCCAATACCCAGTGAAGACAAATTCCACGTTGCCACAACTAATTCTGTGCTAGCATTAGGCATTAACACTTACAAAGCTTACACTTCTGTTACTTAGGACTTTCCCAATTGGTGATAAAATTATTGTCACCTCCGTAGGTGTAAATGGTGCAAGAGAGATGCAGCGCAGTGTGTATTAATAAAAAATTAGAGCTTACTTATTCCCCAATGATTAAAATCTGATTTTAGTCAAAATCAGTGTTTTAAATGTTATGACTTTTCAGGACATCCACGGACTTCATAAGTTCTGTAAAAAGATCGTTTAATTTATGGGCTAGTTAGTATGATCTGTACATGGGGACCTTAGCTAGAGTGGTGTCCATTCAAACGTGCAGCAGCGATTAATTCACTGAAAAATGAGCAGGGTCTAGAAAAACATGTACATTTACATGTAATGTACATTTTTGCCAGTTTCTGATGTGTGGAGGCTTTGTTTGCTTTTTGCTGCTGCATGAAGAAGTCAAACAGTGGCTTTTTTATAATACACTGGGCTCACAATTTTGATTTTTATGGCTCATTTGGATGTGAATGATACTTGACAGCGAGACCTTTTAGCCGAAGATGTGTTCATTCTTGATGCCTACGATCGCATTTTCATCTGGCTTGGACAAGATGCTCGCCCAATAGAGAAGGATTTGGCAACTGAAGCTGCACTGGTATGTGTGCAACATTTGTGCTATATCACATATAATATGATTTTAATACAGTAGCAGATATTTTATATAATTTATGTATTGCTCCTGCAGAGAAGTTTATGTTACCAAGTGATAACCTAAGTACAGGTAATATTATATGCATGGTCAGGTTTTAATCAAATCGTTTGCCATTTAACTCATCTTTTTTGGTTATTTTCTCATGACTCCATTGAAAGATTGGACATGCTAGTTTGTCTTGCATTCACGGCTTTTACTGTAAGCCTGACGTTTGCTCTGAGCCTTGCTTACACTTGACTTCTTTCACCCTTCCCATGGTCCAATATATATGCAGTTGCTGATCATCAAAGTGTTATACGGTAAAGGACCATATCAAATTTTATTGCTATTCTCTTGTTTTGTATTTCCTGCCTCACAGTGGCATACTTAGTTATGCAAAAAAGGGCTGTAGGATATTTTTGCCACAGAATCAGACTTACTGACTATGCACATATACTGAGTACTTTAAATAAATAAATAAATAATAAAATATAGTCCCAGTTGAAACCAATGATCAAGTTTCTTTGAAGGAAAATTTGCCAGATTGCATCTTTGTAACTTGCAAATTAAAATTACTCCTTGAATTGCTTTATATAAAATGATTCATGCAAAAAAGATGCATAGAAAATAGATGACAGAAGAGAAAGTAGATTTTTCAAAATAAAAGAAAATTCAAGTTACTGGCAATGGGGCTGGGCATGACACTGTTTAGTCCTTCATCATTTCATTGTAATGTTTGAGAACTTCGTATTAAATAATGAAAGATATGTTGACCATACACTGTTCTTCTGCTCCAATTTAGCTTCAGTGTTTTCTGCTTTAACCTTCTTCTGAAATCATGTGGAGTGAAATGGTTGTAACATTTAATCAAGCAATTTACACTGTTATTTAATAGCACTGTTATTTAATGTTATTATTTTTTATTATTAAACAGACATGTGTAACTCACACAATTAAATACAGTCTCAGAGGCACTTGGAATACAATACTTGGCCAGATGATGTCATTGTTTATGATTAAATGCAAAAAGAAAAATCCAGACATATTTGCAGGCCTACTCAGCATATAAGTTTTATTTTTCTTTCTAAAAGCAGTTGTTCAGAGTCCATTATTCTTAATCTCAGTTTAGTAGAACATATCACATGGCTGGACAAGAATGCTAAAATGCAGGAGGACCAAATGTCTTAGTGGAAATCAATGGAATGACAAAATTTCAATTAGTGGCAGAACAAATGCAAGACTGACCAGGAACTGTTGGAACTGGAACACAAAGTGGAGAGAAAGGACAGTGCCAATCCATGCTGGCAATTATAAACAAGGTTGGCCAACTTATGGTCAACCCTTTGTGGAAAAGACAGATAATGTAACTTGTGCTTAGTTTGGTTCAAAGCTGAGTTTAGGTATGGTAATCATTCTATGTGTTACAGGATTATATTGCCTCTGATCCTTCAGGACGAGACACTGGTTCCCCAGTGTTCATAATAAGGCAGGGATATGAGCCACCAGACTTCATCGGATATTTCAGCATTTGGAATAAAGATATGTGGAATGTAAGTCTAACAAAGGTGGATTATTTTCATCCATAAAATAGTTCAAGTTTCATACAATTATTTACAACAAATTTCTGATTGTCCTTTTTATATTTATAGTCTTGTTTACGACAATTTTAATAATTTAAAGAAAATTGAACAGCTGTACTGCTAATGGCATTTAATTATGGTGGAGAGATCTAACAGAACAATAAAAAGAATAAACATATTCTTTATAGGTATAATTAATCCACAGTTGGTTTCATATATTTAACACATGTAATATTTCACTGTATACTTTGTACTTTTTACTGCTGGAATTTTAGCAAAATTAATAGCTGAAAAAGGTAAATTTCTTATAAGTTCTGTTAGATTGGAATTCATACGTGGCTTCAGCATCTTATTGAGTTTCTCTTTTACGATCTATAAAAGCACTGTATATATTTTTGCATTGCATTACAAAAGTTTTTAATTGAGTATTTCATTAGATCTTGTAACCCTTCTGTAGTTTGTTTCCCATTCTAAGTCAGCTAAGTGCTTGCCCTGTACTGTAATGAGTGCAGGTTAGAACTTCCCCTAAAATTGTTCCTGTATAAGCACCTTAGCACCACTGCCTGATGTTTAATCCTTAGCTAATGTTGCTGTGTAAACACAGACAACAACTATGACAGCAACTATAGCATCAGCAGTAGTATTTAATAATAATAATTGTTATAAAATAATAATAATATAATAATAATAATAATAAAGCATTGCTATGTTACATCATGTTACAGATCTCCAAAATAGACAGTTTTGTGATTTGTGCTTTATGTGGGAAATATTTTGATCTTTTGGCAGAACTTAAAAACATATGATCAGCTGAAGTCTGAACTCAGTGAAAAGAACATTTCTTTTGATGAAATCAAAAATGTAAGCGCTACTTTTCAGTAAATTTGAACTCCTGTAAGTTTGTGTTGGCATGCTTCTGGTGATGAGCATTATTCGAACTAAACTGGCTTATAGGATTATGACTGAAACTGCAAATGCCTTATCGTTTAGGCTAGCAAGGATTGCCTTCAAGAGGTGCTTAGAAAGCAACTATAAAAATATTCAGTTACATGTACATACATACAAACATACATTCTGGTATATTCATACATACACACATACGTACATGCTTAGATGCATAATTGCATGCATAAATGAGTTAACGTTCTAGTTGTGTTATCTGACTGTGCAAGCTGATACATGTTGAACTCTTAGAAAAACGCTACAAATGGAGAATTCTGTGAATTAGCCAAAGTTCCATACGAAGTTCTAAGAAGGAAAGAAAATCTGCCAGAAGGTCTTGACTTGCAGCATAAGGAGGTAACTGGAATGGACTGCATCTATGTCATTTTTATTTTCTTATTATTTTTAATACCCAAGGTAGCAGCTCAGGACTTGAAAACACTTTGGAGAAATAAGTGCATTTGGATCAGTTTAAGATCAGGCAGTTCAGAAGTGTTGTGGAAGTCTATGCATTGAAGCAATGGACTATTATTATTGCTTTTGCTACTCTTATTATTATTATTATTATTATATATTGTATTTCTGTTCTATGTGGCACTACTATATATATGTAACAAGCAGATATAAGTCAGTGGCACTAAGCAGTTTGGGAAAGGACTTGCCCAAGGTTCTTACAAAATGGCCAAACCAACACAAACCTAGTTACCAGTTGAATGCTCAGCCAAGCAGGCTTTATGTTGCATTCTGTTATTGTAATCATAATTGTAATCTCGAGATTTCTACAACACCCAACCAAAGCCAAGTCACGGGAACTAGCTTATTCACAGGCGCTCAGTCAAGACAAAATCGATGGGCAAAAGGGTTTGGTTCCAAGTCAAGATCCAGGAGTCAGACAGTTATTGTAGGTTGATCTGCTGCTAAAGTTTAGATTGTTTATGTGGTAATTCTTGCCATTGTAGTCATTGTAGGTTGATCTGCTGCTAAAGTTTAGATTGTTTATGTGGTAATTCTTGCCATTGTAGTCATTGTAGGTTGATCTGCTGCTAAAGCTTAGTTTGTTTATGTGGTAATTCTTGTGATTGACCATGATAATTTTTTACATATAAGAATATTTATATTTTAATTTGACAAGCATTTCTTTCTTCAAAGTAAGTTTTTATAAATTATGATTGGTTATATTTTTGTTTCTTATTTTTCTTCTTATTTTAGAAACATCTTACGAGTGAAGAATTTCACGATATATTTCTGATGACGTATGCTGAATTTGTGATGCTGCCTCTTTGGAAACAGCAGCAGCTGAAGAAACAAAATTTTCTCTGGTAGCCAGAAACCAGTCAGAAGTTTTAAGCGTTTACTAACGAGAACATCACTTCTGCAGAGTAATTAATTTGTATTATGATGTAATTACTTGATATTTTATGTCATCGCACTGTTGAGATGGGAAACAATAGATGTAACAAGTTAATATTTTTTTACAGTAATAATGGTTTGAGGTAACATCGTGAAAACCCAGTTTTTAAAACAGATCTGTGTTTGTTAAGATATAATAATATTATGCTGTGATTTTCAGTAACATTCAGAAGCCTCATTAAGTTTAGCACAGTATTGGAATTTTTCCAATTATCTGAGTTCCAAGAATTTTGTTAAGAAATATGGCATATTTTAAAAATGTGAAAACATGCATGGAGGTCTAGCAAGGATCTTGGTTGTTACAATGAAATCATCAAAATTACATTACTTTACAGACTGCTGCACTTTTTCTAGAACTTAGAACTGTAATCCTGAATTTAAGTAATTTAGCAGTTGAACCAAAGAACCATTTAAGGAAAACTGGAAAATATGATACTTGGCCTACCATAATCGTAAACTTGAAATTTCTAAAGCGCTACATAAAGTCAGGTGCAGGGCACCAGCTTATTCACGATTGTTGCATCAAGTCAGTGGGGTTGTCCAAAGATGCCATGTCAAGAACCAAGTCCAGTTTCCAGAAGACCAGAGAGACAAGGGGAGAGGAGGTGTTAGAGTGGGTTGTGGCCAGTTATTTTGGGAAGTGAAGTTTGTCATTTAGAGTAAACCTTTATTCTGGTGTTTGTTATATAATGTTTGTTTTTGGAAAAATCCTTTTTGGAAAAACATTTGAGGCTTGTCCTTGCTTTGTTTTATGAATATGGAAACTGCAGCGAAAACATTCTGTGATTTTGTCAAGGTAGATTCACTCCAATAAGTTTCTCTTGAATTGGCACTATACAAATTTCTAATTAAAGTTACAAATCACAATGGAATTTATTGCCTTAGTTTATTGAAAGAATACTGAAGAACTGTGGAATGCTGTGAAACAAAATTATATGTATACTAAAGTTTTAATCAGTTAAAAAATGTGTAAAATATGTTGCAGAATAATGAAATACACTGCATATAGGAAGTAGCTTACACTACAGTAGATAAGTGACTGCAAATATTACTTATTGTAAATTGTTTTTGCATCGAATTTGGCTTGGCTACGATCACTTGCAGGCCACAGGTATTAGTAGTTCTGTTTGCAGGATGATTTGATTCCTCTGTCTCAACTGCCAATTAACATAGCTTTGCTACAATCGATCCATTGTTCTCGATTAGGCCGCCTAGTAACACATAGAACAAGTCTTTGATCTTTCTTTGCTTCTGTATGTTAAGTTCCACATGTGATTAAGACCAAATCTCTTTGAGTTTGGCTTTCTGCTGTCAGGGGTCACAGTTACCCATTACGACCTTTTTGAAGTGGCATTATATAATTTTATGAGTGTATCGTGATCTAATGTATGCCACAATCAGCCAAAACATGTTGCTAAATGTCACTTAAGATGTTGCTAAATGTTATAAAGATTGTCCTAAGTGACTTCTATACATTTGGAAGAAGCTTTAAAAGTGCTTTATTATCTTGGAAATTGACTTTGGTGTCTTATGTTAGTCATTAAATTTGAGTCATTTTGCAGTTAATTTAAACTTTCTTAAACCTTTTTTTTAATTTTCAGCTGTAATGTTAAACTGGTCTTAGTACTGTTCTTAATAGATCGGATTACCACTAAGGTATGTGACTTTTAGTGAAGGTTATCAAGTGGCTACACTACTTGAAGATGAGTAAAAAATGTTTTTGTTTTCTGTGTGTACTGGAAGACTTGAAGCATTTTTTATAGTCATAGAAAGAAGTATTCTTGCAAGACTTATTTTTGCCCCTTTGGCATTATTGTTGTAGCTCTGCATTATTGTTTTTTGTTTGAGGACACTACAGTCGTGATCTGTTTTTTCAAAACTCTTGTGAGGTTCTTTAAAGAAGTCATGTAAATGCCCCAACATACATATGGTCAATACTGTTGGCTGCGTTTGCCCTTTGGTATGAATCAGAGTGCATTTGAAAAGTACAGCAATCCATAGCATGTGCAATCTTGGAAGTTTCTATGATTGTGTCTTGGCATGGTTACCTTGCCAATTTTAAACTCTTGAAACTTGTGTTGTTGATGGTAGACATAGCTTGATTCTGTCCAAGTGCTGATACATGTACTTTTTGTTAGTGAATATGACTTTTTACAATGTCTTTGTTTTCTTACACAGATAATTACTGAATCAAAAGGAATTTTTCTGTTTGCAAATGTAGTTTTTGCAAGATATGAGTTAACCTTAGTCGTAATAAACTGATTTGCAGTTGGAAATTCCTAGCATAGTTTTAACTTCTGACCTGACTCTTATTAAAACGTTGGAAGTACTCGCTGTTTCTCATGTAGCATTCTGTGTTTGCTGTTTACATGAATATTTGTTTGTTAGCTGTTTTCTTTTGAGAAAGTTTTAATTAGGCTTACATTAATTAAACGCTCTTGATCAGCAACACAGATGAATTTAAAATGGGTTTATTTTGAAGACTTTGTTACTTTTATGAATTAATTATAATTTATAAGCATCAAAATAATAACTATCAATAAGTAATTATTATACAGAATGTGTGTATACACACATGAAAAATTTAGTAACAAAAACTTACCTAAAAATGTAGGTTAAATTAGAAATGGAAAATCCTAGTAGATAATGTCTGTACTTAGTAACTAATTAATTACATAACAAACTAATTAAAGTCACCTATTATATGTGAGTCTTTGCAGTCTTTTATATTTAACTTATTTAGTTGCATGTCAGTTGCAATTTATCATCTTCACATTTGACTTTCTTTAATTTTGTCCATTCAGAATCAATCTAGTGCAACTGGAATTTGTTTGTTCAATGAAGTTAGGTAAATTTAAGATAGATAGATGATAGATAGATAAGATAGATGTCCATTCATATTGTACTCGTCCTTGCTACAATATTTGATCGTAAATGCAGGAATTGGTGTTTAAAGTGGTGTGGTGTAAGTCTTGACTTAAGTTAGGCCTATTTTTCAGTTCGAAGCTCCAGAGACCCTGAAATGAAATATTGAGAAATGCTGAACATATTTAATTAGGTGTCAACAATACTAACTTGAAAAGCTTCTGCAAAAAACCTGCAGCTTAAGCTCAACTTGAGACAAATTATTCAAACGGGCAGCGGTGGTGAAGAAGCTCACCCAATAAATTCATTGAAAAGTGAGCAAGGTCGAGGCCACAAGGTCGAGGCCATACGGTTGTTATAGAAACACGTGTAGGATTCGTCTGCTTCAATTGCTAACTCACTTACACAAGTGAAGATGGTAGGCAGCTGCATAACTAAAATTAGCTCTATTCAAACTTGTTTTTGTATTGCCATAAATTATAAAGATCGCTGCTGTCTGTAGACTCTCATCACACACGCTCCTCTCTCTTTCTCTCCTATATTCATTTATCAGTTAGGCTTCAGATAGTTACCTGTTTCTCGAATTATCATTCATGAAGTACTGCTGCTTATTTCTTTTTCAGAACTTTTACTTTTTTCTGTCCCTGAATTTCAAAAGACAGTCATTCAAAATCATTACTGATACGATATTTCTTAATCTTCACTGTTACTTTAGATCGGCTTAAGGGGCTGCCCTACTACTTCAGCTCCCAGCTGAAGCCTATAACAAATGCGATCGATCGTATTTTGAGTACTCTTGTAGGGAGGATTTAACTGTAACCTGCAACACGGCTGATAATTAATTAAGCATATATTAATTAATATGTTAGTTATATAATGCAGCAAATAGGCCTAAATGTGCTATTTCTTTATATTTTAATTTTATAATCTGTTAAGGTGCACCCAGTTCGCTCGACACTTAAGTAAATAGAACATTTTCGAAAATGTGAAGTCTTCACACGTATTGTAGGCTTATATGGAACAGTATAGTTACGTTTAAACTGCTTAGCCTTAAGCATGCTATCGATATAGGCCTAATAATTGTTTGTGGACACTACCTTGTTTTTCGGAGTGACTTTCTTTTCTTTCTTGGGCTCTTCCGGGGTCGTTGTTACCTTTGCTGTGGCTGATGTAGTCGATGCTGTTCTTATATCTCCAGTCTTTACTCCTGCATCCGTCTCACCAACCTTCAGTTTCTAAGCAATAGTTACAGTAAAACAGTCCATAGAGACTTGTGAGACTCAATTATGGTCATGGCCTGCACATTTCTACGCTTGTGCATGTATGTATCTGTCTATTTATATAGCGCCTTTTAGGAACCTCACGAACGCCTATGGTCAGAGACTCAGAGTGTGATTTGCAGAGTGAGTCAGAAAACTTCAGGCTTAGGTTACTGGTTCAGACTGTATAAGCTTAGGGCTATGTCCTTCACTGAAGGTACATTTCCCCACAACTTTCACTATTTGAGCATGGCTGCTTCGGAACAAATTGCTGTTTGATAGACTACCTGATTTGAGTGCGAGTCAGGATTGGCTGGCTTAAGACAGGTATAGGACGTCGTTGGGTTTTGATGGACAGGGATTCGGTTTGTCTGGATTGAGTTTCGTGGGAAGGTTTGCTTGCACTGACGAATAGATGGATGAGCTCGTGGGCGAGTGGGTGGTCGGGAAGCTTTAACTAAAAGAAAATTAGGAGCTGGAATGCGGCGGGAAAAATCGTAGACGTGTTGTAGATCGATAGTTCTCATGAAAACTGAAACTCAACGTTTTGCAGATGTAATGCATGTAGGGCCCGTGTATGTATCAAACACTTAAAGTAATTTTAATGCTCTTATAATCTAATGTAAATCGTCAGAATTTATCAACGCCACACAAAAGCAGCGTCAGGGAGACCCACTTATACCGCACACAGTCGCTTATTCATATGTCAGATTTACAAGAATCGATTTGTGGGTCAGTTTGAGTGTCAGGTCGAAATCGAGAAATGTCTAGACAGAAAAGGCACGAAATTTTGATAACGTCATGAATATTATAACCAGACGCTGAAATAAGAGAATCGGGATAAGACAGTCTATTAGGGTTCAGTTTTCGACATAATTTAAGTCTTGCTAACTGCTAAGCTATGAGCACATACAGACCTCTAGGCAGCCTATAACAGTTCAGTAGTAAACCTAAACTTCCTTTTGCTAGCAGTTATAGGCCTATATATATAATATATATATATATATATTATATATATATATATATTAGATTTTAATGATTCAGATAATGACCTCGCTGCTTGCTTTTTCGCTGACTGATGAGTGTTTGGAATGGTCGTCCTGCAAATCAAATGAACATGAACAGAAAATTTAGAACATGCATTGACCTATAAACTTAGGCCTACACTAATCAGGTAGTCTACGCTAATGAACAAGCAAGTGGCCTACGTGATAAAATACTTTGATATGCATATGTATCAGTGTCCTTATGTTATGTATAGGCCTATGCAGGCATGCAGATATTGTAATATCTGCATATTACATCATTGATTTATTACGTCATTCTCACGTATTACGTCAGAATGACGTGCAACCACTCACTTTGATGCTGTGCACTGACGCAGTTTCAGTTGTCTTTGGAGGGTTATTCAGTTCAGTTTCGATGTTTTTCAAGAGTTCGTCGTTGACGGACTCTTCTCTGTTACGCAGAAATTCAACAGTTCATCATCATTTTATCTGGTCATTTTTAAAGCGCCTTTTGAGAAACTCTCAATATCAAATAGATGGATTCGGTTGGATGTTTCGGACTCGCATTATTAGAACGTTTAATAATCTGCGGAGGATTTCAGAATGGAATCAAATGGCGTCTACCACTCCATATCCTCAATCGGTGGTGTTTAAAACTAGGTTTAGCAGGAACAGTCCTATATTGTAAATGCATCTAAGTATCGTGAAAGTTGTATATTCCTTGTGGATAAAAGGCGGCTACCAGCGACATTTAACGCTGAATGAACAGTTTCGAGCCTAATCTAATCATATAGCTGATATCATAATGCCTAATAAGGCATCAGTCGATGGTCGCTTCAAGTGAAATCGTAATCAAAATCAATTCATTGGAGACGCCAAGTCGAATTCCTATACGTCAGAGCCTCCCATGAGCCGATCAGTAGCGCCATTGAGTGATACTTAATTGCCGTTATTAACTTGGTACCAAATGAACATGAGTTCATCTTATGGGTTGTTATAAGATCCTACGTTCAGGACAACAGTAGGATTATACGCTTTCAGTTGTAGGCCCCTGGTATTTGGAAGGCCTGACATGTCAACTCGCTAGCTACATATCTAAGCCTACATAATTATTATATGACTGTCGTTGATTGTTTAACTCATGTACAGCGCCCTTTCCTCGACCTCGGCAATACTACAGCGCTATGTAAATCGTCTTATTACTATTACATTTAAATCACCTGTCTAGACCTCCCATTTTTCTTCTGCCTTTGAATTACTCCATCTTGGCCACCAGCGCTTCAGACCGAGCGTAACAAGTACAATAATTAAATAGATAACATGTATTAAAATAAATGTCTAACCCTATCAAAAGTTTGATCTGTTCCGCAGACTGCTTCAGAAGTTTCAAGATCCGATCGTTGTATTCGGACAACGCTTTGAATTCCTAGATGAGATCAATAGAGCATTCTGCAGCCGTGACAGCGGGTATCAGTAGTATATATGTATGTATGTATGTATGTATGTATGTATGTATGTATTTATGTATGTATGTATGTATGTATGTATGTATGTATGTATGTATGTATGTATGTATGTATGTATGTATGTATGTATGTATGTATGTATGTATGTATGTATGTATGTATGTATGTATGTATGTATGTATGTATGTATGTATGTATGTATGTATGTATGTATGTATGTATGTATGTATGTATGTATGTATGTATGTATGTATGTATGTATGTATGTATGTATGTATGTATGTATGTATGTATGTATGTATGTATGTATGTATGTATGTATGTATGTATGTATGTATGTATGTATGTATGTATGTATGTATGTATGTATGTATGTATGTATGTATGTATGTATGTATGTATGTATGTATGTATGTATGTATGTATGTATGTATGTATGTATGTATGTATGTATGTATGTATGTATGTATGTATGTATGTATGTATGTATGTATGTATGTATGTATGTATGTATGTATGTATGTATGTATGTATGTATGTATGTATGTATGTATGTATGTATGTATGTATGTATGTATGTATGTATGCATGCATGCATGCATGCATGCATGCATGCATGCATGCATGTATGTAATGTATGTATGTATGTATGTATGTATGTATGTATGTATGTATGTATGTATGTATGTATGTATGTATGTATGTATGTATGTATGTATGTATGTATGTATGTATGTATGTATGTATGTATGTATGTATGTATGTATGTATGTATGTATGTATGTATGTATGTATGTATGTATGTATGTATGTATGTATGCATATAGGCATGTATGTACCTACTACCTAGACATTATGATAGCACTTTTTAAGCAGCCAGGTATGCATGCCAATCTTCAGCAGTTGGCTAATTGGTCGTTAAGCGTCGCCACAGCAGAACCGGTAGCACTAAAGCAAGAACTCTCTTGGCCTTTCCATCAGGAGCTCGACATTGTCCAGATAGTAAACCTGAACGCCCTTAGGGCGGACAAGCCCACTGGCGGCGCACGAGACTTCGATAAGAAACATCCGAACACCACCCAAACACTCAAAAACGACGGCGAAAAAGAGAAGTAATTCCAAGAATGCATACTAGGTCACATTAGAAGTCCGAACGAACAAAAATTATCAAGCGAAACCTAACTGATCGACGCTTTCAATTAGATCTGTTATCAGTCTGGAAAGTCTCTGTGTCTCAGTTTCTGAGCCTGTCTGTATGTTCCTGTAACCGAAATATCCAGCGGCATCTTTGCCACAGGCTGATTTGATAAGTTAGTCCACCATCGACTGATACTTCTGCATTAATCTGAAAGCGCTACATAATTCATTGCATTGGATCTGAGTTAGCAGGTTTCTTATGTCATATGCGAACAATTTGTTAGGTGGAAGCGTTCCAAGTCTGAACAGACGAAAGATGAAATGCTCTTTAGATGAAAAGACGTCAGCAATTTGAATAACAGGCCTAGCCTAATAAATTTCTCTTACTTTTTCCTTGTTAGAATCGCCTTTGCGTTCAACGCCCGCGGCTCCATCGCTAGGCATGTTTTGAGAAGACATGCTGTGAATGCTGGCCTAAAATTTAAAAAGTTACACTTAAGAGTTGGACAGCTAGGCGTAATTTTTATAACTATAGCCTTGTTTCGCTAAGAATTTGTATTTAATCTGGCTGTTTTATTGTTGTTGAATCTTCTGATCATCCGCGGGAACTCTTCATTAATGATGGTGATGACGACGACGATGATGATGATGATAGTGGGTGGTGGTGGTTGCGGTGATTGTAAGGTGTCTTTCTTTATCGAATTTTCGGTCTTTAGACAAACGTTGGTTTCATTAAGTTTGTTTTTTATTGTATTGTATTTGATAACTTATATAGCGCTTCTTACAGGAAAAACTACTCAGAGGCGCTTCTAGCATGAGAACCCGTGGAAATAAGGACATCTTTAAAACGAGCTGACTCAGCTCTTTCACCAACAGAGACGCTTGCACAAAACGAAAACGTCGCTAATATTCCGTCTTATGTTACTTAGCCCCTAAAGTCTTTCAACTGATTTATACAGAAATTTAAAGGTTGATATTTACCTGAAGAGCTTTCTGACTTGCCAATAACCTGCAATTGCAAAAAACTTAAATACGATTGGGCGTAACCTAAAAGGTGTGAGTTACTGCAAATTACTTTTGATAATTGCAAAATTGGCGAAGGCTTGTTCAATGCCAACAACTGCTGTCTGCCTCTCAGATCTAACCCATCTTCTCACGTCCACTTTACTGCAGTGGATATCTCCATGTATACGACGGTCTAAATGTGTCTAAACAAGTCTTTTCATCATGTCATCGTTGTCGATATCTTTGTATGCCCCTTGCTTATATATCTGTAGAAGCAGATTTTAATAATATGCTCATATTGTTGAGGTTTAGTCTTCCGTACTCTTTCAGTTTTGCTTCCTGTTTTTCCAGCGTCGTCAGCACGATCTGGAATTTCTCTTCTGTTTCCATGAACTCTGCAGTTGAACATAAACATATCCTCTTACAAATAAAACCCCATTTTTACGTTTTATTACGCCATTTCCTTAAAATAGTAAAATTAAGTCGATATAGGTTATAGGCCTAGGCTCATATGAATGCATGAAGCTATTTAGAGAAATATTTCTGCTTATCTGTTCTTTGCAAATTGATAGATATTCACATGAAACAGAAAGAAATATTTGACAGGCTTACACTGTGAAAAGTAGAGTCAAAAAAAGAAGACTATAGTTCACTCAAAGGCATGATGCTCTCTATCAAAGAAAATAATATCGATGTGCTTAAAGAGCTAGATGTGGTCTGGCAATGTCACATTAGCTGTTTTTCGTCAAGGAATGCGATTTGTGCAGGGAGAAGGCGAATATTCTCCAAGATACCGCAGACTATCCCCACTGGAAAACGTTTTCCAAAGTCATAGTCCCGCCCAGATTTCTGAGTTTTCTCCGTTGCGTTCAGTCACGAATTATTACACAGTCAGACACCCATTGGTCAAGGAGTGGTTTTAACAGATTAGTCAAAATGTGTGGATTCACTGTTTGCATTCGTGGGGATTGCTTGCACGAAGAAGCCCGAGGTTAGAGCTAAGGTAAGAGAATGTAGCCTAAAACAAGCCTGACGTTAGATAAAATGTTAAGAAACAAACGCCGCTATGAAAAAGACATATATAATAGGCCTATAATAAAGCCAGTTCACATCGGTACATTTAAATGAAACCTCGGTGAACTGTGCGTTACTGGCGGCTGGACTATTTATTAAATGACGTCTGGCACTCACCAAAGAAGCCATCAGCCTTTGCTCTCTTCAGAGCTTCCGATACGCTCTTAGCCGCTTGTCTCCACGACACTGCAGCAGGAGCTCCTGCCTCTGGGCCGGAACCAGCAGCCCCCTGACCTTTTGACCTAACCTCTGCAATGCATGAAAACTAAAAGCATGTCTCTCCTTGAGTCTTCTAAGCCTTTTTTCACAAAAGGCTTCGCTTATGCTTCAAATGCGCCGACAACAAAAAGGTCAGCGGTTTGTTTATTATGAACTGCTAAACATTTATACCAACGAAAGCCACCAAATGTTGATGTCGTGTGCATAATTACAGCGGCGCTATAGAAATTTTTTGGTAGAAAAGGATAGGACAGAACATGATCAGAGAAGATCAATTTATATCAGATCAGACCAGATCAGATCGGATTAGATTAGATTTGAATAGGTTAGATTACATGGTGCACAAGTCTGCCTGCATGTTTATCCAAAAAACTGAATCTTCAGGTGATCCTAGCGAGTTCTGTAGAGATGTAATTCGTTCATTTCTTGTATATGTTACAACAGAAGTTTCTCAAAGGAGTGACCCTTAGGTTGAAGGATCTTCTGCTAAAACGCAGACAGGACAATGACAAACTAACAACCAAACAATTTTTCAGAGCCGAAAGCTAGCTACAACAGATTAACATATTCTTAAATCAGACACGGAAGCATTTTGTAATTAGATGTCTACACTACAGTCCCTTCACTGGTGATCAGTTTCTTTCGTAGTGAAGACTGATACACAGAAAGCTACAAAACTACTTAATGCTCACTTGGCGGAGGTGGTCTGTGGACTATTTTTCGAACGCCCATCTCCTTTAGCAACTCCTCGGCTACTTCGTTTCTGAAATTATCACGATCATTAAAATTGTGTAAACTACGCAATATCATCCAATCTAACGCGTGAATTTAGCCTAATCACGACAGTCTTGCATTAATTACATCTATCGTGTATGAGTCTTTGAATATAATCTACGAAACGAGACGATTCTGATTCCTGTATTATATTGCATACATCTAGAATGACACTAATAAAGAATTTTACTCTGTAAACTAATTCAGTTAAAGACACAGTTTACAGGTTTTACATGATGTCTTGCGATGAATAGGCCTATATGAGCTTTTGCCGAGTGTTCGATGCTTTGGCAAACTCTCATTTTCGCTTAAATCTATAAGGTAGGCAAACTAGAATAACTTTAATCTTTACAAGGCTCGGGTTTGTTTTTAACGACTGCCTGATACACAAAAGTGATTGAATTCAGTTTGATCTTACTTGCTTTGGATAAAAGATCTCATCAGTTGGCACTTATCCTGAATATCGTTCTTGATCGTTTGGAGTTTTCGAAGTCGATCTTTCATGAATGTCATTGCCTCGCTGTATACAAACCATATAAGTATTCGCCAGACCCTTCAGTAGGCCTAGGTTTTAAAACGAGGCATCTCATCTGACCATCTCATCTCTTGTCAAGGGACTCTCTTGTCACCGGAGATGATGCTTTTCGCAGAGGAACTCACTGTCAGTCGTTAATTGGCTTGCATTGTTTTGGCAATTTAACTAGTTATAGCCTAATCAGCGCTGTAGATTGAAAGTGTAATCCAACATTACTATATGTCTTTGCAAGTGACGTTGAGGAAATTTCGGCTGAACCGCGAACACACAATAGAACAGCAACGCACAACCGGACCAACTTTTCTTATACGAGTTAAGCATAAGGTTGCTCAACAAGGAAATCGTGATTTCTAGTTATTTCAGTCCCATGAGCTGTCAATCTGTCATGCAGTAAATTAAAGACACATGTCTTTAAACTTGCTTATCCACCGTAGTCTGGCTTCTGGTTTCTCCGACCTTTCGGAATTCGACCCGGCTTCTCCAACAGATTATGATAGAAGTCATTAGATTAGATTAGATGTACCATGTTGCCAGTTGCTTGTAAGAATTAGTGGATAAACCAAAGATTTTAACTTAAAGATTTTAAATTAAGTAAATAATACGACATCGAAACTAAACAACAAATTGAAGAGAGAATAGACGAACCTCACAGCGTTACTTGAACTTAGCATTTCTTCTTCAGACATTGGAAGCTGACAGGCTTCGACATCAAAGACCGCCGCTGCAAACCACTGCGTATACATATGCACAGTAAAAGTAAAAGTGAAGTATCCCATATCCCACAAGTGAGAAGTAGGGGAGGCGCTCATTTCCTTTTCTTTAGGCCCTTGAGCCGGCAATGGACGAATCCAAAGGTCCTGGACATGGAGGCAGTGCATCGCAGGACTTGCCGTTTACGTCTCGCTGATACTAAATTATACTGCTTGGTGACAGAACATAGGCCATGTGTGTAACCGTTTATATAACCGTGAAGGCCAATTCATTTGTAGTTATGAGACCTGAAAATACGGCACAGTGCTTGGCATGAACATCGGCAAACCGACTATGGCATATATCTCGAAAGTGGGCGACTTTGCGAGTCTGTATGTCGATGTTATCCTATCAGTATAAACCGTAGTTTACAAATAGCCGTACACTTGTAAACTTGAAGGTCTACTTTAACAATTATGTATTCTCAAGTGACTATTAATTAGCCTCATCACCGAAACTCTATTGTACCGGCTATAGATTCGATGACATTCAAACACAATGTGGGCAGTTATGAAAAAGAGATAGGCCCAATGTGGGAAATGACAGGGGCTCATACAACTAACATTTAGGGTCTATATACCTAGTTGTGAGATTTAACTTATATACTAAATTCTATGCACGGCATACATTCTTTCAGATTATATAATAACACTCGTTTGTAAATAAAAATAAAAACTCTAAATTTATGTTAGGTACACACATTGAAATACACTTGTCGCTCTGGGAACGACTCTGGAAACAATAGTGAAATTAACTAGTGCGAGCATAGTTCGCACACGAATGGATGACTGGTGTAAAAGGTCACCTGGAGTCATTCCAGCTCTCCATCATTTCAATATCGGTAAATGCATATCGACGCAAGTTGAGAGGTTGAAAAATGCGCCCTATCGTTGGATTGCTGTGGTCATGTTTGCCCCTCAGCCAAAGATCATTCAACTTTGGGATACTGCTTCTGAGGAGTATATAAACAGATGTGTCGTAAGTGGATCATTACTACCTTTACTTTTAACACAAACGATAATAGAAGTTCCATAAGAAAAGTGACGATATATAATTAGCTGTCAAGGTATTTATGTACTCACATCATAAAGAGAAAGCAAGACCTAAACAACAGAAATACAATTAGATGTATATGTCACAGCCAATTAACGTAACTTCTTTAGGCAAAACTTTAATGGGTTTAATAGTTTTTATTCCGATCCTGTGCTATTTTCTAGCTATTTTAGCTTATGTTGCATTTATTAAACTCATGCAGTATGATTTCCTGTTCTCTTGCGTAATGTTACAAATCACACTAAATATGCAGATTAGTAATAATTGTATTCAGTTCCGTATTTAGGGGAATTTTCTAAATAAAGTAAATACTTAGGCCTAGCCTTAATTGCGTTTGGCAAACGCATCGGTCATTATTTGCAAGTTAACATGCATTTACTCTGCGAAATTCTCTCCGGAATTCGAATGGTCGACTGAAAGCGATTTCTTCTGTTGCTTTCTTGTTTTCCTTTTTTGTCTTACATAAATCTATCGTGACTCATTTCTCTCCATGCGTAAGCCTATATACATTAAGCAGGTTAAAAGGACGCACAGTTTCTTCCTTGCCCACGAGGAGATTAAAGAGTTTCTGAAGCAGGCAAGTATTTTCAAGATTACTTCCCATATCGGCAAATCTATTGAAAAATTGTAGTAGGAACATCGATCGATGCGTCAGCTGTGTCATTTAATCGTGGTCCTAACCAACCCTATCCAGGGTGTAAAGTTATCAACTTATTGGACCTGCATAAGCTGGAAGAAGAACTTAATGGACTGATCAGACGTGCGCGCCTATAGTAGCAGGTTGAAGTTGATGATACCTTTATGTTTTCGTAGGTTAGGTCTGGTTCAGCTGTGAGTCCAGTTGCCTTCAGATCAATCTGCAAATACATTTCAAGCGAAGCAACGAGTAAGCCTACGGTAGGTGACTAATTTCGCTAAGAAATCCTGTTTTCAGATATGTTTTCTTCAGTATATAGCGCGGCAGTGACACAAGACGTTCTGCTGACATTCAGTTAGGACTAATTAACTTCACTTAGGACTAATTAACTCCCCATGCACTAGGTAGGCTTATGTGATGATGTCATATCATGATTATGTCAATATTTTATATTTAATCATAATACTAAAATATTAACATACCACGGGCGGGCCAGAGGCAATCCCACCATGTCCCATTTGATGTTTTTGGACATCGCCATTGAGTTGGCCCCAAACTGACTAGGGTGAATATTTCCCGTTGAACTTGTAAAGTAAAAAGCGACGATAAAACTGGGAAAGTAATAAGTGATAGAAAACTGGGAAACTGAAGAAAAAAAGGATCATCAAAGATCTAGGAAACAAGAAAAATGTTATAAAAACTTCGAGGAACTAGAAAAGATTAAAAAAATCTAGTGAACCAAAAGAAGGTATACAAAAAATCCATCAAAACCAAAGCAAAATTCATCAACCAATCCACAAAACGTGATAAGAGTCGAGCAAAACGAACCTCTTGCATTGTCTTCATGTCAGCCATGGGTAGTGAATCACATCGCCTATCGTCATTCCTCATCCTCGATGCTACGTGCTTCAGGAACTCTGAACATGCTGTCATCTTTCAGCTTTAGTTGACAAGCTGTTGGTACGGCTCTGCATGTTGCGCGAGCTTGCTTGGTGAATCTTCTAGTTATCTTAACAATGTTTACTAATGGATGAATGTTCTGTTCATACTGACATTTAGCATCGTTAAGGCCAGCGCAGATTAGTTTTCCTGAAGCGGCGCTATACAAATTTCTGATTACAATTACAAAAATTGGCTCACCTCGTATGGTGGTTCAATGAAAATATCTTCAAACCGCGTCACATGCTAAAAGCCAATACAGGAAATGAACATCATACACTTCGATCTTATCAGTATTTGGGGCGCTTAAAACCCTTTTGATTTTAGACCTTGCGCTTTGACTTTTCAGAGCTTTTGGTGCATAGTTGGTGCCCCAGACGTAATGTCTGACTGTCACACAAAATGGCTAAGAATGAAAATGTCCAGAGATCTCCAAAACATCACTTTAATTTTTGTAGCTCACTTAGTGGCTCACATCTTCGCCACCACTCTGGAATAAACTCCCCAGAACTGCGACAGTTATCTGACCCATCATACAAACTCACCTATGCTCCACCGCTTGCAATTTCTGCATAGGCCTTTCACTCAAAATTGAAGACATTCCTCTTTCACAGATCCTATCCCCACAGCCCTTCTTTCTCTTATCCCTCTTTCCTCTCCAATCCCAAACATCGCCAACCGTAGCTGCCACGCTGTCTATCTGCCTGACTCTTGGACCTTGACTTGGAACCGAACACTTCTGACTTCGATTTTGTTTTGACTGAGAGTCTGTGAATAAGCTGGTCCCCGTGACGTGGCTTTCGTTGGGTGCTGTAGAAATCTCGGAATTACGATTACAATTACGATCCTTTAATGTTAGACGTAATCATACAGAAAAATCGAGGGTAAAGACTCAACAGTAAGTAGCTGAATAAATATAGGAGACATCGATTACTGAGATACGGAGAGAAACCAATAAATAAATAACTACAACTTAATCTAATCTAAATACTTCTATAGCGCCGTTTCACAATGCACAATGATGGTTACGGTTCGGTGGTTCTAACCTTGTAGATGTCGTTGAGAATGTTCGCTGTTTGTCGTGCCTTTCTTTCCTTCTCGTGCGTATTGACTGTAACCGGATCGAACAGAGCCATCGGATAATCCATCGGATCTGTCGACTGTGGATCGATCATTGGATCGATTCGTTCATCGCTCGATGTCAACGACGATGACTTCGAAGAGGAAGGTCGCGGCTGCATTTCAAACAGCTTCGTACCAAGCCTCGAACCCGCCCCACTGCCATCTTCCTTCGGCATCGCTGGACTACTTAAAACAAATGCTGTCTACAACTGGATGGCGATTATTAGATGGCGGAATTTCGATCAGCGAAGATTTATTTATGTGGCAGACGTTAAAGAGACTGAAAATTATTCTGGTCAAAGTAAAAATCAGTTGTTCTCCGATTAAACGGCACGTGATGTCATAGGCCATCCATTGTCTAATATACTGACAGCAGATAATTAGGACCTATAGGTCCTTTAATTTTTGGTTGAAGATATATTATTGTGCCTTGAATCAAATTACGTAGTCTGCATTGTAAATCAGAAAATGCCATAGAAACAGGAATCGAAAATTTGCACTTATGAAAGTTAAGGAAATTACGTCATTATTGGGTAATAATAAATGAGCTTGCGTCATAATAAATAAGATTAGGCCTACGCTATAATTGCATTAACTGAATCATTAACGGAACAAATCCTAATGAAGCTTTAAACACTATGTAAGAAAGATACTGTCGAAATCAACGGCGCTGACTTTGTTAACAGTGGATGCCAATTCTAGTCATTGCAAATCTCATTTAGACACCTTTTAAAATGCTTCCTTCGGACACTCGATTATATTTCAATTTCATACGCTGTTTTTCGCCGCGATATTGTGGAAAACAACTATGGTTGGGCAAGGTCGACGTCGAAAGGCCTGGAAGCCATAACACGTTTTTAACATTGGATGCAACAACTAGCCACAAAGCAGGATTTGAGCGGCTTCCAATGCCACTTGTCTCCTTAAGCATCAGAGGTGTTGACGTCAGGATACTTCAACGCCTTCCCCTTTTCAGTTAATTTCTTGTCGAATTTGCTCGAATCCTACAGTTCAGTAACTGGATTCTGAGTCGAGTGATGTAGGAGTTATAGGTCTAAAGACGAGATGTAATAGATAAAAAATGGCGACTTGTGCAAAATTCCTGTAAGGGTCTGCAAATGAACAGACCAGCTAACGCAGACTGAATTTGCAATGCAACATAATGTAATTTTCAATTTAAGTAACGTCGAAGTCAACGGCCCTGTCAGCCATAAGATTTTGTTCAACACTCAATACTACAATTAACGCAGATTATATTTTATACGAGACTCAGTATTCCCCCTCCCCTTAGCACTGGAACAATCACGTTTGACGCCCCAAAAGACATGGATCTAATGCCTTGGTCCGAAAGAAAGCATCACACTCTACGTGGCCAACGACGACGACTACGTCGCTTCGTCACAGGCCGATATATTTTCGCTGACAAGTTTTGAGACACCTCAATTTTCTAGACGTCTTAGAGCACCCGCTGGCAGCAGAAGGCCCGCCGCCTAAAATTGCTAGCGACGAGGAATGGGCGTAATAGCCGGACGGGCCTTCGATCGTCCGACGATACGGTCCACTGACAGAAGTTGTCGGCGTCCGATAAGAAAGGGTCCCTGTGAGCCGTCATGTGCTAATGAGTCCAGCGCTGAAACCGTAACTTAACGCAATTCGCTACCACCCGACTGGCGCTTATCGTCCGATCAAGGGCTGTCTGCCGGAGGACGGAGGGGGTCCCGCAGGAACCCCCTATGACTGGAGACGTTGCCCGTGGGCGGTAATTGGAAAACGGAGCGACGGAAGACGTATAGCGGCGGACGGCGGATGCAGGAGTGAGCCGGCGAAGAGCGTGAGTCAATTGCTAACTGTCAGAAGATTAAGAACGATATGACGTCCGAGGATCTGGAATTGTACGGCAGAGACGCGAGAAGAGAACAGTCGCTCACAAAATGGCCGACAATTGATTGGTCTGCCATCGCTTCATTTCGATTTCTGACGAGTGAATTATCTAATGACATTGCTGATATAATAGCTATCCAGTTCACGTAGTTTTAGCAGAGCCTCGTAAGCCTCGGAAATTAGTAATCGTATAGGTTACGTGATAGCTGCATTAAGAACGCTTGTTCGTCGATCTGAGGTGGCGTTATCATCGATAAATCATTGATTCTATGACTTCAGAATCATTGTATTTATCGTCTCCGGCATTGTTATTCTAATAGTAGCCGGTGGACATCCGTAGATCTAAGTTTGGGGCTTTGGATCTGCCGCAATAGTAGATAAGCTTACTGTTTTTCGTAGTAATATCACAGGACTGATTACACTGCTGTACAGGCCTCCGTATCTAGTAGTAGTTTCAATGTTTAACGACATCTTATGGCGTCAAAGGCCGTTTACGTCGCCTTCCTCCTTTATCCAGGCTTGGGACTGGCACTACCCGACTAAAGGCAGTGGCGGAGTTCCTTCGTGTCTAATTAGGTAAAGTGCAGTAAGTCTGCAGTGTAAGACAAGCAGTGAGATGAAATAAGGTCGTGCAGACTAACTGCATGAAGAAGCATATCTGAGGCATGAAAGTCGGAACGGTTTTAAAAGTGGGGCGGGGCGACTCACTCTTTCAGCTGAGGAGAAAGTAAATTGCCGAAAGTGTCGAGAATCAGAAGCCAGAAGGCATTGTCAGCAAAAAATGATCTACGCTGGACCCCTAACTCCCCTTGTCTTCATTGTCCGCACTGGGCAGTACCTTCCCATCCCCTTTGCGGACGCTCTCTATCTAGTGAGGTATTAATGCCAAGATTACAGGCTACCCTTTGATCTTGCAAGGCTAACTGTGCTACAGAGGGGGTACTTTGAAACTGCCGCATCCTGCAAAGGGACTCTAATTAGATTCAACGCAGTATAGATTGTGTTCGGTTTTCTGACTGAATTGGTGTTAAAGGCACAGGCTGTACTGAAATAACTGTAGGGTATATGTGCCCTAAGTTAGCTGCATATGGGTCAGAATTGGGCACAACCCCCTCCCTCGTCCGCATTAATTTGCATTTGGATCTTCCCTACCTCCATCCTCTCTTTGTGGATCTTCTTTATGGACGAGCCCTAAGTAGCTGACGAAGACAGACAGAAAAAACTAATATCGCTTATATATCGCTTGTAACTGCAACACGCAACTTGACTGTTATGCGCATAGATCTGACAGTTCAAAAATTTGAAGTAAAAAGTGGGACGGCCAAAGTCCATTGATCCCGACGGAAAAAGCCCATTCATCTCGACGCCCATAATCTAAGGTCTGAACTTAATCTTATTCATGAGAACAATCTTTGAAAGAGACGCTTCAGGAACTAGAGGTCCAGCAAAGAGTAACTATTAACAACCACTTCCGCCTTTCTTCTGGCTCTTCCAAACCTCAACCGTTGAACTCAGTGACTAAACTATGGCGCTTGAATGTATGGTAAGCTCCAATACTCAAAGCGGAGTCTCAGCCATATCACATGCCTCGCTGCTCAAATGAGTACAGCCCCAAACATCAAAAACTGTCTTTCAGTGTCCTGGACACTGAAATGACCCACAACGATGCAGATGACCAGACGATTTTGGATTTTAAATCTCAAGTAGACCCACGTCCGGTGATTCTCCAAATTCTCAACAGAATCCAGTGGCTGTATCGTTCTGTACATAAGTCCATCATTACGGTGACACGCCTCAGTGGTCAACTTTCTACCGCAACTAACTTGATCATACGCGTGACTTGGCGCGTAATGGATTGGTCAGTTGTGCGGATGGTCAGTAGGCGTCTTCCTGCATAGATGACCAAGGATAAACGAAAGCTAGAACTGACAACAACACCTGGCCATTTGAACTGGCCAAACCCTAACGGTTCTCGATCTTACTTACTACGGAAATTAATTCTAACAAACATATCAGAGTGTTGGCATACATCTGTGAGTTAAATACAGTAAGTGCAAGCAATAGGATGTATCACTATATATCGCTATTGTCAATTATGTATATGTTTTTCTCAGTCACCTGTATTGAGCTGTTCCTATAGGGTTATGGATGTGGCAACTTTTACAATTACATTACAAGCAGGTCTGCTGTTCTGATGTATATGCTGTAATTTTGTGTTTACAAATAATAATAAAAGATTGATGTATTAAGGCGCAATACAATATACATAATTTGCCTAGCTTTTAGATGATTTTAAATAGCACTGAAATGTGGTATGTTTTTCGCCACTTGCTGTCCTTCATCAAGTGAACAGGTTGCATGTGACGGTCGAGGTCTGAACTACTTTACGGGGCGGGTTACTCCAGCCCAGTTCTATGCTCAGAACCTTCCGCCACATTGCCTCTTCTATCATCGGCGTAAAATGGCCGTTGTTTATCATTTCCTTGGAGAGAACGGACAGGAAGGAAGGTTCAGAATTGATCGTTTCCTTAAGAGAGAGTAAACACTGTAAAGCTATGTCTTGATGTTCGACTTTCCGCGCTCGTCAGATGGCCAATGTCCTGAGGATGGTCTTTTCTCACAACAGGGTTCGTTTCTTTGTCGGAAAAAGGCGTTGCCTTTCTGTGTGCCTTCTTTATTATTGGCTTTCTCTTCACCACCATCCTACATCTCGAAACTCGGGACCTACAGCCATTAATCTGAGACACCAGTCTTTCCCTCAGTTCTAGGGACAGGAAATTCTTCGTGGCTCATTTCAGAGATTTGAATCTCGGGCTAGCAGGGTCCGTGCACGGGGATCTCAAATGGCGTGTAGCGGTGGTGAAGGATCTCACCCGATAGGGTCGACGCCATACGGTCGCTATAGAAAAACGTGTACAATTTATATTTTTTTACAATTTTATGATGACCTGGGCTTTTCCTCCGTAGGTACATGTATAGCCTAGATTATTTGGCAGTTCTCGGCCAACACAGTTAATAAATTCTGCTACGAAAAAGAGAGTACCTTTATGGAATGCTGACAGTGAGGGTCTTCTATTTATAACCAATGAAAATATAATATGCATTAGGCCTATGGCTGTAACTGTTTCCATGTCAACATCAAGGTTTGAAAATGTCCACACAACAAAAGTACTGTGCACTATATAGGTCTATAAGCTGGTTCCCGCGATTTAGCCTTCGTTGGGCGTTGTAGAAATCTCGAGATTAGGCCTACAATTACTATTTTAACAAGAAAAAGTTGCTTTACTTTGCTACCCCACCTTCACGCGGGGCTGAGATAAATTAGTCTATACACTCATTGTGATGTCCCTCTCCACGGAAATCTTTAGTAAAAGGCGAAAGATTTATTCGTGTGTTGAAGAGAAATCAGAGTTTTCCGTAACCGTCGTTATACGAGGTATTTGAAATATTAGTCATCCTCTACTGAGGGTGTGAAAGAAAACGTGATAACTTTTTGTTGGTTGAACTAATACAAGACGCGAAAAATTTTGGAATATATTAAAGTGAAAATTTCAAACTTTAATTAAAGAAATTAAATAAATTTTAATACTATGTTTAAGTAATAGTTATTAAGTAATGAAATGCTTCTAAGTGTAGTGTGATGTTAGCGTATTCATTCAGTTTCTCGAAATGCTTGACTTGTCACCTAGCGACTATATTAAGTGCCGTCTGATGTGCCAACGTTTAAACCGGAAGAAACCACCGTGCACTGATTCAGGAATTTACACAGAAGTTCAAACGCTAGGTTGTCCACTGTCTGCCCTGCTGGCAAAGAAACCAATTTAAGATCCAGCTTATGGTTAACAAGATGTTACATTTAAATCAGCCCATCTATCTCCTTTCCTTGCTCATCCCCATACGAATAACATAATAATAATAATAATAATAATAATAATAATAATAATAATAATAATAATAATAATAATAATAATAATAATAACAACAACAGTAATAATAATAATAACAACAACAGCAATAATAATAATAATAATATAATAATAATAATAATATAATAATAATAATAATAATAATAATAATAAGATGAGTTATAAAGCTGTATTCGATAAACACCGTCACACCGCTCTTGTGCCTCGCATCAGAACAGTGTTGAGCTATCCGGGCATTCTCGGAGGACGGTGCAAAGCTTCAGAATTCACTGCCCAGTTTTGTGCAAACTGTCAAATCTTTAATGTCTCAAGTCAAAACTTAAGACTCGTCTCGTAAGACTTGCTTACCAACTGTAACGCGATTTGTTTCCCTTCGTTATAGGAATTCGACTGGACTTCTATGGATTGCGACTTTGACCATCGATTGATGTCTAATCCATTATGGTAACTTGTGTAGAGCACAATCAAAATCCACTTTAGACGTCTGGTTAATTATGCAAATCCGACTGGTGTTTAAAACTACGATATAACTTATTGGCCAATCAGGCGGTTTATTGCCATCCGGATTACGGATATCTCCACTATGCCAATGCCGACTGACCAAAGAAGATGTCACGCCCAGCCACACAGGGAGGCTATTGGAACGGCGCAGGAGCCGTAGGTGGGCGGAGCACGGAAGTGACTGATTGCATTTATCAATTGAACTGCGATAGGTGGGCAGAGCAAATATGTGGCCGGGTTTGTCGCTTGGTGTCGTTCCGGAGCTTAAAGGCGCTGAATCGCTGCTGTGCTTTGTAATCATAGATCTGACTCGAGCATCAACGCCGTCAGCTTCCGCTGCTGCTGATGCTGCTGTAACTTCGCTATTGTATTGTTCTGTTAAATGGCCACTTCCGACATAGCGGTAAGTCAAGCGGAACCGACTTTTACTGCCACATGGCTATTCTGATGAGTTTAGTAGTGCATTAGTATGCTGTGACTTACTTATGCTAGGACTTGCAGCTGATTTTAGTAATAACATGCAAGAAGCTAATCATAGGGGATAAGGCGAAGTTCTTCCTCGTTGGTTCACACTTCCTCATTGAGTTACAATCGTCTGGCATTAGGCTATTGTCAAGAGTGCTGAACTGCCAACATGGAGGTCTGGCATCAAATGCCCGCTAAGACAGAGAAAGATATGATTTCAGTTCTAATGGCGCTCCCTAGCGAACTCTGCGATCAAATGAGTGCTTCAACGAGGCACTCATTTTAGACAGGAAACTCTGTCGGCGAGGTCTGCCGTCGAGCGAGTGAGCTGACCATCATCCCCCATTTGTTGAGACAAAGAGAATGAAGATCTTAAAATTTTATAACCATTTTGTTACCCTAGGGGACTGTTCTTCAAGTTCCATGGCTTCTTATGGACTAGGCATCAACCGATTATAATTACAGATTAAAGACGTTCTTATATCCCCGGGGTTCTCATGCTGGAAGCGCCTCTGAGTAGCTTCTTCTGTAAGAAGCGCTGTATAAGTTATCAAATACAATACACTAAAATTAAGCCGAAAGTCAGATAAATTTGTAGACAGTCGGCTGAGACCCAGAGACAGGCAGGATGTAGTGTAGTGATAGAGGTTATGCTATGTCCGCATAATACAATTGAAAGAAAAAAGAAGAAATCTTTTTAACAGGTCAGATTGCTTTAAATGCATGAAAATTACGAATACCATAAGAATTCTTTTTCTAAAGTCAACAACATCGTCAGTGTAATTAATAAAGCTATGTGCAGTAATCTTTGAACACTGAATATGAACGATTGTTGGATAAGGTGTAGTAGACCTCAAAAATAGAACAGAATATGAGCAATGTTTGATATAAAGGTCTGCAGTTTTTCTTATGTAGTTTTGCGGAGAGTTACTTTATTTCTTACTAGCGTAAAAGAAGACGTCTAACTGCTATGAAAGAGTACCGATGAATTTTGGAAACTGACCGTGGTTGTTTAGCTTAATATATAGAGATTTCATGGATAAGTTGCATTAGTTGAATTTTATTTGCTGCTTTCATTAAGGAGCCTTTCTGTTTCAATTCCGATTCGCATCGTTATCTCTTTCCAAGTAATCATTCGGGCAACGAAATGCCTCTTCCGTCTTTCCCGACTATTATGCAACACGGGTCGTTGTCCTCTGACCACTGTCTTCGGCATCCCTGGAAGACGGAATTCGCATCTTCCCAGTCATTTCCGCCATCAGAAAGCGTCCATGCTCTTGCTCCAGTATCAACGGCTCCAGCCATTCAGGGTCCAGGTAACTGGGTGACGACGACTGATCAGGAGTTAGGCTACTGCGCCAATAGTACGATCTTAACCCGCAACATGACCACACCTGCGGGAACCCTGCTGAGCGGTGGCTACAATTCAGCAACGAAGTTCATCGGCGGAACCTTGGAACGCCCGTACTGGAGCAGTCCTATGATGGAGTTGTACGCCCGGTGGCCAGGAGCGGAACTGAACAGCGGATTCTGTGATGCCACGTGGTCCACGTCTTGGCAGTCGCCTGTCAAGCAGATCCACCACAACGGCTGCTCTTACGACACGCATAGTTCACAGTTCGGGTTTTTCAAGAGCGGTTCAGTCGTCGCTCCAGTGACCTGTGATCTGTATGGGGCTCAGATAGCTCCCTCAAATCAGACGACCTCAAAGTCAGCCGAATCAAGGCCAGCAAAGACCAACAGCTTAGCTAAGGATGTCAAGGGTGTCCGAAGAACGTCTGACGTTCACCTCGTCAGTTCTGATGACAACTTCGACTTACGATGGTCTGCGAAAACCCTGCCGCCAGAATCTGGGCGACTTTCATCGGAGAACAGTTCCTGGAAGGGTTCGTCTGGTGTCGCTGACGGAATCTCCAACTCGGCATTTGGCGTCCCTTTGGTCAAGCTATCGGGAAACGCGTGGGAGAAATCGCCGCAGTCGTGGATAAGCAGCAATCCCAAGCTACCCGTCTGGAGTCATCTACAGTCCAGCCAACCAATCTCCAGTTCTACCAGACGCAAGCCGATGCCGCGTGGCTCGTGTGCGTGTCCAAACTGCAAGGCAGCGGGCGGCTCTCCGGAGTTAAGAAAAAGCATCGCAATGCAGTCTGGTAACCTACATGTCTGTCACGTGCCGGGCTGCGGAAAATGCTACAACAAGACGTCGCACCTGAGAGCGCACCTGCGCTGGCATACAGGTGAGCGTCCGTTCGCCTGCGGTTGGTTGTTCTGCGGCAAACGATTTACGCGCTCGGACGAGCTGCAGCGACACCTGCGAACGCACACGGGAGAGAAGAGGTTCGTCTGCTCCGTCTGCAGCAAGCGATTCATGCGCAGCGACCACCTGAATAAGCACAAGAAGATCCACCAACAGAGACAGACGAATGGTCGGACCAGGAAGAAGGCTGAAGTTCTTAACAACGATAAGAATTCCGTCCTGTCCAGTTGCAGCAGTCACACGGACAGTGATGCTAGCCAACTGTAATAAAAGCAAAGTCTGAATGACGGATTTGCCTCCACTTCCGCTTAACGTATGTCCCATCAACTATGTAATCACAATAGCGTTCAGAGTAGCAGTCATAGAATTGAAAGTCTGTATTTGGCTTCTCCCTACTAACAGTGTGATGCGCTTATAAATACCGAAGGTGACATCGGCCATTGCCAAATACCGTGCTGCTTTAGAGTAGGCCTATTAGTATAGGCTATATGAGACACAGCCAAATGGGGATCAATTTGGTAGGCCTATACGCACTGTTATACACTTCACTAGCTATGATCATGCTTGGGCTGAGGCAGTTTCTGTTAACGACGCTGTGTCGTTATGAAAATGATTAGCGTCACCCTACTCCTTTATCCAGGGTTGGACTGGCACCACCCGAGTACGGCAGTGGCGTAGTATATGTGGACCTTCTACACACATTGGCCATTGAATGTTCCCGCTGAACCTGTTCATTCAATGTGAAACCTCGTCTTTTGTAGCGGAAATATCGTACAGCCTGTGTGAGTCGGATCTATGAAGTTGGACTTCAGAGAAAAGTTCTACTATTATTTTAATCTTAATCGTTATAGTAACTCGAGATTTCTACAGCGTTAGATCAGTTCACTTATTTGAACTGAATTGTGACTTTGAACTAACAGTAAAATCAACAAAATAATGTGAAAACTGTGATTTTTGATATTTGTGGAATTCTAAAGTTCAAAATTTGTTTGCTTCGTATGTCTGTAATATCAACATTTACGGCACTTCAGATCTTTAACCCTAATGATTTCCAAAACTGAATTTATGGTAGTTAAACCCAAAGGATTATCACAGACAACTATTTATAAAATCGATACAATCTCATCATTGCGCCCACCATATTAATAATTATTAGCAACTTCTAATGCGCCGGTGTCTAATGCACAAGGCATCAACCGATTAACGCATATTATACAAAATGTGATAATAAAAACATTGGCGTACTTCCTATAGACCTACTGGTTGCATCGACCATTCAATTAACTTTATTGCTTTGGATCCAACTTGGCTGAGACAAAAGAAATTCTCAACTTCTTCTGGGTCACTTATGTATGCTTTCTTCAGCTTTTCAGACTATACAAAATCTGCAAAACGCTTTTAGTCGAGTTATAATTTTAATGGTTACAACTGTGGAGTGACTAACATGAAATCAATACCAAACTACTCGCCAGAGGGCGAGATAAAAATGATCCTTTTGAGACTCATGTAGCACAATACAAAAATTCACAATTTATTAGCTCCGTTATGTGATATCAGAATTGGCGACATTTTAAATTGCAATTTCCCAGGAAACGGTTTCATGATGGTTAAAGTCATAGCATTGCCTTAAGAGTTAAAAGTCTGATTCTGAACTGCTACAAATCCTTAGTCGATAAATATTCTTAATATTTTTTTAGACGACTTTTGGTTAACTCTGGTAACTTCTCAACCTAAGAAAAATCAAAGACATTAAAAATATTTGTTGGAGAGGAAGATTACAACTTATCTACAATAAATAATTTAATTATTAACTTATTCACACTTGTCATATAAACAGCCATAATGCGGATTCGTTAACCATACAATAACAGGACGTCAATCGCCCTGGCAGCCATAAGATGTTGTATAAACAAACAATAGATAACACATTACATGAAAACACAAGTAATTTCAAAGTGGCGAAAATTTTAACATGATCACTTTTTATCTTTTTCTTTTTACTGCACCTGTGAACAACAAAGAAAGAAGGTGCCAAAGAAACGAACAGAAAGAACAAAATTAGATGGCATTGAAGCTTTGTGGAAACTGAAGCTCCATATTAAAAAATGTTAATGATTGCAGAATTTCATCTTCGAGTTATGGTATTTGCGCTTTGCCATATCTGAATGAAAAGCCTACTTTTCTATACGAAACATTTATGGCATGTAATCATATAAACCAATTTCATTCATAGTCATATAAATTATACCTAGGACTAAATCTATAATTAATTAATGAAACACAGAACTGGTCTAAATACACTTGGCGACCTCTATTCCCAACCCTATGCAAAACTCATCAGCTATAAATATCATGACCAGCTAATGGAGAACGAGACGCCATATTTTGAATCCAACGGCTGTCTGACGTCGGCCGTATTGCATGGCGTCTGTGTTCAATGGGCAACACATTTCATCCGGTCCGCCATGTTGAAATCCATCGCAGAATTCCTTCTGTCGTGTACAGATCCGAGCGCATGCTATTCGTGAGCCAACTTTACGAATGCAACCCACAAGTGACGAGATCTTCATGTCATTCTCGAAGACACGGAACGCGAACTCTGGTGCATTGACTTGGGGTCTGATCGTCCCAGGGCTGACCGTTGACAAATCAGTGGTTGTTGGGGCTAAAAATAGCAGAGAGAAATCTTTATGAGTTAAACAGTTTGACTCGCAGTCAATCAGATTCCAATGCTACAAAAGTTTAAATGAGTTCTCTTACTTAAGGTATTTGAAGAAAGAGAACGACAAGCAGCAGTTGCAGAAAATGGAGGAAGAAAGGAAGGAGAAGAAGAAACAAGACGATGATGATGACCAAAATAAAGACGACGATGACGATAAAAATGCTGATGTTATATTATGTTATATTATGAGAAGGAGGTAGAGGGAAAGAAGGCCAGAGATATGAAAAGCCAAATTACAACAAATTTTGCATTTTTTAAATTAATAAATCGCATCTTAAATCAATATATTGTCAGTACCAGTATTACCGTGGTCTCTTATATCACCTGCACACATACAATCGATGCTATCTTTGTAGCCAATTAGGTTGTAAGTAAAATACCGAAAGTATACCTTCTTCTACGGGCAAGTGAATTCTACAATAGAAGGTGGTTGGAGTTCCTAATCCGTTAACGTAGCCTAGCCAACTGGCTGTCTTGTTGCATTCTGTACAGGAATCCAAGTCAAATAAGATCATTAGGGCATCAGCTAGGGCTTTTGATGCGACAGGGCCTGGACCCCAAGAAGAATCATTGAAGTGAGGGAGTGTCCACGTGGATGGTGGAGGAGACTTGATGCATTTCCAGCTGGCGTCTGATACAACTGAGGTGTTCGCCACAAACCCAACCAAAGCCGATGGTGAAGATATCGATAATGTGCCTTTGAATCTGGCACTTATTGTCAATGCTATTACTTCAGCCATTGGTGGAATATCAACAGGATAAACATTCGGCCACACGGTGTAAGTGGGTAGTCCGATTGCTGGTATTCCGTCGATATTGACCTTGATGCTGTTGTCGTAGGCCGCCACCATCAGCTTCTTCGCACCCAAAAAGGCTTCTATGTTACCTTTGAATACATAACGCAAAACAATGCACAGATAAAATTGATATACTGTCAACGATCACTGTTGTGCAAGCTATGCAGTGCACACCTATTGCAAAGATGGCGCCACCGTATTTTAAGTAGAACAAAATTGCATCTGAAAAAAATATGTAATAAATTCATACTATTATCATTCTGCTCGAGTTGTGTTGGAGAATTTTAATGCCGCAAAGCTTTAGAAGTCTTTATATGTTTAATGACTTGCTGTCTCGCCCGACATTTTACAGTTTATGTAATGACGACAATTTATATAACATCGTAAGTAGCAGGCTACTTCTAGGGTGCTTTACAAAGTCAAATGTCAGCCCAAGTACTAAGAGTTATAGAATTTCAGCTGTTTTTAAAGAGGTTGACACTTTTGGACTTCTGAATGGATGCTGGAAGACTGTTCCAGGCGCGCGGGCCAGCGGCCCGAAAGGCCCGATCACCCATTCTAGTCTTTGTTGCTGGTACAAATACATTGATGGACTTTGATGATCGCAGTCGTAGTCGGTTGGGGTCATCAGATAGCGGCCTGATGCTGTTAGCAAGTTTAGCGATGTACATCAGCCCTGCGCTTCCAAGCTGCAGTGAATTCGCTTACATGCAAGCAATGCAATGAAACATTTAGACATTAAGATTATCCTTAGTACTGTTTTTCTCTTACCGATTCCGATGTTTCCTGATCGTTCCATGAAGACTAATGGTCTACGTGCTACCAAATGTTTTGGAGTAATTTGAATTTGAATATGGATTTCATATGGGTTTACTGTAGGCCTGCTTAATGATTTGGGTCAGATCCGCGGCATAGATTACCGTGCTCGATTGCTCTCAGAAGTCCCAATAATTTTTAGTCATTTATCTCTATGACATTAGGCCTACATATCAATGGGCATGCAAGAACACGTGAAACGACGGTATTAACATTTTAAATTGCCTAATTACTTTCTAAGATATACGACGGCTTTGAACAGCATCGCCATTTAGAGATTATTACAAGGCGTAATGGAAATATCGCGATGCATACGAAGGACTCGCAGTATGCATAATCAGAGTTATTTTCTTCTTTCATAAATCTATTTTCCTCTTTCTTAAATCTATTTCTTCTTTCATAAATCTATCAGCTGTTGTGCTGCACCTTGGTCTGTAATAACTTTGTAGACAACACAAAACTATTTATTTCAGTAATCCTGCATATCCTATTATATTTTTACACAATTCTTGTCTAGATATAATTTTAAAGATTTCTTTATGATAACAAGGAGAAAACGTCCTTTTCCTTGTTGAAAAAACACTTGCCAGAAATCATTTTCTCAAAGCTCAATTAAAACTGTTAATTATCGAATTTTAAAGAAGAAAATACCGCAGAAAAAGCATGTGATGGAAAGCATTTCCAACAAAGTCCTTTTCAGCGTCATGCCAACTTCCATCTCGGTGTATGAGCTTCAAAGAAATCTTTGCAACATCAACAGCGTGTACTGCCTAAGTATTTTCCTCTTATTCTGTTCTTTGTGCTTCAAGTATAGTTGGTGCATGCGAACAACGGCATAGACCATTTGGTGCTTCGCCCTCTGCACGTATTTTGTCTCCTCTGCTCCTCTGTTCAAGGCCACTGCGCCGTTTTCAGGACCTGCAGATCCATGTTATCTCGGAGTGAATGCCTGTTTTCTTGCTCCATACGCTCCTCGGTTATTACTCTAACCACAGACCACCAATCTATTGAAGTGTTCGTGCCACGTGTGAGCATAATGAAACCGATAACCGTACAAATATGAACGCTTTGTTGCCTCGAAGGAGAAACTGTACCTTCAAATAATCGTATTTTGCAAGAGTATACTTTTTACTGTGGGCTTACCTCATTTGCATTAATCGATCATTCATTTACCCTAAGGCGTTTGTAGGTATTGAACGAGGAGCATAATGAACTATCATATTACTGCTGAGATCACAGGTATGATGGATTCAGAAGCTATTGGCGCAATGTACAAACAGACGTATCAGCTTTCAAGAGCAAGGTCTCATGTTGAATCGTAACAGCGTGTGTTTACACAGAGAACTTGCGAAATAGGTTGCATTTTAGAACAGTGTTCTTTAGCAGTACACTAGGCTTTATATTAGTATTTACTAACATAACGTGACAGTGGATTTGACGCGTCTCAGAAGTGTTTTCTTTAATCATAACCGTAATCGTAATTGCACAGTTATATAGCACCTTTCCCAAAAAATTAATGAGAAATGCTCCAGACCTGATGACACAACAGAAAGGTCTTCAATCGCTGGCGAAAGAGAGGCGAAGAAAGGACAAGAAACAAGTGTCAGAACCACAGCGAAGTGTCCTAATTAATTGTGATTTTCTATTAAATGCCTCAGCGCTGTCACTCAAAAATTTGTCACAATTCTACAACTCTTGCAGTGCAAAAGTGTGCTTTATAATTATGAGGGCTTCTTAAAGGACTACCCTTGCCTCATAATTGGCTGAAATATTTTTCCTTTGGTATTGCTTTTTCTTCAGTGATAGTCCTAATTCGGGCTCGCACTGCTATAGCTTCAATGCGCCTACCAGCGTCTTATCCACAGCGATACACCGCCAAGCAATACTATAGTAGCATTGTTCGCTTTAATTTTTCTTTCTAAACAATGCCACCATTGATGTACGTCCTTATTCCCTTGGTGACTCTCCAGTGTGCATTGTGCATGAATGCGGTATGGATCTGCACAAGGGCGCGTCTTACTTCTTTCCTTGAATCTGGACAAGTTTCAGAGTTCATTAGGTATAACTGGACTGCTTTCCGTTCACAATCAAATAATCAGCTCCATGGAAAAAGAAACGCATACGTTGTTGTCATACTTCTTGACCTATTGCCCCAGTTTTCGATTCCTTCGCTGTTTTGAACACTGATTGGGTCTTTCTGGTCCCGCTCTCAGTTGGTTCATATCTTAACTGCAACTTTGAACCAAATCATTTCATATCATCTAACTTCAGATTCTCTTGAGCTGCGGTTTTGTATATGGCTTTCAATGCTAAATTGCGACGAAGTTATGCATTTGTATATTTTTGCCTTAATTTCTGGTCAATTTTTAACGTATGTATATATGTATGCAAGTATGTATCTGAACATTTATAGCGCATTTTAAGAATCCTACACTGTGTACGATAGCGCTTGTCTACTGATTCCCACCGACTGAAGAACGGAACAGAAGACAGGATCAAAAGCTCCCTGATATATTCTAGGGTCGAATGCATGGATGAATGGATGACCTATAACAGTCTCAAACACTAGGCCTTGATGATTTGGTTAATCTTGTTAACTAATTGGTCTGTGTCTACATCTAATTTACTCTTTATAATGTTGCTTCTCCTAACATATTATAATCTTAAATATGTGACTTCGAAATCAAGTCTCCCATTGGTCAAATTTTACCGATTGTTAGTAAACTCAATTATGAATCGTAGATATATGAGATAAATAAACTCAAAATACGTTTTGTAATATGCAGGCAATGCTCACATGCTCCTGGAAATCTCAGCCATGGCTTTCTACTAGCTATTACAGAATAAGACGCCATATTTTAAAACCAGCGGCTGACTGACGTCGGCCGTATTGCATGGCGTCTGTGTTCAATGGACAGCACATTTCATCCGGTCCGCCATGTTGAAATCCGTCGCAGAATTCCTTCTGTCGTGTACAGAGACGAGCGCATGCTATTCGTGAGCCAACTTTACGAATGCAACCGACAAGTGACGAGATCTTCATGTCATTCTCATAGACCCTGAAAGCGAACTCTGGTGCATTGACTTGGGATCCGATCGTTCCAGGGCTGACAGTTGACAGATCAATGGTTGTTGGGGCTAAAAACAGAACAAAAGCAAATTCTTTTATCTGAAGATGATGATCGTTTCTACATTAACAAGAAGAACGACGACGGCAACGATAACGGTAATGAGAACAAGATCTGCAATCATTAGCTTACATGCATGGTTTCATAGATTTCGAGAAGTGTCTGGAGAAATATTTTTTATGTAAAATGTTACATGTAAAGGATCATGTGTATAGAAGGTTTTCTTTGTGTCCACTGTTATTCTGATTCTCAAAAAGTTCTAACTGCAAAGAAATTGTTACTGTTAAGAAACTGGTAGAAAGTGTTAGAAAATTCATAAAGATACCTATAGCTATTCTATTTATAAGAGTGTTTACGTTGACGAGATTTCGCCCTAGAAAATACGGGAGCCGAAAACTCCTGTAATTTTTTAGTACGGCAGCGGTAGGATTCTTCAGGGTTTTCATACTCATCGGATTGTGATATAATTGGCAACTTCTGAACAAACGCAACTATTATTTTTTTCTAGTTTCCCTAAATTTTGTTAAGAAACTGATCTTTCATGAAGTTTGATATTCAAATCGGTCACCTAGGTAGTTAAGTCAACCAAAATTTCGTTTAGCCAGTTAAACTGGTAGTAAATATGATAAAAACTCAGACAAGGGCCGGCGGGCCGAATAATAATAGTCGGTGGGCCGAGTTGTATCCAGCGGGATGCATGTCCAAGGCAGCCTTGATTAGCGTTCGTGGATTTTAACGGAGAATCGTGTGATATGCGTACATCACCAACGCAGAAAGATACAGGCGCACGGGACTGACCTTAGACTCAGAAATGATTGAAACAAGAAGACTCCGTATGCTTGGACACCTCACACGGTGCGAAAGCAGACAAGACCAGACTAAGACGCTCAGAACCTTGATTTTTCTAGTCGGACGGCACAGGCACACATGGACCAGGACGGTAGAGGTGGACCTTCTTCGCCCACTGAATTTTGGGCTACACACAGCCTTGAGAAGAGCACAAGACCGGTACGGTTGTCAAAGAGTCGTTGAAACGGCAAAGGTCCAACGAGGGTCACGCCGATGATGATGACGATGATGTTGATGATGAATTATGAGGGTCTAATATGCAGCTTCATATGTCTAAGCAAATGACAGCTACAACTGGCTGCACTACCGCGCGGCCTGGATTCCTACACATACAGCTACTTGTTACATTAGTGTTACACTAGTCGAACCTGAATATACGCAAAGATAAAGAATGAAACTGCATATTATTTACCTTCTTCAACAGGTAAGTGTATTCTGCAGTAGAGGGTAACAGTTGGAACTGTAATTATGTTCTGATAACCAACCCATTGTGCCTCGGGGTCGCACTTTGTACACGGATTCTCTTGAAATAGAACCATTAATATTTGCACTAGCGTCGGGTTCCCGATAGGAGCCTCGTCCCACGAAGAATCGTTGTAGCTAGGAAATGTCCAACCTTGGGATGGAGCGCGATCTTTGCATTTCCAATTATCGTATGATACCGTTGTGTTAGCCAGATAGCTAAGTAATGCTGATGGAGATGGCTGACTCAGATAGCTGACAGATTTGGCACGTACTACCAAAGACAGTACTTTAGCCATCGGCGGAATATCAACCGAATAAATGGTAGGCCAGACAGTGTACGTGTACTTGGGTAATGCGGTGGTTGGCACTCCGTCGACGGCGGCTGTAACATTGTTGTCGAAGGCAGCAAACATGAACTTCTTGGCATCCAGGTAGGCGTTGGTATAATCTTGTACATAATGAACAGAGACAACAATTACATGTCTGCGTAGGTAATCTGTTACCCTTTCCTCTGTGGGCCTTATTTTTATCTCTTATTTGAATGTATTATTTTCATACCTTATATCCATGTATAGTTTAGTTTACACTTTCTGAATTGCCTCCGTTAAAATTCAGCTGATATTTTTGCGACTATGATCGTAATTAATAGAATCAGGCATAAAAACTAAGACCAGTTAGCACATTGGAAATGTTAAAGTTTTTTGATTAAGTAGTTTAAACGTGTGATTCAGGCTGACTCTAAGTGCAAGTCGGCGTTTCTAATTATTCTTCAAGGATGCCTCGGACTTTATGCAGTTTCGGGCAAAATTACCCCTAATAATCACGAATCAACTTGCGGCGTTTGTCCTTTAATATTCAGGCAAAATGTTGGCTCTGAAATTCATCGCCATTTGCGGATTTGTGGATTTTCTGCTGATTTTAAGATGCAAAGATTTTTGCTGGGTGCGACTCATCTCATCATCTGGTGGAAGTCTTGTCATTGGGCGTATTTTGAGTGGATGGCATGTTTTTGTGGAGGCTCCAGGAACACACGGCTGCACCTAAAGATGGAATCTTCAATTTGCCGCCGATTGCATGGGAGCACCATACTTAGCCTTCGCACACGTGGCCGGACCTATGCAAGACGGGAACTTCATAGGGAGTTGCGTCGTATTAGTATTAGACCAAGGCGTGTTATTCGCATCTTGTACGAGTCGGCATTAGATCGCTCTGCAAAAGTCCACCCAGAAATGACCACATTTTGCGGATAATGTTAATTACTAACAGCAGAGAGCTTTTTATCATCGGGACGCCAAGCAGTTGCAGAAAATTATTGATATGGGAGTGCAAAAAGGAAAGATATGCAGACAAAACTTCTTAACATAAATTCTAGTTTAGTGGCGTACGGACTGGAGTGTGGAACCTCTTAAAAATGAAATTTCATATACATATATATAATATGCATAAATTATAGAATATATACCACTAATTGGGGTCTTCGACTAAAGCGTTCCATAATAACTTCATAAATAACATTAAAGATTGTTTCGTTGTTTACCAACGTCAAACATTTTGTATCTCATTCACTTTTTCACTTCGTAATGCCCATATTCCCACTGTAGCAAAATTCCACATATTAATGTTTAAACTGGACAGGTAAATAAACGTGCTTGCAACCGACTACAGTTCAATTGAGGTCTGTTGACTCCTGCCATTAGAGACTATTTACGAAACTGACTACTCATATGACTACTCATATGTTCCTCTGAGTTGTAAGCTTAAATATGCCTCCTTTTCGAATAGGCGCCACATCCAGTTAGGCTAGCTGTTGAAAATAATGCATCACTCTAGCACACGTCCGATATATATATATATATCATGAATTCGAAACAATTCGTCGCAGGGCATTTCATCAATGGCTGCCTTTCTAAATAATGTGGGGGCAAAGTAGCTGACTGGTTAGAGCTCTTAACTTGAAACGCTAAGAGTACAGGTTCCAGCCTCGAACCAGGCACGGCTAGATTGTGCAGGTCGTTAGCATACAACTGCTTAGCATCATAGATGCTCTGTCGCGTGGTCGAGTGTGCACTTCTGAGCTTTGATAGGAGGACAATATCAAATGAAGTTGTATTTATATTAGTATTTTGTATTAAATTCACAACACAACAAATTCATAAGTTCCAGCTTTTGCTTGCTGGCATTGAAGTGAAGTTTATTATTTTATGAATAACGATTTTCTTACGCTTGTTATTTTACATATGTTATTACAAAACACTGGGTTATAAAGTTCCATCTATCCAAGTTTCTCGGTTTTCAAAATTTATGTGGAGAAGCGAGTCAAATTACAGGTCTAACAGATGTGTAGCCCATAAAACTGAACAAAACAATAAGTTTGCAAGAATTAATAAAGAATTACTTTACCAGGGAAAATGCACAGGATTGCAATGACTCCGGAAAGCGCTTGGAAACCGATTCTCCTGCTGACCGCCATCTTGTCTAATGCAGACTCTTCTTCCCACTGCAGCCTTAATAGCGTGTCCTCCTCAGCTCATAGGTTTCTTTATATATACTGAATTCCAGACAAAGACAAAGTAAACTCTATACCAAGCAAATAGTTACGACCTGTTTAGAGCGTCTGTTTAATGCTCAGTTTGTATGTTCAGGCGGGGCCATTGACACCACACATATAGCTGTCTTGGCCAATAGCGGTTTTCTATAACCCAATAGGTTATTATTTTCAAGATACCCTCTTCAATGAATTCTCATCTCATACACAACACACCGACTACTTTATAACTCATCGATTATAGATCTCTAAAAAGGCCCCTAAAATTGGTTACGGTCACTAGCTGGGTGTATACCTCTATAAAAAATGTATATATATAATTATATGTCATAGCAACCGAGCATATATGCTCTTATCTACAATTGTGTCACCTCTGTATGAATCTATGCGACGTTTCATTTATTTGTTTAATATGCATATTCCTTCCAAAGACTAATCGATCTTTGCCCGAAGGCTTTCATAGACAAAGGATAATGACTATAAAAAATTTCTCAAGTTACACGCATTCTTCTAGAAACTGAAAATCCCGACAATTATTGGCGTAAGGTAGCCAATATATCTGGCTTCCACGTGACAACGTTTCCTTAGCAAAATGGAACAGTATGTATTTACACAGTCGACTCGTGTTCTTTGTAATGAGTTTTCATGCAGTGCCGGAAGACATTTAACTGGAGATATACAGTTTGTTTACCTTCACCTACATTCTGGTGAAATTGTGCTTAAACCAGGCGCTTGCGGTCGTGATACTATTAACCTCTGCCACATTAACATCTATTCCATACGTCAGAAGTCCTTTTATCTTGAAAACTGCACATTGAATCACCCGATAGACAGTCTTGCTCTGAATAAAACTTGTGTATTTGAAATGCAGTAGGGTTGCTCAATTAAAAACATTCGTAGTAGAGGCTAATAAATTTCATCCACGTATCATACATATGATAAGGCTTGCGTCTTAATCAAAACGTGACGGCCTTAAATTACACGAGTGTGAATATACATGTAAAGACCTGTTTTCCTGAATACTTTCATAGGCCTAACTGTCTGTGGATCTCAAGTATTTGTGTAACGGAACCAAACGTATTTACACAATTTACTTTAAAATGTAAAAGAATTATACGATCAATATAACAGAATTATCCAAGTAATTATAATTATAACAACCATTCACAACTGGTTAATCTGCAATGCATTTGCTTCTTCACCAGAAACTTAATAGCCAAATGAAATTTGAACCCCAACTTTTTCAGGTGTATTTCCAAGTCATACCTATGTCGTTTAGGTTTTACTACGCTTGTTTTTTGCTATCCTCTGTCATGAACAAATAAATATATTTTTAAAACTTTTAGCCAGGTAGATTGCATAGATAACTCTAAGGCTTTCACAATTAAGACTATATGAAATTGTATGAAAGCTGGCAGATAATACAATGGAATAGGAACAGGATATCAAACAGGTATGATGAAGAAGACAGGTGCATATCCTACCGGTAGCATACCTTTTCAATCTTCAGAACGAAAGTAAATAACGCATAAGCTTTACTTTAAAAACTCTGCAACAGTTCAGTTTCATTTTAACTGATTTTAAATATGCACAGAGGTTCGTACTAAAAATAACTTTCCAGTACACTACAACTATGGGCCATGTTGTTGAACGAGACGCCATATTTCGAAACCAACAGCTGACTGACGAACGCCGTATTGCATGGCGTCTGTGTTCAATGGACAGCACATTTCATCCGGTCCGCCATGTTGAAATCCGTCGCAGAATTCCTTCTGTCGTGTACAGAGACGAGCGCATGCTATTCGTGAGCGAACTTTACGAATGCAACCGACAAGTGACGAGATCTTCGTGTCATTCTCATAGACACGGAATACGAACTCGCGTGATTCCAATCCGTAGAGGATTGCATCTGGGATGACTGTCGTTGAATCTTTCAATTCCGATTGGTTGACAGTTGATGAGGCTGAAAAAGTCGACCACAAAAGAAGGCTATGAAGATAATTATACTTTGAAATGACATGAGCAGCGATAACTAAACAGCCTGCTCTTGATTTGGAAAAAACCACTTGACAATTGCACTGGATAATGAACGGTAGCACATCTCAGCTTCCGAAGTTACCGATCGTGCTTTCACAGAGACCCAATATCTACATACTGTCTTTTTAGTTAGTTTGATAGCTTTCGGGCTCGTCTACAGCCTAGATGTTTTGACCGATTTTTGCATAATATGACTCATTCGATGCCACATGGTGTAGACATGTGCTAATGTTTGACTTTAGCTTTAAGAAAGGTAAATAATGTGCCATTAACGCAGAAGCATGAGAACTGCATTATTATATCCCCTGTCACCAATTTTGGATCGATTTTCAAAAACGTTTGCAATAAACGATGCAGCAACGCTGGGCCAGTTAAAGGACATTGCAGAATTGGAGTAAAACTTTATTTATTGCAAAGAAATATGATCATAAATTTGACCTAAAGTCTGCCTATTAAGATAATATTTAAAATATTATTAAGCAGATGCCAATAGCGGATGCCCGTGCCGATCGCCTTTAACTTCACAACATATTATCGATCACGCTTAGGCCTCTGCATCCTGCCATACAGATGTGTGTTAGATGAGTGTAGTCGAGATTTGATTAGATTAGACCTTCGTAAAAAACTGGAAGAGTAATATGTTCAGAATTATTCAACTTCGTTCATTTATCCATTTTGTGTTGATTTAGTATTTACTGTTTTCACGCTGAGATACAGAATTAATGATGCCTTGAGAAATAATTATGTTTCCGCAAGCTATGCATACAATGTAGAAATGCATCCACCTACTGTGATAGTAAGACAATAAATATTAATGTAAAAGTTGAACAGTTCAACATCGAGTGTTTCAAAACAATACAAATGACGCATGTAAAACAGCAAATATTAAATGCTGACACACTTTACGCTTAACAGCTGAGGCAACATAAGGTTTGAAAAGAATTGACCTTTAATAGGCTATTTGCTGCTTTAAATGTGTTATTTGTATGCTGTTGCCGTAAGCACTCATCCTAAATCACTAATTTAAATATGAATAAACTACCAAGACTACAGTAGATAACTAATAAGGCAAAGAAATTGAACAATGCATAGAATTTAACCCCCTATCGCTAAATAGATCTATTTGAGACTAGATTATGCTGATGACCCTAATATATGGTTTTTTGTTCTTCATATGCTGCTAGCTGCTTAGTCTTTTGATAAAATCAAAACATCATCTGTAGGTAAAATTAAGATATCTGCTTAGGGCGTCGTAGGCAGTCGAGGCCTGGTTAAAGTCAAACTATCTCCGTTTGAACCTTGGTAGGACTCAGTTCTTCTGGCTTGATAGCCGTGTCCAACTCTCCATGATTGACCTGACCAGTCTATACATGCTCTTCCCTCATGTCTCCTTCTCCTCTTCAGTCCGTGACCTGGGAGTGACTCTGGATCAGAAGCTTACACTGTTGCAGCATGTGAAGAGTGTTTCTCAAACGTGCTTTTATCAACTGCGCCAGATATACACTATACGCCGTTCCATCACGACCCAGGCTACAACCACTCTGATTCATGCATTCATGCTCGAACAGCCACGGCTCAACGCAGAAGTCTTGCTGTGGCTGGCCCTAGATCTTGGAACTGCCTGTCTGGTGACCTGCGACATGAACTGCTCAGCCTTTCTCCCCCTCTCTTCCGCAAGCGCTTGAAGATCTACTTGTTCTCCAGTGGTTCTGGGTCGTCAGGCTGGGAGCGCCTCTGATGAGTATACCGTGAAGTGGCGTTTTATAAATTTTTTATTACGATTACGCTTACGATCTGCTATCCTTTTTCATTTTGATCGCGGATTCTTTTGGAGGAAATTCTCATTTATAAGGCTATGAAAATGACTCATAATTGGTTGATAGCAAAATCGAGTGATAGACTTACTCTAGAAGAGAAGAAGAGAAGAAGAAGACTTAATCTGTTATGAAAAATATCGACCTTTGAGAAATTAACGATTTAAATGAATTAAGTTATGTTTAACAATATGAGCCAAACTATGTTGTTGAGTAAAGAATCAAAATTGTGTTCATCTCTATGAACATATTTTTTAAAAGGCAATCAATAATTCTTGTTAAGTGATATTGTCTATTTAAATACTTTTAAAGCTCTACCTTCTTTGTGCGGCAAGTGAAGTCTGCAGTAAAACGTAATCGGAACACCAAATAAATTAAAATATCCAAGCCACTTGGCCCTGGGATTGCACTCTGTACACAAATTCAAGTTGCATGTTGTTGCCAACGTTTGTTGTATGAACAGATCTCCAACGGGACCAGGACTCCACCTAGAATCATCAAAAGTGGCACGCGTCCATCCCATCGGTGGAGCAGACCTGGTACACTTCCAGCTGGCATCAGATACAACAGAAGTATTGGCAACAAAGCCAATCATAGCCGATGGTTCAGATATCGAAAGTAGGCCCTTGGATCTTGCACTGACCGACAAAGCGATGACTTTAGCCATTGGGGGAACATCGACCGAATAAACTGTCGGCCACTTTGTGTACTGGGGAAGTCCAGCTACTGACGATCCGTCCACTGCGACTGAGATGCTGTTGTCGCAGGCTGCGAACATAAACTTTGTTGCTTCAAGAAAGGCATAAGCTAGACCTTGGAAACAGTAAAAACAAAAAAATTAATCAACAAGTTGTTGTTTACTCGGCTTTAACCATAAAAATAAACATACAGATAGCTGACAGCCTACCGTAGGATAGCTTCAGTTGAAAATATTTTAAAAGTATATCTTGTATGTGGAAATTTTTTATGTTTGCATAGAAGACAGGCTAATGTACGCAATATACAACTTTTCTGTTATATGTCAGTTAACTAAACGTGTAACGTGTAGTTAGATTTTAAAAGTCGCATTATGTGTCATAGGTTCATATTTTCAAATTTAATATGTATTTTATTGCAATATGGTTTTACTATTTGGTGCATCTACTTTCTACAGAAGCACGGCGCCCGCTCTGATATTTTGCGTTTTAAGTTTAAAAACCAGAGGCTTCTTGCAAAGTGCAACATCTTTAGAACACTTATTTGTAAATATTTCATAAAGATATGCCTATGAGTGATGTTAACAACAGTACATTTCAACGGTATGAATCTTATGAGTTCACATTACGAACATTGTCAAATTTGTATCTTTCTTAATACATGAAAGTAAGTCATCTTTCACAAATCTCATACTTCCATACATATTGATATCTAAAACGAATATTGAAATATTACCATTGACTGAACACAATATTAAAAGAATTCGAAAGCTAGTTCGAAAGGCTATTTTGTCATACGCCATTTTGTTTCCTTATCAAATTCACTGTCACAAGACTCACAACTAAAGTAGGTTGAACTGTGCTGAGCGCCTTCCTTATGCAATCTCCTGTTATATACGCAGTTTAAGGGACACTGTACGCACGCGCACGCTTCTTCCGGAATCACATCAGTATCAGTTGGCACGCCTAGCAGTAGCTTTGCCTTAGATCACATTAACTAATAGACGTTGCGAAAGGACTTCCACAGAAATCAATGCTCGTATAGCGAACATTTATTGATTCCAGCGCTTTAATGGATCGTGTAATATGGTCACTTAAAGTCGAGGTAATCACACAACTGTTCATTTGAATAATTCTGCTAGTTCAGCCAATATAGCTGAAAGGATTCGACACGCATCGTCAGTGATGAGGCAACTGATGCAGTCTAATTTTGCGAAGAGCACTCACTCACTCGATACAAAGCAGATCGATCACTTTCCATCTCAAGATTATAGAACTACGTGTGCCAGAAGAGTGACAAGTGAATCGTGTCCATACCATGTAAAGAAGTAAATCAAACTGGTCTGAGGTTGGGCTGCGGGCCATTAGTTTACTTCTTGTTCAAAACATCAACGGAGTCTACGTAAGAAGCCACGCTACCTGTTTACCACTATGCATGTCTAGCACATAATCACATGCAACCACAATTTCTATCCTATTTCTGATATGCTCGGACCTAAAGAGATAATGTAGGCTATGTCATGAAGGTTCGAGCCACGTCAGTCAGCTAAAAGATGACACGTGTAGAAATTCTGGGCCGAACTGATTGTAGTTTAGTCACACTAGGATGGCGACCTATTTTTTCAACGGTGCTCTCTTCTTTGATTGATTACAGAAAGTGAAGGTCGCTTGACAGAGATGCATACAAAATGTCCAGTACTTTTGCTGGTGTATGTGTATGTACGCTTGTATACGTGTCCATGTATACATGCATATATGTTTGCATGCATGTTAGTGTATGTCTGTGTGCATGTATGCATGTAAGTATGTATGTATGTATACATATACATGTACAAAGCGCCTTTGAGAACTTCCCAACTAAGGTCTACATGGACGGAGAGCGCAGGGACAGCATGCTGTTCGATTGATCAATCCGTTAAGTCGCCCAGCACTTAAGAGATTGTTGTTTTAGGCTGATATAATGGCAAACGTGTTTGTTCTCTTCTACTGCAACACTGCAAAAGACGAGATAAGACAAAGACAAGAAGATCCTGCGGTGTTTCTTTAATTTCAAGTTGCGCTACCGTCTGTGCTACAAATTCGTATAATTCTTATGAAAAGACTCGGTAGATTGCAAACCCATTAAATATGTCAATATGCAGGAAACAAACTGTAATTAACAAAGTCAATACATATGCATAATATAGGTCTACGTACATTTAATGTTTATGCTGACTTGCAAAACGCGTAACGGTCTTAAAGTAGTCGCCATTTTTAAACCGGTTGCAGTCTGAGGCACGGAGTTTGCGTTCACTGCGAACTCCAAATCATCCGGTCCACAATGTTCAAACCCTTCGCAGGTTTCCTGTTGTGTACAGCTCCGAGCCCTTGTTATTGGTGAGCAAATTTAAAGAACAGGATCGACAAATGCGGGAACTTTGAGTCATTCTCGTCGACCCTGAGAACGAATGCTGGTGATTTGCTATGGGGTCTGGTCGTTTCAGGGCCGGCAGTTTCCTGTTCCGCGAATAGTAGGCCCCTACAACTAAAAGAATACAACAATCAAAATTATAACGATAACCGGTATACAAGCTTTGAGATTTGAGAATTTCCTAACCTATTTTGAGATGAAAACATATTCTTGCTTTTCATCAGAATAGAGGTTACAGGTGTCTTAGGAATTATCCTTCGAGACTTTAATTGATACTTCACTGTTTAAGCTGGGTTTCTTGCACTCTCTTTTTTCTTTCTTTCTTTCTGTCTCCGCAGTACATTAGATTCAGATTTACTTATCTTGCACGAGTAATAAATGCAATAAATAATAAATAAATACGGCAACTGCAGTGCAAAAAACGATTTATAGAGTTTATTTAAACGATTTATTCTGAGAACTGTGTAATTAAAAACAAAGCATTTGCGCTACCTTCCCAGCCGAGTGAACCTTGTGGTGGAATGTGACAGGAATTATCATGCTTTGACCAGCGACGCATCTAAACCAGAATCCGGATTCCACGATGAAGAGTTAAAGCTGACTAACGTCCATCCAGTCGTTGGAAAAGACTTCGTACATTTCCACCTTGCTTCTGACATATTCGCCACAAAACCAATCAACTCTGACGGGGCAGGAACAGAAAATGCTTTTACATCTGGCACTTATTATCACCAGATATATTACTTTACCCATCGACAGAATGTCAACTGAATAAGCATTTGGTCATACAGAGGACTGAGGGGCAGTCCTGTCGCCCGCCGACACTCAGCCTACGAAGACTGGGATGATGTTATCGTAGGCAACCGATATCAGCTTCTGCGCACCAAGAAAAGCTTCGCTACGATCTGGAAATGAATACAAGAAATAACGATTACATTTCGTTAATGTAATAAAAGTCAAAAAAATTTCACTGCCCCTCACAGAAGCTGCATCACCGTGTGACACGATAGACAATTGGTTGGAGCGCTCGCCTTGCAATGCGAAGTGTGAGGGTTCGAGGCTCCCGTGATACGGTTACTGATTAGGAAACTGATTAGGGACCTTGAGCGAGTCTTTCACACACAGTCGTTCAGCGCTATCGTTTGATGTTTTGTCATTAGGTAGTGGTGAAATGATAAATAAGGATGACAAGGTTATTTACCGATGCTTAGTCAAAATAAATCTGCAAGATACAGGTTGTTGGAACAGTTTCAGTGCAATGGTCGAAATTCAGAGAGGTCACGCAAAGACAATGAGTGATTTGGCTACGGCAGAAAATGTTTATGGTGTTGTGGATGTTTGAAGGATGGTGAAACAACAGAGTTGTTGCAGCGTATACTAAGGAACGGTTACAGAATTTAAAGAAGTTAGTGGAGGACAAAAAAGTGACTGGAGGACTCAAAGAAGAAAGATTTTTAACAAATGTTTTTCTTCAAAATTACTGAGCTCCGCAAAATCCTGATTTACTTAAGAAATGTATCCTATACTAAGTCCATCTGAATTATACACGTTATAAGTTCCGAAAACGCTCAAGCTAAGCCGTCGCTAATTGTTAATGCATGCTTATCCAGCATTTCCAGATGGTATCGGCTAATGTGGAAATCTCTGTAGGCTATTTTGTTAGGATATCTCTCTTTCTCTCTCAGATAAGGGGTAAACTCATCTAGATGCGAAGTCATGCTTTCTTTTATTAGAGCCATTGACAAATTTACAAGATTGCGACTTAAAAGAAGCTTAACGTGTTTGTTGAACTGTTTGTGGCGTATCATTTCGGATCTTCAGTGAAGACTGCTCCAAAAGAATGGTACGATGTCCGAGAAAACAGGGTGTGCGTGAACCGCTGTACGAAAATGATAGATCAACAGCTGCAAAGCGGAGTGTTCGTTAAATCTGCTGGCCTAAAACACGGAACACTGACCGCAATGACTATCAAATCACACAAAAAGAAGACTATGTTAATGTACCAAGTGAATGTAATTCTGTTCTCAACAAGAAGCCAATACAGCGTCTGTCGAATATATTTTGAAACATGAGAGAATATTTTAAACATATTTCTGTCGGTATAGTTTAGGACAGCATATTTGAATTTCTACAGGTCTGCAAGGACGAAGTTGTAGTAGTTCACTTGCCTCAGGATGAAAAAAGTGGACTGTGGCTACCGCGTTGTCAAACGATACACTTCACCTTGTTACCTTAATACAGTGCAATAGAACACCGCATTTCTAGTGGGCCACGTACATCCATAGTGAACTACAACGCATTTTAAAGCTATTTGGTGAGGCAGTCGCTCGCTTAAACACTTACGTGCGATTAGTTTTTTTGCAGAGCTACGTACTTCCAGGGAGCCCGGCCCATATAGCAGTATGCATTTATGTCTTTCAGTAATTCTTCTTCTTTCAGGACTCATGTCGTACAACAATGGATGCTCTTGAATGAATCCAAAATTAGTTTCTAATTACGGGAATATAAAAAAAAATTGAACAAATTTAAATGCCTAAATTCGGTATACTCAGATTATTCCAAAGCCTCGTAGCATCTGGATTTTGATTTCTAAGCTAACTTTTATTTCGTTTAGCTTATCAACTCAGAAAGTAATTCTATTGATGCAGTACTACTACAATCTGGAAAATTATAAATCGCGTTTATTTCTTTGTCCTGATTGTCTTAAACCGTGGTCCCCAGCTGTCTTATACTGCAACATCCCTGCTTAATGACATTTCAAAGGTGAACAAGATCAAATTTAAAGACTAAATTTCGGGAGAAGTAGCTGAAAGTTCCAGTATGCATGTGTGTATCTCCGACTGTTAATTCATTATATAGTTTCAATATAACAGTAAATGCTGTGCAGAGCTAGACCTACTAGATGTCATGTTTTCCATTTCAGCCATTCGTACTCTGTCCACCCGGTGCTAACGGTTCCAGATCTACGCAGATGGCATCCTACGAATCTCTTGCTCGCACGCTTCGCAGATGACTCTTGGCAGGAGGTCGCGGGCCGATGCACTCATCTCCACTGTGGGCATTCAACACCTCTCCGAAGATCCTGACTAAAACAGTTTTCGTGGAAAGAATTTTTATATAACTTTTGTCTTATGTTAATGTTGCTATATTAATAGTGATGCCTTTGATAAGTTCTAGCGCCTTAAAGGCGCTATGTAAATGTGCAGCTACATGCACCTATCCATCCATCCATCCATCCATTCATCCATTTATCAATCCATCCAATTAGCCAGCCATCTAGCCAGCCATTCATACATACATACATACATACATACATACATACATACATACATACATACATACATACATACGTACACATATACATACACACATGCATACATGCATACATACATACATACATACATACATACATACATACATACGTACACATATACATACACATATGCATACATACATACATACATACATACATACATACATACATACATACATACATACATACATACATACTTGGTCAATTAAGTTACATATAATGAAGAAAGAGTACCGTATAGAAAACTGTCATTATATTGAGCAGCATCTATAGTGGGTTGTGAGGGATCCAACTGCTCTAAATAAAACATGAACTTTTTGACGTCATCAAATCAATTTGAAGCGAAGAATATGTCTTCGGCTTGCACAATGATCCTCGAGTTACAAATAGAATGCCGAAAGAGATCGATAGACAAGCAGACAAACAGACAGACAATCAGACAGATAGAGGCTACACATGTCCTGAAACAGCGATGTGAATGAACCTTACAATAGCTGCCAAACATGTTTTCAAGGCCGATAGACGTCCATATCCACAGGAGCAGAATTTCCTGCTCAAGAATTGATTCGTTTATCGGTAAGACACTCAGCTAACGCTTCACAATCAAGTTTACAATAGCAATCTGAAGATTCCTAAGTGGTATAATATCTTCTTAGTAAGTGTTTTAGTGCAAAGCGGAACCTTTTTGTTCCTGGTCTAAGTCGATGCTCGCCGACCTTTAGAGGCGACTGCTGCAAAAAATCCATTCCTTGAGGCGTTATTACATCGATCGATAGGTCTCAATTAGCGTCCCGCAATAGCCTGTAACCGGCTGGAGTAGTTGTCGGTTGGGCAGTCTGTCTGTTTTTGTGTGAATAGAGTAGATGTCGAAAAAATGTACAACCTATGGGTCTAGAAATAGTCTAGCCAGAGAACTGAACTCGAGCCGCATACGTTAGATAAATAGAATTTTGAGGAAAACACAATCAACACTTATAGTTTTTAGCGATTCATTGTCCGAAGAGTTTCATCCTTGTGTTCGGCTTAAATACCGCATTTAAGCACACTTTATATTTATTTGTTTAACGTTTAGAAATTGCTCCAATATCAGCCATGTGCATTCAGAGGCAACTTAACGAAAGTTTCACGTTTTACGTCCCTCTTTAGTTTTCTGTATAAAACTAAGGAAGAACGTACAACGTGTTGTTCTTGCAAATTGTAATGCTTCACTAGATCATCATATGGAAGAATAAGAAACTCATTAAAAATAATAAACTTCGAATCTCTATTTCTACCCAACACACGTAATACAGTGCAGTAATTAGCTGCAAAATGCAATTATGCCACGATAACAAAATTATGCAAATAATAATATTGTAATCCAAAGTTTTAAAATGTGCGGGTTCTAAATCAGCACCTTTCAGAGCTGAATTGTTGGCGTATCTGCCGTGCAAATAGTCAACAGCACTCACTATGTAGCCTCATAAATTTCCAGTGCTATGAGACTAAAATCCGAGAGGCTCAGGTAAAAAGTCACAACAGTATCAATGTGTCACGACGTTATTGAGGAATCTAAAGCACCATTACGAGATGGGTGAAGATGCACAGACAGTGATAAATGAAAAGTATGGGCATATTCGCATACAATTGATTAAGAATTCAAGATAATCAGTGGTATAGGGTCTGCCTTCGGACTCGCAGAAGCTTCAGTTTGGGGCACAGATCTGCAAAAGAGGAATCCCGCTATAAGTGGATTTCGCACAGTTCCAGAAAGAGCACTTTCTCAAAAATTCTGACTGAGTGAAACCTACCGACTTCCGTGCTTCTATGGCTTTAAATTATATCCGTATGAGTTTAAATATCAAAAACAATAATTTATAACACGTGCTGAGTCACTCAATACAATTAATTATTATAACATATTCCATTTATTGTATTTTGTAAGAATGATTTTCAAGCCACGTGATTTATGTCTGCATGGAGGTTGAGACTAACAGACAAACTGTTAGCTATAGCGTATCGTGCACGGCTACCCGTGTCTCATATTAAACAGACTAGAAGTGCAAGACATCTTTCCATTATAAGCAATAAAACAATCTTCAACACGACAATAGGGGCAACGTTTTGAATTAACTCTGGTGATCTGGTTCTTCGTTGTACACTCCATTAAGTGGGACTACGAATCGATAGTTGTCACTGTATAAGACGGTCAACAACACGCGTTGGCTGACATGATTTCTTCACATGTGAAACTGTTGATAGGCTGATCGCAAAGACTGTTTTACAAAGCACTGTTCTACAAGAGAATCGCCGCTTACATACACCACTTTTACTAGAGATTGATGAGCGAGGAGTTAAAGAATTAAACTTCCACCTGAGCCTAACTACTTTCTAGCCAAAGAAGTAAACATGTTCAAAATTCGAAACAGTTTACGCTGTATTATGCTTCCATGTGTGCTAATTGCTTTAGGTAAGTTTTATGATATATATATATTCATTAGTTCATGTTTGCCCATTCTATTAATCATCATCATCATCATCCCCACCACCACCAACACCACCAACACCACCACCACCACCACCACCACCAACACCACCACCACCAACACCAACACCACCACCAACACCACCACCAACATCGTAATCACCGTGATCGTCGTCGTCATTGTCCTCGTTATTATCATCATCATCACTATCATCAGCCTCATTATTATCATCATCATTGTCGTCATCACTTTAGTCGTCCTCATCGTTATCATCATCATTATGATTATCCTTCTCTTCATGTCACCAATGTGATCATCATCAGTATATTTATTATCATCATAATCATCGACATCACTATCATCGTTGTTATTATTATCATTGCCATCGTTGTCGTCGTCATCGTTATCATCATCGTTATTATCATCATCATCATCATCCCCGTCATCATCATTTGTTACAAAATAGAGAGCCTTTTGACATGCAAAGTTTTAAGATTTTGCAAAAGTATAAAATTTCCAGTTTACAACCTAAGACAAGACGTGACATCTCCTACATACACCACTGTGGGTGGCTTATTTAAATATCTGCAGGGCAGGCGAATGAGGTCGACTTTTCGTTGATCGGAGCTTTCGGTTGCTCCCTGGACGTCTACGCAGATGGCAAACTCGTCGCCAGTCTGACGACGGTTTATCAGCAAATCTATGTCGTTAGAATCCCCGTAAACTACACAACGGTGGCTGTGCGGATGGTTCCACACGACACCTACGCCGCCTTGTTCATGGGATTTACCAGCGACCTCCGACTTGTGACGGACTGGGCGTGGAAATCCACCACGACCACCCCGGCTTCCGATTGGATGGATCCTGATTTCAACGATGCATCCTGGAGAATGACGTTAGCCTTACCGAACAATTTCGTCTATTCGAGCTATTTCTCACACAAGTCAATCCCACCGTGTACCAACTGCAATCCATCGGCTAACTGGTTTTGCTCTGGAGCGAATGGAGCACCACCGTTCTACTACACACAAGAAGCGGAAACAACGTATTATAGATCACCAACACCCCGTAAGATTCTCTTTCACGCATACCATAAGCATTATCATACACATTTATACATACACATATAAACTATGTATGTATGCAATTATGCATGCATACATATTTGTTTGCAATATATTAATGCATGATGGTGGGGTTGGTTATTTGGTTGGTAGACAATTAATGCATTATACAAAGTCCAGGTGAGTATAATGAATGACGCCGAGTAGAATGAAATGCTCAAAGCACACGGTTCATAGAAACAGGCAAACATAATGGGCTATACTTTCTTTTCGGGTTATATAATTAACTTTTTTGGTATAAATTTACATTCTGATCCATATACAAGGTAAGGACTTTAGCTGTTTGTCATTTAGGATTGGTTGATTTAAATCCAGGATATACTCTTTTATAGCTAAACTGACGGTGCCTGTGACAATCCCGATATCCCGAACGACCGCGAAAAATCCATCGAAACCTGCCACGCATTACAAACTACTTGCCTCTGGTGTCAAGATATCAGGTGCTTCAGAATGCTTTACTGGGCTTCGTTCGCAAATCGCCTGCGCTCAGAAATGCACAAGCAAGTGGCCAACATGCGCCGGATTTCAATATACATTTGGTGAAACACTCGAGTGTTGTCTTCTTGATTCCTTGATCATGAATAACGGAAATCACCAACAAGTAGCTGGCTACAGTGTCTGGAGAGCTAAAACAGACGATAACGCATAAATGACAAGCAATATTTACATATCCAAGCGCATTGGCTGCTTTTTCAGCGCTGAGTATCTAAGCAAGCACATTGCCTGTTCATTCTGCTTTGGAATTTTCGATAAAACACAACTATGTCTAGTTAACTAAATGCATGCTTTTTAAAGGTCTGCACACATTCTTAGTATGAATCGATCTTGAAGAGAGAGGACTATCGTTAGAAAAGAGATTCGAACTTAGAATTTTGTCGTGTAATTATAATTCTGTCATGTAATAATGTCTGTAGCCTATTAGCAATGTTTGTGAATTCAGTCATAAATGTCTTGAAATTCGGTATAGCTCGTTCATTAGTCTGATAGTTACAGGATGGTCAAAACTGTAGCTAAAGACAAACTCAGACTTATTTTCAGTAGGCGATTTTTGTTGATCATATCAGTCTAGTTAGCACACATCCAACATAATATTTGACTACAACACAAGTGGATAATAACGATCATAGCATGCAGTGGACAATGATAGTACATGCTCGTTAACAAGTTACCGATCTTTTCAATGTAAATATGTCTTATGCACAAGGCACTATGCAGTGTCGCATGAAACACAACCAGAGTATTGAATGTTCAGAACATTAGTCACTGAGATATAGCGGCAGCCTGCTAATATTGAGAAAGTTGTTCTTTCAGGTAGAGTATGTGGTAGGTGTTCTCTGAATGAATTCGTTGAAGGTCTTGTGTCGAGGTTAAATTAAATGAATGACCGAGGGGTACTGACGTTTAGCCATGCGATTATTTAACAGTATTTTAGACGCAGTTATTTGCTAACAGAACATTTTGATAACATTCCCACAAGATCTATCAGAAGAACTCCTACTTCTACTTGACCTTATAATAACAGAGACGTATCGTCACTTTGAAGTGTATGTAACCATTGACTATCGACATTGTGCCATGGTGGGCTATAGCCATACAATCAACGAAATGCATTCGGAGAACACCTACCACATACTCGTTACCTGAAAAGAACATCTTTCTCATACACTTAATGATGTATGTATGGGCCATTTATATAGCGCTATCACGATCCTGTCACACACGTTGTTCCAAAACGTTCTGCAATCTTAGCGTCCAGTGAGCTTATCCTCTCCGTTCATAGTTAAGTGTCAGTGATTCCGATGACCAGATGCTGAGAAAGAAGTAATCTATACCAAAATCAGTTTACGCATAAATCTAGAAATAGTAATCTAAAGTACAGGAGCTGGAACACTCCAAAAACAAGGACAGGGGCTATACAACCCCGAAAACAAAAGCAGACTCAGGACCATCCAAAACAAGTACGGGTTCTATATCGCCCCAAAACAAGTTAAGGTTTCAAATGGCACAAAATAAATAAGCTCAAAGGTGTTGAACTAAAGTTAAAGTTGAGTTCTCGAACATTCAGCCATGGATATGAAGTGGCAGCGGCTTCATTTTCTTAGCCTCCGTATATGAGAGTGGGTGGCAGGTCCTCTCCCTCGCCGCTGTTCTTTCCACTAGCAGTGTACAGTCAGTGTACTCGTCCATTATTCAATTCGCTAGGGGGCGCAAGTGAAGCAGAATCATTTTTCTTGTACTAGGCAGCGGCAATGCCCGCCGACGCTAGAGGGCTGCTCATGCTCACCCCGTCCGCCGTACAGACAATGAGCAACGACGACTGGATTCGAAGATCAAACCGAACATGAAGCAGAGATGCTGACAACGGTATAACCTGACAACCAGAATCGAAGATCGATTGACTCGACCGCCGTCAGACCATTTCGTCCTTGATTAGGTTATTGAAAACATTCTTGGCAAATTTTAATAATAGATTTAATAATAATAATAATAATAATAATAATAGCAATAATAATAATAATCATCATAATTCTTATAATAATAATAATTATTATTATTATTATGAATTATTATTATTACTATTAATATAATTATAATTATATTATATTATTATTATCATTATCATTCTTATTATTAATATTATTATTATATTATATTATATTATATTATTATTATTATTATTATTATTATTATTATTATTATCATCATCATCATCATCATCATGTTTATTATTATTATTATTATTACTATTATTATTATTATTATTATTATTATTATTATTATTATTATTATTATTAATGTTATTATTAATGTTGGGTTATTGCTAATTTCCCCTTTCCATCTTACAGTTTCGCAAAACTAATGCGTAGATACAAAACACAGCTAACAATCTATAATAAGCAGAGTGTAACACTTTATAGTTTTCTATTGTGGTCTCAAGCAGATCATTTATCAATCCACTCTTCGCCCATTGTTGCAGTTGTCTTTTCCATTAGCCTTCGATCGTCAAGTGTTGTCGAGTGCTTGCAACGAAGAATGGCACTTAGTTAGAGCAACAATGCAAAAGCACGGACGCTCAGACACACACACAGAGCACAAGATGTTTGCAGGCATCATGAGCTACCATGAGTTATCGATGATCGACTATGCACATGCCATGCATTGAGTCAGGATTTAATCACTGAGTGGAAAGATGTCCTCGTGTTTTGGTTGTCGATCTACGCAGGAAGTTGTTCTAACTGCGTCGCATGGTACATTTCATAGAAGAATAATTGATGCCCCCGATTAGGTTACATGTTGTCACTAGACAAACACTTTTAATGTTCGCCGTCATGTTCTTTGACCTTCTGTTTCTTCTTTGATCTTATATTCCCCACTTTAGATGCAGTTATCGATGAAGGTTTCAACACGTCACAGATTGTTGATGCATAAAAGCTGAGTAAGCGAAATAAATTGCTGAAAGGGTTGCGGTCGAGTTGCTACAACTTGACCATTTGAGCATCTGTGATACGAAGAATCGAAGTAAATCTGTAACACCTACATCTGAAATAATATTAATATCTTTAAATGATAAATAAATGTAGGCCTACGAGAACCTTAATCAGCCCAGTTCTTTGATAGGTCAATAGAAAACAGTTCATCTGACACAACAAAGTTAAGAGAATAAAATAAATCTTAGGGTCAACTTTAGGTGTGAAATGGTAACTTACATTTCCGCAGCAGTCGTCCTTGCTTCAATCGTGATTCGTGGTAAGTAAAATAGAGTGTATGTTCAGCAAGTGGTTTCTCTACTTTCTTGAAAAAGTATTGCTAGAGTTTAGACTCCTAGATTCTAATAAACGTATTCTTAGAATTTTATGAAGGAAGGTACTGTTACATAGAATGATGTTACTTCATCTATGTAGGATTATTCAATAAAATTACACCATAAACAAAGTCTCAATGCCCAATTTCATTGCTGTGATAAGCCGTTACAGTATTGTCCAAGTTAGTTAGATGCAGAAAAGTTAGAACGGTTAAAGTTTAGTTGAGGAGTTTTTATGGTAACTGAGCATAGGCTCAAGGATCTCCTTTAATCATACTTCACAAGCCAAGGCTTACAACATATTAATATAATCTGAGTAACAGACAGAGCGAGTGTAACATAAATTTGACATAGCATACAGTGTCGCTCATCCCGAGGTTAACATTCGTCTGATTTATTAGAGGTATTTTGATGAATATACTGCCATCAGATTGTGTGAACTGCAGTACTACACATTTTATGAGAATTATTCATGGAATAATCAAGAAATTCTGTTTAAAATGCATGCATGTGTTATAATACGTTGTCATACAATATTATGTTAGTCGTTACAGCCCAACCTCAGCTGTCGATAATCGGGGCGTTTGGTTGCGACCTGGATATCTACGCAGATGGAAAGCCGTTGGATGGCTTACCCCCCGGACCAACAGTCTATCAGACTGTTTATAAGATCCAACTACCAGTTTCGTACAAGACTGTTGCATTTGCCATGTTGCCAACGTATCAGGCGGCGATGTTTATGGCTTATTCCGAAGACCTGAGTATTAAGACTAGCGGATCTTGGAAATGCAAGCAAGGTACCGTCAGTAAAACTTGGATGGATCCTTCGTTTGACGATTCCACCTGGAGGAATCCATCTCTGTGGATGCTCCAGATGTTCGACTATAACAAAGCGAATTCTAGGGTCTTTCCTTACTACAATGAAGCAACCTGTCCTATAACAGTTTGCAGCTCAGCTGCCTCGTGGATTGCTTCGATAAACACGAAGTCATCCACTGCCCAGAACATGTACTGTCGATTTACTAAACCTGGTTAGTAAACGCATTGTTTGTTCTCAAGTAATGCTGTTCTCAGACTATTATTATTTTCCCCCGAGGTGATATATGATCCCCAGGATTAAAAAAAGTCAGGAGAAAATGATAAATGATATTATTATTAATATTATCATTATCGTTATCATTATTATTATTATTATCATCGTCGTCGTCGTCATAATCATCATAATTATTAATGCCCGTTTTCTTTAGGTTAGCAAGAATTTGACAATCACGAGCGCACTCTTAGCCGGAACTGTTCCATCATTTACAATGTATGTATGTCTGCATAAAGACACTGAATGGTCTACAGCGTCTTTCAAGCCTCTGACAAAAGCGCTGCTTATCGATTCAATGACTGCAATCCAAGAATTAAGGAAAATCACCAACTGTCGCTTGCTTACGAGCAACCAAATACATGTTCGGCAGTCGATTTAAGGGATTCCATAATTGGTTTACCTGTTTATCATGTCGAATAAATTCATCTAATGCCTTCTATAAAACTCAGAGACACTCCCGCCATAACAACAGAAAAGTTAATTAGCCACCTACTTGTCTACCGTTTTTCTTATCTAATTTTGGCCTAATCTACAGCCATTCATCTAGCGCCGTTAAAGTCATTTATTAATCGATACCAATTGGAAGTGAAACCACAGTCTGCATCTACAATCCTTTAAAATATTCTGACATAAGTCGTCAGCCTGTGAAATCATGACTGGCGAAGGCCGTACATTTTTAAGAACTGAATTTTTTATTCCCTCTGTCACAAGATCTCTTACCGGCCACGTCCAGCTCCACCTGGTGAGATCTTTGGTCATTTTCTTCTAAAAGCCTAGGGTGGTTTTCTTATATCCTCTCATGGATGTGAATTATTCCGTCCGAGTGCTTTCACCTCGAACACAAAACACAGGATATTTGTCGTAATTGGCTTTGCCCTGTACAACCTTTCTTCTCCCCTATTTGTCACTGAAAATAACAATCCTGAAAAATAACACTGAAAATAACACTCCTTATATCATCTGAAAAAAACCTTTGTACTTGCACAGCTAAAGTCATTAGCTTTACTTGCGTGAGGTTACCTTGTAGACGCTATATAAATGCAGCCATCTAATTACAAGCTAGGGTTTATGAATGCTTCGAAGAAGTGCACTAAAATAGCAAAATGTATATATAGCAGCATATTGAAGGGTAACCTGTTTGAGTAGACTTAGGTAACGAAAACACTGTCATATAATTATTGTCATGTCATGAAACGTTGTTCATAAAGTTGTAGGAAATGCGGTACCGAGTGTGACTTCGCCTCCGCAAGTTCAGCAAGACCCTGAAGATTCAGTTAGCGAAACATCCTCCTCTGATCGGCCAGTTTACTATCAGCTCTTAGATGCCGACATGCAGGTGGTTGCAAGCAGCTCAGGTGGCTGCTACATAGGCTCCAGGTCGAAGATCGCCTGTGCTCAGATGTGCACTAGCAGGTGGCCGTTATGCGTGGGATTCCAACACTCACAGAACGACAAGGAATGTTGCCTTATAGATCAACCAACGCTGCTCTTCGAAGATCGTCGTCAGTCGGTCACTGGTTTCAGTCTATGGGAGGCCATAGAAACCGTTTCCATGACTTGAAGTGACAACACTGATCTTAGCGCATCATAACATAACATAAAATGACATAACATAACATTACATTAATTACATAACGTTAATTACTAATTATTTTTAAATTATATTTCAATATGTTTATGCTGCCTGATTGTGGTAAAATAAAGTTTGTATAATATAACACAACATAATATCACATGACACAACTTAACACAACACAATACTACAAAAAACAGCGTGACACACCCTAATACAATATAAGTTAACGTAAATACTCTAACATAAGATATCCCAACATAAGATATCCTAAGATAAGATATCCTAAGATAAGTCCATGACATTATGCTACGCAAGATAGTGACTTGACTTGGCATGACATGATGCATTACGTTTATGACACGCAAACGGCTGATTTACATATATGTATATATGATCTATTTGCTTTTGTTATAGGATAAAAATTATATAGAAAAGAGACACATTTTATATGGCCTTCAATAATTTTCTTGCTGCTATGTTCTGATCAACTGTACGAAACTTTATCAGCGTTTCATCTATACACTCTGCGCCAGTTTAAGGAACACATTTTGCTTTACTAACTGAAAGATTACTTAATAACACATGTATTGAATAGGTGGATATTGAACACTTATTAAATTAATGGTATAGAATTTGTATAACGATATCTAAAAGAACTTAGGAATTAACTTGAATGGAAAGTATGCAACCATGATTAGATAGATCCTCATTCACTGCTCAGAAATTAGATGCTACCTCCTATTAAATTCCTCCTATGCAACCAATACTTAGTGCTTGCGCAGTTTTTCTCTACGTAATGAGATAGTGAATTAAGAAATAATTTAGAAAGTTATTACGTAGGCTACGATTGCACCATATCAATGAATACACAACATTATATATGAATGCTTTAGACAACGAGGGCCTAACTCATGCAACCAATTCAACTCATGTAGCAACAATTACAACTCATGTAGCAACCAATGCAACTCATGTGGCAATCAATGCAACGCATGTAGCAACCAATACAATACAACTCATGTAGCAAATGCAATTTATGTTCGCATACCGATCTCGGCTACATTTCAGAGATCTAAATCTCTGGCTAACATACATATATATAGTCTGTACTCATGGCCCATAAATGGCGTGGCATCCATTCAAATAGACAGCGGTGGTGAAGGATCTCACCCGATCATTTCACTAAAACTGAGCAGGGTCGAGGCCATGAGGTCGCTATAGGAAAACTAGTACATTAGCATTTAATTTTTAGCAGGGCAACCCTAGATAACGGGGTCAATTCGGTTCCTTCAGAGTTTTCCCTTTGACAGCCAATGTTAGGCTTGTGATTGTTTGTACTGTCATCAAACTGTTGTTAATCCATAAAGTTTATTTCAATTCAATTAAGTTCATTTGAGTTGTGGATAGTTTGGTTACATTGGTCGTGTGTAAATGTGCAGATACATATAGGCTATACCAATTGCAACGTAATAAAATATCTGTAATCTGAAAACAAATGTCCCGGACAAATGAGGGTCTGTCGATTACTCGGAACTATGATTTATTAGATTCGCTGAATTAATTGACTTCAGTTAAGCGTAAGGCTGATGAATGAGCACCTACACGCGCTTGGTCTCTGGATCATTTCAAATTAATAACCGTGGCATTACTCTTCTGCTTCATAGAAGAACTAATTAGCATTAACGTGAGTACTGATAATCCAGATTAATTCTGGGCTGCATGCTTGTCGAAAAGCGTCCTTCGATTCAGGAACGTATCAGCACAGATGTTTATGCGTGTGGGAAGGTCCGCCTAGACTTTCAGCCGCCCTAGTAACCAGTTATTAGGGTTTTATGATACCAGCAGCCTAACCCATCTGTGTAAACAACACAAACGTTTTGTTTCAATATCATGTATCAATGGTGCCGCAATAAGCAAGCTGTTATTCATATTTTTGTTATTGAGCTTCCGGGTTAAACTTGAGGTCACTCACCGTGACGAAGGCGCTTGATTGGCGGAGAAGTTGGGACAAATAACTAAAAGATATACAGTAACTAGAAACTGAGTGGCATGCATAGGATAAGATGGATACAGAGGCCAGGCTGATTGAAACAGAAGGTGTGACGGAGCTTCAGATGTGGTAATGTAATGAACCACAATGTAACTTAATATTTATATAGCGTCGTCTTATAAGTACCTCTGAAAGGTATTCCCAGCGAGAATCATGTTAGAGTACGAATGATGCCCAAACTGTCGGAAAAGTCTCCACTGGAATGCTCTCGCACACACGTAGAACCCGGCAAACAGATTCTCCTCCAGTTTGACTCTTGAAAACGTAGGCCTAATTTGAGTTCCTGGTCCGCAATGCACTGAGGATCATGAACAACGGCAGCAGACTGAAGCTTTAGAAACACTGAATTATTTTCACCTACTGGCACTCATTGATGGTAGAAAGTGCAAGTGCAGCGTCCGCACATATCTCTCACGCCCCTTACGCCACCAGGTCAGTGCAGGAAAGGCATTCGGCAGTATCCGGGCTGTCTGTTCGTTGAAGGATGAACTCCTCACAGTGAAAAGTTGACGCAATGCACTCTCAAGACCTCGGCTCACCGCTGCCTCCCAGGATTCTTTTTTTCGGCCGCAATGTAACTTACAGTAATTGTACATGTTTTCTTATAGCAACTGTACGGCTTCGAATTTGCTAATTTTTCGGGTGATCTTCACCACCGCAGATGCAAGTACAAGTAGGTGTATAAGAATATATGATTTCTAGCAAAGGCCAAATGAATGAAATTATATGACATCCTTGAGAGCAATGGGCATAGAAGAAGAAAAACTACGCTTGCTTAGGATGAACGGGTGTACATATCCATATACAAGGATACTGCCATATTAGGCACAGCAGCTGATGCATTTGCTTGAAGATTTTAAAAGCAGATATAGGTATAATTTTGTGTCTGACAATGCAAAATCTAGAAAGTTTTAATTGTGGTCAAAAATAGAATTATTCGTTAGAGATGAAAATGAGCCTTATTCTGGTAAAATAGAAACTGATATTCAGATGAAGCTTAATGAATTCAACTAATCAGTCAGCAGACAATTGAGCATTCCAGTGGAAACATTCAGTAAATGGCACAACTAGGCCTACAATTGTTTTGACAATCGGTAGAGCGAGCTAGGATTTAAACCCTATATCTGCCAGAATGAAGAAATTAATGTTTCAATTACCTTATACTTCAATCAATGTGTCACTGGTCGACTAAAATCTTCTCAAAATGTGCAAATCATGTCCATCCGAAGATCTTGATCTGCCTTTCCTTATCTGAATCTGTGATATAGGGGCCTCATACGGTATGCAGATATACAGATCTTTCAGTGTTCAGTGTAGATTGCATGCGACGCGTGTCGAAACAACTGGACCGAGTTGTTTTTTTAGCAGACCTATCATCAGTGGAGTCTATGCTGAAGCGATGAAAATGACGCGAAATCCTCCAAAACCACAAAATCACGTGCCGCGCTTTACTTACATATAACCCAATTATGTCAAATATTTCGTAACATTTATTTTAAAAGATAGACTAAAAGTCTTGGCTCTCAGCGCTGTGCACCGGATCACACAGAAGAATCCAACTCTTACGCCTGTATATAGTTGGAATAATTCCCCATTCCATCACTCGAAGCGGCCTTGAAACTATTGTTTCCACACCTTAAATATTAACAACAAATCCAACCCCAATTAGGAACATTTTTAAACGTTTGCATTTATAATCCTTCATTTCTTTCCTGAAATGCTTAATGGCGAAATTCATAGGATACTTTAAGTGTTTCTTAGCTCGACACACACACACACATATACAATTGCAGTACGATATATATATATATATCGTATCGTAACTGATAACTTATATAGCGCTTCTGACAGAACGAACTGCTCAGGAGCACTTCCACCATGAGGATCCTGGGGAAATAAGGACATCTTTAAACACGAGCTCATTCAGCTCTGTCTCCAGCAGAACCCCCTGCACTAATCGAATGCGGAAGTTCCTTTCACAAATATGGGCCAATAACAGCAAAAGCCGTTTGCTGCGCAAGGGAGGACTTACACGAAGGACGAATAGATCCAGACGATTTATAGAACTTAGAGGACGGGATAGTATAATATATATGCTTTCAACTTCATGGGAGGCTTCGCCTCTCATCTCCTAACAATGGTTACGCTTTTAGACCCAACTGGGAGCTGCATCCACTTGGTCCGTCTATGCACTTCCTTATCCGCACAGTTCGAAGCTAAGTAGGTCACTGTATTTAGAGCGTGTTGCTGTGATGCGAGAATAATAGCGTAATAGGCAGCGTTAACAAGAGACACATGACGCAACGTGATGTGATGCACAGACAGTGATTTCAGTCGATGTTAGATAGCATCGAGTGGTGAGAAAGGTCGACAGAAAACCTCTTCTCCTCATTAGGAGGCGACATAAGTCTCGCCGATTTACACGCTTGTGTCACCTACCAGCAAGGAAAGATTGATTGTTGTATACATGGGAAAATACTTATGCATGCAGGCGTCTCTATCAGTGGCAGGGCGTTCCTCCTCGTTCAGCGGCCAATATAACGTATGCACTGGGTCATCGCAGATGTTCGACAGTAATTTCTAGCATGTTTAGATTATATCCGCCTGGTAACTCGATTGTAGAGCTTGCCTACGTGATGTATTCCAGATAACGCCTATGTTTTGATCGCTAACAAAAACAATTTTACTGCACCTTCTAGCGTTATTAGGCCAACAAATTGACTTAATAAAGACAGTTGTTTTCCTTTAACACAATTACAGTAGTAAATGATGCTTGTTTGGTAATTAATAGGCCTAATAGGCCTAATTTTCTTTAAATGTAAAGAAAATATGCCACTGTTTGATGCAGCGCCATTGGCTTATGCTAGTGGTTAAAACTCGCATTGCTATCAGCGTAATACCTTCGAGGCTAAATATTTAAGGAGATGAAAACCGTTGTCGGAACCAATAAACTTTCAATAATATACAAAAACCTAGAGTCACGTTTACGATGACCAAATTCAGTTGTTTTTCTTCTAAATATATGCAAATAGGTGATTCTTAGAAAACTAGAAAACATGGGGTATTGTTTGATGCAAAGATTAAAGACTAAAATTTAAAATAGCATACTAATAAATTTGCCAAACATTTATGTGAACTTGGTAAAGATGTAAATTTATGTGAACTTGATAAAGATGTTACAGTTAAATAATTTCTTGAAGTCGCTATGTGCTCTGGAGCGACAGTTTGGCGCACTCCTGGCAGCAAGTAAAGCCACTCCTTCATGCAAATTAGAAAGGCGTCTTTAAATATTAATATATTCTATGTTACTTCGGTCCGACTGATTTGTATGTATTTGTTAATATTATTCTTCCTATTTATATATAATAACCAAGCATCTATGTGTGTATGCCTGAATGTTTGTTTATATAATAAAAAAGGTTTATACAACATCCTATGAATGGGATCTTCGAGTATTAGTTTAAACTTGTCATTATTCAATGATGACTTGAACGCAAAATTCATTCTTCGTTCATGCATTGCTGGGGAACGTTCATGCGAACGGTTCAAGATATGCTGTAGGTAAATATCTCGGGGACAATGTTACGATTTAAGCATCAGCAGAAATTATTAATTATTATACATGTTCATGTTTTGACCCAAATTCTCTCACGCATATACTACATTTTTATTAGTTGAAAAGCAGCCTTATATATATGTTCACACGTAACCCTTAATACCTCCGCGTTTACAGGATATTAGCCGAAGCAGCTGCTCAACAAGGGGCTCTTGATTGCAGGCATGAAATGAATAGCTTGTCTCGAGTAACAATCACACACGAATTATCATAGCGGATACAGTTTTAAGTTACTTGGCCAGAGTTATGAAATTCACTTATTTCATCTATCTGTACTTCAGAGACTCTACCGTCGCTCTATATACTCAACATATTGCAGCAGAAAACAGATTTATGAATAATTCAACCCTTGGCATGCCTACATATCCGGGTCAGTCACCCAATTGTTCATCCTTTGTAAATGACGCGGAAGGCAGGTAGCTTCAGCAGGTCCAAATTTTGATGCCACACAAACACACAATGTCATTACGATATTTATAATTATTAGAAATGTGGCAGAACAGTTTGCAGAGATTAAGCCATACAATAACATATCCGATATCGTCTGTAACATTTATGACATATACGCCGGAAAGTTTTCACGGTTATACGCCATATTATATAGTTCGTCAAAATTTGTCATTTGCAACAGTTTAAGGAGCTCGTTTAATTAGCTCGATGCCTGTGGAGGCCTGCATCCTTGTGCCTACGTCACTATTCTTTGAAACAAGGCACAAATTCATAAACTGCCTAACGTAGGTTTATGCACAATGAGGATGATCCTGGCAAATCGATTCAAATGCCATCAAGCACTTCTAAACAATGACAGGCCACTGCTGTCGTTTGGTCCCATCCCACGGGGCCACACCTAAATTCAACGAAGATACCAAGGAACGAATTCAGCTGACAGCAGAAGTTACGAGACATTTACGTCATACTGCAAAGACACGTAAGGACATAAAGAAGCATAGTAAGCTTTAAAAAAGTCACAAAAGAAAGACTAAGATTTAACGTAGATTTTCGGGCAAATTTTTTAGACATTTATATTATGCTGGAAAGTAAATCAGTAAACCCGCGGAAAGGCAACACGAATACCCTATCAGAAACGACGGTTTTTAGAACAAGCAAAAGAGACGATTTAACTTAAAAATTTTATAAAATATATAAATAGAAGTTTGTTGACCAACGTCGAAATAAAGGATCGACAAACTCAAGCCGAAACTCCTAATACCCATTCCATCTGCTTTGTTTAGTCTAACCATCTCCATTGACAACTCTCGTGCCAACTTCATCAACTGGTAGAGTCATCAATCAAATGTGATTCATATGCGCTTGTCACATGCAAATTAAGATTACTTATTGAGATACGTTGTATATGAAAGTTGCGCCAAATTGTATCAAATACACAAAAGACTCAACTGAAATCACGCTCTTTTTCTGTCTACCAGCAAATGTGATAGGCTCATATAGGCGCTAGATAAGTGTTTGGCTAATTAGATTTGAAAGAAACGATCGACTTAGCTCTTCATCTGACTGTGGAAAGGAGAAAACTCCCTGGATTATTGCACATACATCTAGAAATATTCACCTTGGTAAGAGGTAAGATATAGATAGAAAAAGTAATTGGAAAAGTTGAAAATACACCCAACCACTAACAGAGTTCTGCTGATTCGTAAATTCGTGGTAATTTTTCCTCAGTGGCAGTGTTTATGATTATGCAAAGCTGTTACGAGTCAACAGTATCTTAAAATATTCAGCTGTGGCTATGAGAGTCAAGAGCATTGGCAGATTTAAAGCAGAGCCAAAGAGAAAAGTAATAGAATAGCTGAAGTCTGTTAAAGTAGTCAGTAGACGACAATATTTGGGTTCGCTTGCTCAGGAAGAGCTTCGGCTGGTGAAATTCAGGGCGATCATCTGCAAAACCGTAATTAGGTGAGCGAATGAGTGAATGAGTGAGTTAGTATTTGCTAAAACTTTATATGTCTATTGGTTGACCGAGGAATTAAAGGCGTAAATGTAGGTGATATTCTAATACCTTAAGCTATAGTTAGTAGAGACAAGCATAACATCATTAACGACGCAGATATATTTGTCCATACTTTTATCAACAAACTTTCCAAAGCGGATCATAAATTTGTAAAATTAAAATACAGGCCAGCATCCAAACTTGTATCGCACAAATAGGACACGAGTTTTAGATCCGTTACTGTGACGCCTCCCCTGCTTTCACTGAGATGGACTGTTGCGATGGTGAAAATAATTCTACTATTAATAAGAAGAATTTGTCAGAAGACACAATTAAACCTGGAAAGACTCGTAAACTTGGACAGAGTGAAGTGTGTTGTTCATGTTTAGATATTACCACAGTGCATTGCCAACTGTTTTCTGTAATTATTTTATGTGTGTTGCTGATTGTCATACATATTCCACGAGATCTCAATGTAACTACTAAAAACGTTTTGCCAGAACTAATACAAGACAGTTTGTTTTGTAATATGCAGGCCCATTATTATGGAACTCAATTCCCAAGAATTTACGTTCTTTGCTTAATTTATATTCAGTTAAGAAGCAGATTATTCGGTATTTTAGTGTTTCTTGCGATTGAACATTGCATAATTTATTTGAATTTTAGTTTTGCCAAAGTAGTAGGCTATTTCTTTTCTTTGTGGACAGATGTTGTTCTCATTTTATTTAAGAATTGATTAGTTGCTCGTATATAAGACATTAGCCATCGATATATAATTGTGTTATAGGCTGCCCTAAATTAGAAGGACCTCGGCCTCTTTTAGGTAGACTTTTGCATCCAAATAAGTGTTTTTGTTATTTACATTTGCAATGTTTTACTCTGTTTTGGAACAATAAACAACTAAACATATGTAGGCCTAATATGATGGAATATTTATATAAGTACTGTCCGTGTATAAATCATTAAGAAACACTAAAATACCGAATAATCTGCTTCTTAACTAAATATAAATTAAGCAAAGAACGTAAATTTTTGGGAATCGAGTTCCAGAATAATGCGACTGCATATTTCAAAGCAAACCGTCTTGTATTAGTTCTGGCAAAAAAATTTTAGTAGTTACATTGAGATCTCGTGGAATATGTATGACAATCAGCAACACATAAATTAATTACTGAAAACAGTTGGCAATGCACTGTGGTAATATCCAAACATGAACAAGGATTTTTGACACTTATTTGTGTTCAAACCGACAGTCACGATATAGTAAAACATTTAAACAGCCATGTATGCATGCAAACATTGGCAGATCGGTTAACAAATGGATGGACTGATAACTGGAGGAAAACCGTCAATAGAATATCCGCTGCTGCCAGCGGAAATGAGCATCGACTCGAGCCCATCGTGGCTCCTCCTTCGGTAGACATTCCTCTTCGACTGCATTCCAGAAGTGACAAGACAGATGGAAGAAGAATCTAAGACAGCAGCTTCGTTATGTTTCTCACTGTTATCTGAAAGATGTTAAATAGATAAATCACTGCCAAGAAACGAAATGGTGTATTAATATTTAGGTATTAAAATATTATAATTAGCCTGTATATATGACGTAATGCATTGTCAGTAGTCGACTTGAGGCACACACACTTGCCACTGTTTCATCTACTTAAGTTTGATATAGTTTAGTGGTTAGCATGTTGGGCTGTCAAAAGAGAGGTTGGGGTTCAAATCCCCGTCAGGTAAGGAACATCCGTCTAAATATCTGCTCCACATACGCCTCTGTTAAATTCAGCTGTAAAATGAAATGCTTACTGCACACTGTCGATAGGAAGATCAGGCGGCGAGGGAGATGACTGGGAACCCCCCCCCTTAAGTACCAAGGGTAAACAGAGCGAAGTCTCTAACACTTCATACAATGGCTATCGCTCGAGGTTGAGTCAGTGGACTGCTTTTCTTCTTAGGCAAGTCCAAAACAATGCATGGGTATGTATTCTATTTTTGTACATATATAAAAGTATATTTAAAATAACACATATGTAGTGCTTCGTAAGATAGACGTATGCCAGGGCAGACAAGCAGATAGGTAGAAAGAGAGTAATCGGCTGAAAGCAAATATACAGAATGACAGAACGTGGGTCGGAATTCTTGTACTCGTACTTCATGTAATAAGCCACTGTTTTCGTTCGCTCAAGCGATTATCATTGTTTTCTCCCTGAAGTAGAATAAATAGCATCACCGTTAGAGCACACCGTAGCACCTAAGCCGGATACTCAGGCTGTTAGTTAGGCGAGTTCCCGGATATCAGGACAACGATATACACAGAGACGAAGAAAGAGTCGCAGACAGAGATACAAGAAACAGACAGAGAGACAGAATAGGAGATAAAATGACAAGGCATGTTTAAAATCCTCCACTGGCACTCTTATCCTAGCTTAGCTTGGCCTGGCCTAGTAATTTCAGAACGACTTGTTACTACATGCTTGCCAGCCTGCGGCGCCAGAATAAACTGATCGGGCGCCAATGGCAGACATCGGTGTTAACTGCACTGACTGCGCGACTATGAATGTACGTACAGCTGCAGAGAACTAGGAGTAGGCGGTGTCAATTGAGAGTCCGGTATAGGTTTGCATGCTTTGTGCCCTGCCGATAGAGTAGCAGTTACAGCAAGAAATGCATGGAATCGTCAGTAGATTAATAGTCTTACCAGGACAAAGCTGCCCGCTATAGGAAGCCTGAATACTAAGGCAAGATACACACGGAAGTTGGGATTCTGCATCCAATGCGTTATTATACATCGCCAAAGTGATTAAGTCGCAACGTAATAAAACAACGTTAAAGTTAGTAATAGCCTGCATAACAATTTGGCTGAATATTTCACTAAAGAAGTCGTATCTGTGTAGATAATCCCGAGAACATTCAGTTGCCTACGCGATCTTTGTGATCGTGGATTCTTTACGTAGTTACATTCAGCTTACTTGTCTGATCACAAAAGGTTTAACAATGGGTGGAGTATTCAGATGGCATTCCACTCTCTGGATTCTGTTATTCTGGTCACTGGATTTATCATCGCGTAACGTTTGCGTTGGATTAATGGAAGTTTATGAAAAAGGTAAGATCTTGAAGATGGTAATAATGATGATAATAATGATGATGATGACGGTAATGATGATATCAACAACACTGGCATTGACAGCGACGACAACCAGTACTTATAGCAACTAATGTTACTATAATTCTACCAACACAACTACTAATACTTTACTTATTATCAGTGCAACAATAACTACTACAACAACGAGGACGAGGACCACGACGATAATTATGATTATGATGATGATGATGATGATGATGATGATGATGATGATGATAATGATGGCAAAGACGGCGACAATGAAGATGACGGCTGGGACAAGAAGGATGAACAACACATCTAATGATAGATTGTATATTTTCGTGATCAACTTGACTCAAAACGTCTTTGTGTAATTCACTATCACATACCATCCTTCACCTTTATGTCTCATTAGAACACTTGCATGCAGATGAAAGTTTACAAACAGGCCATGGCTGTAAAATTTCGCTGCTTGTCAACGCATCATGGATTTCCTGAGTTCTAAAGGACAAATTTTAAGTGATCAATCATGCTACCTCAGGTGGCATATGGCGCTCATACTATTGACCTGGTCTTTCAGCTCTGCATGTGGTTTTAAATCATATATCACGTTGAACTGACATTTCGTTGTCAATCCGTAAGGATAGATCGTTCGTTTGTTAGATGCGTTCGGCTTTTCAGATGAAGACATCAATCAGTCTTAAAAGGACTGTAGTTTGATGTGATGATGACGGGGATGATGACTGGAGGTGATGAATGTGATTGCGATGCTGATCATTACCATCATGAGCATCATATTAATCACCAATTTTATGGAAGTAGTGCTTACAGTACCTGTAATAAATGCTGAATTACCTTATCTGACTTTAATTTCTAAAGTTATATTGCTAAAATATCGAATGCACTATGTCTCAATCAGATTGCCCTGTTCCAGGTATCTGTGCAAGAAGCAATTTGGCTTCCCCTTCGCCACTCAAACGAATCCTTCCACCCACCTATTCCTACTCACCCAATCATCCAGTATCCACCTCACCCAAAGCTCAGACTTCGATCCGCTCACACAAACCTATGCCCTATCGGTCTGTCTGTCTGGATTTAACTCTTTATGCCTGTCTGTCTGTCTCTATGTTTATCCACCCATCCCTACATCCATCCATCCGTCTTTCTTTCGTCTTCATATCTGTATGTCTACCCTCCTACCTACTCACCTATCTACCTATCTACATACCCAGCTAAGTACCTACAGATTACATTGCATCTACCCCAAAGCTACCCACCCACCAATTTACTTATTTCCTATAAGCATATCCGTTTGGCCGCTTAAAACGGACCTAGAGGCCAAGGATCTGATACTATATCCCACCTCCCACTCAGCCCCTCCCTCCCTTCCTCTCACCCTCCTTTCCTGTTTCCTCTCTCTCTCTCTCTCTCTCTCTCTCTCTCTCTCTCTCTCTCTCTCCCCCTCTCCTTGCTCACTTATGAATAATTGGTAAATTTGTTCTGGTGAAACGTGTGCTGGTCGTGACACTTGATTTCAGTTCCGTCTTGCTTCGTGCCTGGTTTCCTGTAGCTGATCTAACTGAAAACTGGCTGTGTGAATTGTGACTTGTTTTAAGTATTGTGACTTGTTTTAAGTATCGTGACTGTCTGTTCTGGTAACTGCGATTTACTTAGTTATATCTTCGTCATGGATGTAACTGAATCCGGTTGCGGACTGCTGCCAGAACTAGAAGTAACCTGTCATACACACCACACACACATACACACACACACACACACAAAAGCACACATACAAACTGACGGACGAACACCCACTCACACACACTCAAGCTTAAGTATAAGCACACAGATACACATAACTTTATGGACAACCTGTACGCAGCCCAAGGGTCGGACTGTATCTGTTGTTAGGCCAGAGAGGAGCCACGTTCGTCATACACACATAATATATAGGCCTACTCATGTTAGTTTAGAGCTTATATTTTATGTATGTATTAAAGGTTTAGTATTACACGATCTGTGATAATATACGATAAATAAAAACATTTAGTATTTCATATATACCTAATTATGTATATATGATCTACCCTGCTTGTAATGAGGCTATTCGTTCCAGTGACCCGATTAACCCCAGCTTAAAGTGTACTTTAGCCCATTACCATCAATTTATGTTCGTAGCAAATGGACTTGAAATATTTAGAACGTTTACCTTGGCTAGTCGAAGCGACTGCAGGCGTCGGTAATACGTTGGAGATTAGAACTCTGACCTGTATCGACTTCTGCAGAGCCGATGATTTTTGGGTTAAGGTTCAGCATATTAGTCATTACGGTGGGATTTCTTGAAAATGTGAAACTTTTTGCGTGGGTCGATGGTGCATCTCCAGCTAGCATAAGTGGAGACTGCAGCGGACGCACGTGTAGACGATGACGATACACCTGACAGCTTTAGACAGCTTTGCATGAGGCACGTGGGACGTGATTCTGCGACTATTACAAAAAGTGAAAATCAGTTGATTTAGCGTAAAGAGGAAACACAGTATCACGTAATCGTGCGCCTAGATTAGGGACTGAAGCAGCCAAGTCCTAATTAATTTGTGCTCACAAACTAAAAGGAGGAATTCATCCTTTCAAGGGCTCTGAGGGATTTACTGCATGCCAGCAAGGACTATATATTACTGGAAAAGTTCGTATAGTTGTTATGTAAAATTAGACGTGGACCGAACTTTGAAACGAAGTTCATTAGTTGAGTGGTGTAAGCCATTTTGCTTCCATGTAATCTAATGACTTATATAGCGTAATTTCTTCCTTTTAACGTCTTTGTTTGGGTTCAAAACAACTTTAATACCCTGCCTATTCTTAAATTTCTCACATTGGGTTATATAACCTTAAACTTTACATTCGGAATATTCCTTGTGTGTCTGACTTGTCTGTCGAACTTTGCGCTTTTCATCAGATTGAGCGCCTGCGAATAATGCTTTCTGTCATCAAGATATTTCCTTTGATATAGAAAAGTGCCATGTTTTGCAACGTTAGCAGTATTTCTATTTTTATTCTATCCTAATTGTTCATGCATAACGACGCCTTGGACATGCCAGTTGCCATGTTGCTCGATCAGCATGAAAATCTAACCGTGTTGCACGGCTGAGATTAATTGTTCATGCAGATACATCGGGCGACTTGTTGTCCTTTATGCCATGAATGATCCTCTTCTTGCGCTGTTTTCCTTGTTATCAGTAAGGTATAGCCTACGCAATTTCAACAGGTTACCCCATGGATGCACGAAACTAATTGTATGCATTGAATTGAATCGTATTGTACTGTTTGTTGTCTGATAATTATTGTACAGTCTTCATAACCGATTGTGTCCGACAGTCGTTCGGTCTGTAACGATATTTCATATGTCACTGACAAGTTTCACTTTTTGAAGTGAAACCCGAACGACTGTCGGACACAATCGGTTATGAAGACTGTACAATAATTATCAGACAACAAACAGTACAATACGATTCAATTCAATGCAGTACAGTGAGATACATGTAATTATAATACAATGCAATGCAATACAAAAGAAATTTGACAATGCCCTAAATTCAACAGCTAAGAGATGGATTTGAAACCTGGCAACAGAGAACATTACTAAGAATAATCAGAGAGAAGAGGCAATTTTTCAGCTAATTTATATCATTGAACTATCTGGATCGAACGAGCACTCAACTTGCATTATAGTATAGTGGCGTTAAAGAGGGAAGCCCATTTGTATGCGATCTTTGTTTATCCTTATCGACCAGGGCTGTGTTAAGAAGATCGGGGCAGACGTGCAGACGTTCGGCATTCGCTCTGGTATCCCACTGCCTACAGCTGCCCTACAGAGTTTGTGGCATATGACAGCAAAGCTTCCTGGATACTTGGTTAACTACATTGGTTACAGCGTACGTCTGTATGTGAGGATGCCAGTTTTGCATACCAATCGTGGCTTATTTAAGAGATTTGAATCTCGGGTTAGAGCGAGCCGTACGCGGGGACCTTCAATGGTATGGTACCCATTCAAACGGCAGCAGTGGTGAAGGATCTTAAATGATAAATTCATTGAAAAAATTAGCAAGGCCGAGGGCATACGTTCGCTATAGAAAGATGCACTTTTACATTTTCACTTTACCTGCCTCTTCAAAGCCTGTACTCTATTTAGCAGTTGGTATACATTTCAGTCCATGGTCACTCGAATGTTCACTTAGCCAGAGCACAAGCGTTTAATAATAATAATAATAATAATAATAATAATAATAATAATAATAAGACAATTTATATAGCGCCGTAGCACAGCCGAGGCCGAAGAAAAGGGCGCTGTACATGGGTTCACGAGAATACATCCATATTTTTGGCAGGTTTCATGCTGTGCTGAAATAGGGTGCAGAGAAAGCTAGTGTGCTTGTCTTGACCTATATGTTTATACAATTGCTTACAATGCTCTGATACATATGAAACCGCAACCGAGCCAAATCGACTGCCTGGCTGTACACACAGTTTAGCTACAGTAGATGCAGTAACATTAAATGTGCTCAAGGATTTCTTTTTATAACTTTTCCAGCTAAATCAGCGTAATCTCTCGCGGGGCTGAATGTGGACGAGGAAGTCTAACACGGACTTATATAAAGACGCTGGAAGTGGAGTTGTGAGACTTGTCACTGAATGAATGCTTAGACCGACCGCATGTATCTGGTTATATATACGTGTTATGTGGTCATAAATGCAAATGTTATGTGGTTATATATATATATATACAAATGTTAGGGTCTGCCTAGTTTTGATCACCCGAAACGGGGAATTCTTCCCTAAAAAGATTATAGATCATGTAGCCGAATGGGAAAACTACTAGGTTCACTTGGGGTAAGACTTAACGTATTCTGTCGATAGGAAGTCAAGTGAAATAAATGGAATATACAATCCTGCATCTTGGCCCAGTTAGCTCCTTCCGTGAGTATGTTACTTCTCAGCACCTGTATGCCAGAGTAAGCTGGTTCGCGTACTCAGTAGATCGTGAATGTGGCAACGTTTTTGGACTTTTTCCGAAATTAGGCAAAAAGTTTATCTGTTAAAATCGGATCAGGCGCTTCCAATAAAGCGGTCTGTAGGATTAATCCGAGTTCCAATCAATAGGAACTCTGGAATCTAAATGTGATATCGGCAAGTGGGTAACGTAAAGCATAACATTTGCTAACTGCGCTTTAAGGTCGCTATGGAAAAGCGTGTACATAGGCCTAAATATATCTAATATGCCGAAGAGAAGTCTTAGCTTAATAAATGCTTTTGAAATCGTCTGAGCAAATATCTTATCTGGTTTCGGTCGGCGTCTACGTCTCTAGGTACAACACGTAGCTGCAGCCCAAAATGTCTGAAACAGCATCAGCAGATAATCTTGAAAATGACAGAGCTGCATTTTCGGCGGCTGGTAACAGTAAACTCTATTTTCCAGCCAATAGAAGAATCGAGAAGCCTAGAACTGCATGAGCAGCATAAGTCAAAAAGAGTCCTCATAAGACATCTTGAAAACGACAAAGTGACGTTTTACTTTTGGTGACATTAAACTCCTTATAAAATATACTGAAAGTGATAAAGTGGTATTTGACATTGATAACAGGAGACTCTCGCTTTGTTCCCCCAGTCGAAGAATCAAGAGATTTAATCAATTCTAGGGTGCCTAGCCAATCCACAAAAGCCCAGCCTGTTAAAGAGGCGCTCGGTAGTGATAGAACCATAAAGTGGTGGTTGCTAGAAGCTGTAGCCTCCATCTAGAGTGGGATCAATTAACCAACAAATGTCAAATAGCTATCTAACCTCGTCCCGTGTTACCTTTAACTTGTTACAGCTGAGTTGCGGCCAAAAGTGAGTCGCTTATTCTTTAGCACAACATATTCTTCTCGAGTTTGGTTAGGGTTTAAACGAACCAAGAATGTGCCTTACCAGCTGCTGCTGCAATACAATATTCTGTAAACAACTCTTCACTGATGCAATTTGACTGAACAACTCATCGCCAGGCGCACCAATAAATCATGAATTCCATACTCCACATGCACGATTTCAACCGCCCCGCAGACGTACGCCACCTGGCGGAGGGCAGGAGCCGACATGCACCGCATTTTATGCCAGTGGGTCATGGATCCAGTTGAGCAGTTCGAAATGTTTTCCAGGTCAGTCAAACTAAAGTCTCTGCGGCCTGGAACGATTTGTTTTTGTTCTTGAAGAGCAAAGTCAAGACATACTCACAGAAAATAGTTCTTCTTGTATTTATACCTTTTATATCAACACCGGATGTTTTGCAGGCAATACTTTATACTATCCATCTGTTTAATAATCTGGCAAAATTCAGGCTAAATGTAAAATGTAAATGCACACGTTTTTCTATAGCGACAGTATGGCGTCGACCCTGCTCATTTTTCAATGGCCTCTAAGTATTTCAACGATTATGCCAGATGTCTTGCTTCCCCACATCAATGAATGCGCAATGTACCTTCTCACGTAATGGACAAAAGAAGAGACAATGTCTCTGGAACTCTTGGAACAATCCTACACTTCATTTACCTGCTGCTTTGATCGACATACCTTTTATGTTGAAAATTTTGACCACTTGTATAGCCACTGACTTGGCGTTTTGAGAGGTTCTTAAAGATTACGAGAAATGCCTTGAAACGTACATACATACACTGTAGTGGTTTAGTTGTTTACTATAATTACTTTTGTGCTATCGATCTGACACAGTGGCATATGAGGCTCTTTTTAGCCAGAGGGGGTTCGGTGCTTGGATGAAAATTGAAGAGGTCTAGGACAGCGAGGCCCCTATTGACTAGGGGAGGGGGTCTGGGAGAGCACCTTAATCTCCCCGGTGGGGTTCGAGGCTGAGCCCTGGAAGCCAGTGCATTTTGAAGCATTTAATATAAAATGGAGAAAATCTGGGCTGCATGCTTTTGCGACTTTTTAGCCAGGGGTCCAGTACCTGGATGAATACTGAGAGGGTCTGAGACAGCAAACACCGAAGACACGAATCTCTTAACGAATATGTGATCGGAGAAGCGTCTAACCCCAACAGCAACGTCATTTGTAGGACATATGAAACCCATATGCCATAATTCCCATAGAGGCTTCAAGTGTCCTATCTATGAAATCATATCGGCCCATATGTAGGGCAGACAAAGGCCATTTAGGTTAGCATAAGCAGTGCTTTTTGTGACGTACCTAAAATTGGCGCTATAGTAATTGTCTACATACGTACATGCAAACATTTGGGAATATTGTCATATGGGCTTCATATTTTCTCCATATGACGTTGCCGTTGGGGAAAGCTCTCCAGCGGGGTCCGGGGCAGAGCCGGGGTAGCAAACCCATTATGCCAAAAATGAAACAGACCAGAAATCGAATACGTGAAATCGGCCTAGAAAGTAATCTTCATTGTATTACACTCATATCTCTCAACAGAGCAAAGTCAAAAGTCATTGATGAGGGTGCAAATAAAAATAATCTAGTCCGATCCACAGGAATTCCAAAGGTTCATTGTCTTGGCCTCAGAAGGGTCCGGATTCCAGGACCCCGGTCAGGTACGCCACTGATCTGACATACAATTTAACTAGCATAACTTTATCCAGTCCAAGGGTATAGGGCTAGTTAATGCACATCCTATTTATTATCAGCTCATATTCTGCTGGTGAGGTAAATCGTTGCAGTCCAGCAGAGGGTTGTAGCTTACATCCTTGATTACTGATTAGTAGGGTAATTTAATTCAGCTGTATCAACATCCTGCCTTAGTCTCTCAGCGTCTTTTTCATCCACTATTTTAGTTAGTTCTCTCTCTCTCTCTCTCGCTCTCTATCTGTCTCTCTCGCTCTGTATATACACCCTTGCCTTGATACCTATCTATCTAGTTATCTTCTCTCTTCTGTACTCTTTCTCTCTTCTCTCTTCTCTACTCTTGCTCTGACCTAGTCTCCCAATTTACACTTTCTCTCTCCTTCTTTTTCTTCTTGGCTGACCGTAGCTCATCAGTTTAAAAATTAAAACGGCATCACCGCTGTTATGCAGATAAAGATAAATATACCCATAGATGTGATTGCATAGACAGAGTTTTGTGAATGGTTGTTCAATTCGCTACAGTCGTGAAATATGCCATATCCTAATTTTATAATTATTAGAATGTGTCCCTACTGGATCTAGATGCGAGTAACTACTTTAGTTAGGAAGGTTTCTAGGTGCAGTTTCTGATTTGAATTCCCTCTCGCTATCTCTTACTTTCTATCACTCTCATATCTTGGTATTTTGCCTAGCACATCTATTAAGATTTTCTTTCACTATTTGGCGACTGCAAACAGAAAGCGCGACCATTTTGTGGAGTTCATAAAAACTATAAAAATAAAAAAATATATTTTCTAGAAGAAAAGCAGGATCTAATCTAATGACTTCTATAGTGCCGTTATTATAATGTCCGAAGCATCAATCGATAACCGTTACAAGTGAAATGGTAATCAAAGACAATATGTTGGCGAAGCCATGTCGAATTCCGATGAATCAGAGAAAACAAAGTTAGGCTAAGATGGATAGACAAGTTGAACAGGTGAGTCTTAAGTTTAAACCTAAAGGAAATCGAAGAATTGGCAGAACGAACTGAACCGGGCACCAAATTCCAAAGCTTTGAACAAGCTACCGAGAAAAGCCCGAGAACCAAACACTGGTCTGGTGCGAGGCACCGCAAGAATCACTGATGGAGTGCAATATTTATTGGTATGAGCGGTGAGCACGGAACATAGATAGGTCGACTGATTCAAATGTAGTACGTAGTAAACTAAACTTCGCCATCATGTGTAGGTGTGCAAAAACGTGCTAAAAATGAAGCAATTTTGCCATTTGAAGGCATACGTCTAACGAAAAACGTTACTGGAAGCAAACTGAAAAACAGATAACTAGGTGTTTTGTGTTTATACAACGTTAGCCAAACAGTGAATTTCCAAACACACACAAAACCTTCCAAAAATTAGAATCGATTGTATTAAGTTTCTCTTAGTAGCTGGTTTTATTGATAAATAATTTTCTTGAATCCCGGAACACTACACAGAGGCTTTTATAATGTCTATTCAAACTGCTGAATAGTTGCATAGCGTGGAGTCTTGGATTGGTAGGCAGACGTTGAAGGTATATGTAGGGCGTAGGCCTATGTAAATGCGCAACAAGTCTGGATTGTTTGGCATACTAAGGTACGCAAAAGGCATCGACTTTCACAATATTCAATATCTATCCAGTGTATCAGTTCTACTGATGGCCAGAGTGATGTTTTGTCTATCCCTTCTGAGGATGCGACTTATGTCAGTATAAGGTAGTTCCACATAGGCCAAGCATTTAACTCCTTGTATTCCTTCGGTTTAAATACAATCTTTGATAACATTAGCTAGGAACTAGGGTAAATGGCCCATCGATAAAACTAAGCTCCTGCTAAACGAGGCATTCCCAAACGTTAGTTTTTCTTTTACGCTACAGTGTATGCGTGTATGCATGTATGTGTGTGCATGTATGCATGTATGTATACATGTCTGTATGTAGGCCTTATGTGTGTATGTTTGTGTGTATGTCTATGCATGTGTGTATGTATGTATGTATGCATGCATGTATTTGTGTGTATATTTTGCATGCAGACACATAATATAGCAACTTTAAGAACTTCTCAAAAGAGCCGCATTCGCTAGCCTATGTGGAGTAAAGTCTATTAAGGAAAACATGATCATCCAATCATGTTCTGATAACTGGAAAAGTCACAAGTGACGGGTTACCGCACACACGTAGAGCTCAGCCAACGAAGTGCAATCAAGAGTCGACAGTCGACACTATGTTCCGAGTTACTGGTCTGTGCTGCATTGAGGTTGAGGAAGGTTGACAGCCGATTGAAGCCCGCAGCTCACTGTTACTACCCTCAGCGATTGACGTTACTCCCGGTTGGTAGAAGAGGCAGCGTTCGGGCATCCTCGGTTCATCAGGACTATGCAGTACAGGCATTCGTCAGTAGCCCACCGATTGCTTGTAAACATCTCCGTGATTGAAGGTCGAAGTCATTCAAAAAACCTTTGTCCTCGCGCCGTTACATCACCGAATCCGTGATTTCTCAGTCGCAGACGACGTACGTAAGTCTGGGGCTCAATAATGTCCAGACGAGAACCAGTCTACCTGTCAATGGTCGACCATTTCAACAGGGCGGTCGAGTTTCGGGGATATGCAACCAAAAAACTCCAACATGAACGAAATCTAAAGCAGACTTAAGAAGCAACTCCTAAACACATTCTCAGAAACAGTAGAAGCCCAATCACAATAGGATTATTTATCGAGTATATTTCACACATGACGAATAAATTATTCAGAACAAAGCATAAGCAACGACCATATTGACCGCCAGGTGCCTAGCGACAAGGGGCCTCCATAGGAATCTTCCAAAAATAATTATCAAAATTGGCTCAGTGCAGTCATTTCACACTGATCTGTTAATTTTTTTAAAGTCCCGAGGTTTTAAGAGATTAAAATGAGTTAGCCCGTTTGTAAAGTTTAAAAAGGCGCTATGTAAATAGTCATATACACATACAACATAAATTTGCTAGCGAGTGAATTAATTGCTTACTTGTTTATAAACAGCTTTTTAAGCCCTTGGTATTATTCAGCACATCGCAAGTACTTGATACACGTGATTAAAACAGATAAATCAGATAATTCTCTTCAATTAAATTCATTTCTGAATACTAAACACCGTTTTAAAAGTTGCTAAAAGGGTTTGCAACCGGCCTGCTTTTATTCTGTAATCTTCTGCCATCAGCGCCCTGATATGACTTAGTCTTAAATTTCGAATTCTTGTCGCTGTCATACTCTGTTTAAACATCTTCTTTTTGGAAATGCTAGCTCATGCAGTGTTACTATCAACTGATGATGTTACATATTCATTAAGTCATAACGATAACATTTGTAATAAACTGCTAATAGGCTAATAACACTGCCTTCTAAACGTCCCACAATTCACTCGCTTTTAATTAGTTAGATTTAATCCTACTAAACTTGATACTTCAAAACATAGTTCTCTTGGCGCATTATTTGTAAGCAGAATTCTCGGATCTTGTCCAAAAATTGTCACAAAAAGCGTGACTTTCCAGCTCGCTGCCTACATTGAAATCACCTGTCAAGACCCGCTAGCTTCTCTGACTTGACTTCTGCTCAACCCTTAACGAACAGTCATCCACGGCTCAGATTGAGATTTACTAATTTTCGTATTATTTAATTTTGAACGCTTAATAAGTGATTTAAATAAATAAGTAAAATATTAAGAATTTTTTGAATAAGTAGATAGATACAAAAGATGTGACTGAAACAGATTCATAGTGGGTGTTGGAGGCCATTGCAGACTTCGATTATGTACAGATATAAGTCCTATAAAATTATATGATCTGATGTCGACCTAATTTGTTTTCTTTGCAGAATGCCTGGGAACAGAATTGGGATTAACTTACACTCATGGATCTGACCAAGATCGATACGAAGAGCTTCGAAAGATGTACGAGAACTGTACCTTAGTACGCAGTAACATCGAAATCGCCCATTTCCAACTTACCGACGAACGGTATGACTTCGACTTCCTGGACACGATCCTCGAGGTCAACGGATACGTTCTAATATACGGAAACTTGGTGGACCGGATCCGGTTGAATGGACTGAGGGTGATCCGTGGTTGGAAAAAGTATCAGGGAAAGTCCAGTCTGTACGTGGCGTGGAATGCCAAACATGGAAGCGACTCCATTGGGCTCAAGGAATTGCAACTGACGTCATTAGTAGGTGCGTTATATAAGTCACGCTTATGAGTCATCAGGATGCTTTCGTTCTTATTTGCAATTCATCAGAGGCAGATACAGTGAAGAATACATGACAATCAATATTGCAATGACAATAATATGACCAGAATTTACAAAGAAAGTGGTAACGACAATGACGAGGCCAATAACTGTAACACGAATAAGGGCAATTTAGACTATTAGGATACATAGGGAAATTCTTGTATTTGTTTATTTCATTGTTAGGTTGATGTTTTCTAGCTAGTTTACAATTTAGCAGCAAACTCTTTCACTTCAAGAATCGCTGAATTTGACGACCAAGTTTTCATGATATCGAGCTTTAATTTCGCTGCTAAACTGCTTCATTCTACTTGGCCCAACTAAATGCGATGCACTGTAATAAAACGTAATATCCTACTGCATGCAATATTCGTGTTTTAGATGCTATTCATCTTCATCTCTGTCTCCCTCCCTCTTTAGACAGTGTATTTTTTACATTGTGCTACACTATTTGTTTATATTTTAATTTATCTATTCATTTGTTCTTATCATCTGCCTTATTTCGTTCACTGGTTGCTTCTTACCTTCGTTCATTCGTTTGCAAACTTCATCGATAGCGCTAAGCAATTTTGTTCTATGGAGTTGTTCAAATTCTCAAGATAGTCACCCTATTGGAGTGGGCTAGTCCTTCCACCGTACAGTCTACATAACGAAGACAAACGTTTCACAATCGGATATATATAGAAAATACTAAAGCGTCCGATTTGGATTAGAATGACTTAAATTTTAAATGACAATTCTCAGAGTTTCAACTGGATTAAGTTTTTGATATGTATGTTTCATCGTTGACAGAGATTGTGCAAGGAGAAGTTTTGTTCAAAAACAACAAACAGCTGTGTTTCGGCGAGACAACAATTAACTGGGAGTACATCTTACCCGACAAAGAGAGAGCCGCGGTCTTAACAAATTCAACTGATGCTACTGGCTTCGAGAAGATAATGTGTAAGTAGGAATACTGTGACCTGCAGAAATCATTATCAGGTGTCTGGCTAGCGACTTCATGTTTACTGAACTGAATTTATTTTGACTTGCGCTACTTTCAACTCATATTACAATATAATTAGCAAGAGAATGCATAACTATGTAACCAGTATCTATTACTTACTTCATCAAAGATAACTAAGGTTAGGCATATATGACAAGAAGATCCAATGCAACATGATACCTCGACAGCCAACTGCCCTTAAATACGACTGTCACAACATTAATGTTCTCTAGCGAATCTAAGGTATGTAGACTCTTGACTCAGTGCTAATTATTAGTTTACAAAATCAATCGAAGAACCGAGGCATTTCTAACCGTAACACAAACGTCTGAAGTTGAACAGGTGAGCGTTCTTTCAACGAAAGCCAAGCAACATTTGAAACATCATTACGATGCCTGTTTTCTCGAACGTGACGTCATCACAACGACCAATGTTATACATGGACGTCGACTTTAATAGCGTCCAAGACAATAGTTGAGCAAACATAGGAAGTAGAAGCATACCAAAATTCTGCCGTAGAGAATTGACTAAATAATTCATAATATGCAAATGACGAAGCCACACCCAAATATTGCCACTTAAAACATAAGTGTCCAGTTCTGTGTGCTGCGTGCCAGTCTGTATCTGTCACTATTGTTGTTGAGTACGAAAGTTGTCACCTTCTATCATGTTCTGTAGCACATCGTGTCTAAAGCTGTGAAATCTGAACCCGAACGTTGCATGGAGGCGAAATAGTCGATCTTACAGATCAGGATCTGTCAGTACTTTGCTTGAGTATAAACATTGTCAGCTTCTTTTGAATTGTACACTACATCGTGTATTCAGTTGTGAAAGCCGGATGTGTACGTAATTTTGGCTGACGTTGAATGGAAGCGATAATCCAGCCGGTCGAAGTCCTCTGATCCCTGACCAGGGGCTTTGCCCTGGCCACCACTGAGGGTTACGCCACAGACCAATGTATGGGCTCACGTTCCGCGCTCGCCTTGTGATTTCTCTTTGGTCCTTGTATCTGTGCGCAATTGTTAGACAGCTAACAGAGGGACTCTCTATGCGTGGAAAATGTACCTAATAGAGGACCTAGAATACAGTCCAAAAAACTCTACACTAAATCGTCTAGGAGCAATCTAAAGCACAGTGAGGAGGACTTGCAATTCCGCAAATAAATGTCGCGACTAATAAATAGCAGGCTCGTGCAAATTACTATATAACAAAATTTTATTTGGCATACGTATTTATGTTTGTATTATTTTTTTACATTTGTTTAAGTAAACTAATTTCAGGGGCAGTTATTAATATTGAGAATTATGGCCATGGATGTCAAACATGGGTGCCTACAAGTTAAAATTAGCATATCTCATGTCTGAGTAAAAGGTAATCCAATAGGAATAATAATATATTATTCTTTCTAGGTCCCGAAACCTGCCATGAGAACTGTACAACAGGTGTCGGTAGATTCTGTTGGGGAAAAGGACCTGATATGTGTCAAGCAGGTAAAAATATATTTCACCCTTTGTAGTTTCGTATGCGGACTACACTCATTTTGTTTTTCTGTCTGAGATTATCTACTGGTCGTAGAGTGAATTTCTTTGGTTGTACTGAGTTTTTGTGGATTGAGCTGAGTGTAAATAAAAATTTAAGCAAAATTTCGAAGCTTTATTTCATATTTCCTTTCACAATTTTTCTCTTGTTTCATTTTACCTAGAGCGGCCGTGCCCGGGACGTCGCAGAGGGTGTTCTGCAGTTTCAGATTTCTGTCCCCATCAGTGCCTTGGGGGATGCACTGGAAGTGATCACTCACACTGTGTGGTATTTATTTTTTCTTGCTTAGTATTAATTAACAGAAATCATTTATTTCAGAATAACAAATAACGATAAATTTATTGCCGGCAAGAATAGATAAACACATTTTAAGTTCTACTTCCTTTAGCTTTGCCGTATTGCCGCTTCATTCTTTATCTTCAACGCAATCCATGAAACAGCGGCTCAAACTCCGTCACTGCCCCATACCCGGGAGTGCCACCTACTGCCAGGCCTGAATGAAGGAGGAGGGCGACGCTGATAATCCACTGGTCAACATAGAAATCGTTACTGACTGGAAAAGGCCCTAATGTGTAGCATCTTGGTGTGCTGAACACGAATATAACCATAAAAATTTTTTATTGGCTCTCGTTTTGAAAATATTTCGTATAGTTCATTTTTTATGTTTCACCATGTAAATTTATGCAGTAGGACTGCGACAATATCCTAAATAAGTCTAGAATGATGTAATATTCCACCTCATTGCATAATCCCATCATGGACACATCATGCACAGTTGATTACGTCTTTTTTTATGCAATGTAAAACTACAGCCAGTCGGCTGCTGACGTAAGATGACGTCAGCAGTGTACTATATAAAGCGAGTCGGAACGGTTGAGCATTTACAATATTACAGACTTTGTGCGAGACAGTTTAAGTTACTGTTTTATAAAACTATTATTACTTTATCCATTTAGATACAATACAGAACAGTAATGCCTCGGAAGTGCGTAAATACTGTGGACAACTTTTGTTACATTTGTGGGGAAGTGACATTTGCCAACCAGAAGAAAAGTATCACTTATCAAGTCAAGAAGGCATATCATGCTTACTTCGAATGCAAGGTTGGTGACCAAGACAAGCCATGGGCCCCGCATATATGCTGTGCTGCATGTACAACACAGCTTTCACAGTGGTTGAATGGCAAAAGACCATCAATGCCGTTTGCAGTTCCCATGGTGTGGAGAGAGCAAAGCAACCACGTAGATGACTGTTACTTCTGCTTGGTTCCTCCTCTTTCCGGTGGAATAACGAAGCAAAAGAAGTCGACAATAGTCTACCCAAACATTCCGTCAGCATTGAGACCAGTCCCGCATGGTGATGGACTTCCTATTCCAGAACCTCCAGCAGAATATATTTTTCTTGATTCATCTGATGAGGACAAGGGTGAGCCGACATGTTCTTCTCCTGGTCCGTCAGCGTGCAGTGATCCCGATTTTCACTGTGGTGCATCATCAACCCCACACAGAATAACACAGGAAGAACTAAATGACCTTGTTCGTGATTTGGACTTATCCAAAAACAAGGCAGAATTGCTAGGATCAAGACTCCAACAATGGAATCTTCTAGAAGAAGATGTCACAATTACTTCATATAGAAAGCGCCATCAGCAGTTGGAACCTTTCTTTATGAAGGAAGGTAATCTGGTATTCTGTTCCAATATTGACGACCTCATGAATGCCTTACAGATCACTCATGACCCACAAGAATGGAGACTCTTTGTAGACTCTTCAACACTGAGTCTTAAGGCTGTGCTTTTGCACAATGGAAACCGTCTTCCATCTATTCCATTAGCGCATGCTGTCCACATGAAAGAGATATACGATAACCTAAAACAGCTACTGCATTCCATTGACTATAACAGGTACAAATGCCACCTGTGTGGTGATTTGAAGGTAGTTGCCATTTTAATGGGACTGCAGCAAGGATATACAAAATATATGTGTTTCTTGTGTGAGTGGGATAGCCGAGCAAGAGAGTTGCACTACGTGCGGAAGGAATGGACTCCCAGACAAAACATGGCAGTTGGACAGAAGAATATCCAGCACCCAGCTCTGGTCGAGGCTCACAAAATCCTACTACCACCCCTTCACATCAAACTAGGTTTGGTGAAGAACTTCGTGAAAGCCATGGACCGCACTTCGCCAGCTTTCCGATACCTGCATGAAAAATTCCCTCGACTCAGCGAAGCAAAGATTAAAGAGGGAGTTTTTGTGGGTCCTCAGATTAGAGAACTCTTCAAAGATGACCGCTTCAACAACTTGCTGAAGGGTGATGCGAAACAAGCATGGAATGCTTTTCGTCTAGTGTCTACAGACTTTCTGGGGAATGTTAGGGCAGAAAACTACAAGGAACTAGTAGAAGACATGCTCAAGCAGTACCAGAAATTTCGCTGCAATATGTCTCTGAAGATGCATTTCCTTCATTCCCATCTGGATTTCTTCCCTGACAACTGTGGTATGGTTAGTGACGAACATGGCGAACGTTTTCATCAAGATATCGCAACAATGGAGCAAAGGTACCAGGGAAAATGGTCCACTACAATGTTGGCTGACTACTGCTGGACACTCCGCAGAGATGCTCCCGAACAGCTGTACAAGAGACAGGCAAAAAAATCTAAGAACTAGTCTATGACCTGGTTTTTACAAATATTAACTGTAAGTGTATCACTATTGGCATGCATTGTGCGATATAAAATTACTTCATTTCAGATTACAAAAAAACTAGAGCCAATTCGGCATTTTCACTGTCATATTCGTGTTCAGCACATACAAATTGATAAGAACTGACTAATTTCATTTCAGTAACATGACTTTTGTAAAAATTTGTTGTCCAGTGTAATCTTTGTTATGACACAATGTCGTAAATCAGAAACTACCACTGTTATGCCAGGAACTCTAAATACGCGTCAACTGTCAACCGTGGTTAGGAATGCGTTGATCGGTCTCTATGCATCTGCACAAGACTGCCAGTGTAGACCTTCACCCGTGCACGAGTGTCATTCGAATTTGCGTTCGTTTGGAAGTCTAATATCAGTTAGGCAAGATAGAAGTAAGTAAGTAAGTAAGTAAGTAAGTAAGTAAGACATTTGTTAACGCGCCATGTGTCCATCATCTCTGAAGGAATCGTAGCAGTATTGAGAAGATTTTGAAAGACGGTATAAAATGCCCATATATGAACATAGGCCTATGACCTCACATATATCTATAAATATATGTAACCATTTTCAGATGTTGTTAATAGATGCTATATCAGTATATATGACATTTATATTCATGGGAGCAATTTAAAGTCTAATTTCTGGCTAAAATATAATGAAATAAAATTAAATAAATTCCGATAAAAACCTGAGCTGAATCAAAAGAAACTTTATCGTAATGCTGCAAACGCAATGTAATGTGAAATTTTGCAGGCATGCAAAAATTTCATAAGAGACGGTCGATGTGTTCAAAGTTGCAACGAAGAAAGGTACAACCCAGACACTCATGTATGGGAAAAGCCGCCTACCACGTATACGTATGGAACCAAATGCGTTGCAGAATGTCCAGGTAAAATTTAAAGCCTTTAAACTGCAGAAATAGTGACGTAATAGTGGCTAGAGCATTTGCGAATCAGACTGCGAGTCATAAGCTCTATCGTTTCAAGAGATTCAGTATTCGCTCAAAATTTTAGTAGCCTCCTGGGCCGGCCTTGGCTTCACCATGGCCCTTTTACTACTGGTCAAAACTGATCCGAAAAAGGTGGTCTTATAGTTTGGCGACTTTCAAACAGTCGAATAAGTCTCGACAACTAAAAAATTTAGTAAAATGTATTTGGCGACTTCAAACGCATTCATTCTTCTTACTTGCTCCCCTTCTGAACCTGGCTATCAGTGCCCTCACTATCTAAGAACCGTGCCACGACCTTTCTTGGGTATCTTCTTACATTCTAAGATTTCTTACGGTGCAAAATATTCATGGTTTTTGGAAGGTGCGATATGTCCTACAAGATGCATTAAATGGTCATTAGAGTCTGGGTGATTAGTCCGGTTCGTTTGTTGTAGAATTATTCTGCTAAATGAATCGTTTGCTTGCGAAGGTACCGATATAAAGCAGAACTTAAATCGGCGAATTGAATGCATTTAGGTAGAACTGTAGGCCTCTATGTATCTTTTGCGTCAAATACGTCTAGATGATTGTACTGCTTTCATGTATTAATATATTAAATTTTTCGCTGTTTTCCATTCAGAGAATATGCTCATACAGAACGATGCGTGCGTTTCTAAATGCATGGACAATTACATGGAGAACAAGACTAGCATTGAAAAGAAGTGCGTTCCTTGCAACGGACCGTGTCCGAAAAGTAAGATATTTTGTCTAAACATTCAAATCTTGAAGTCAGATTATGCAGCTATAAAGTCAATGAGAAAGTCAGTAGAAACTGGTCACCCATGTAGCATTGTGAAATTGGATATATGGAGGAAACCTAAGACGAAAGCGAACAAATGCAATCAGCGCCCGCTGTAAGGAGTCACAAAGGTGATGAGGAAGCAAACAGTATTGAATTGCAACAGTCTAGGTGTTATCTGACGAATGAAAAGACAGAGCATGTATTGGAGGCAGCATTGTGAGTTACAAACCGACGAAAAGGATAAAGGAGTTCAAGATTCTTCTCATGGTACGAATTTCGGTAGTTGGCGTGGCCCAGAATACATCAAGGAGCTCTGTGTTCCTATCTCAAGCCAGCTGGCTCAAGATAGTCGCTGATCATTGCGTTCAGCGGCCCAGGAGACCTGCTGGGCCTGCACTCCCGAAAGACGATGCGTGCACATCTTGCTGTCTCGTGTATTGGACCGGCCTTCTAGAACAATTTTCCTCTGAAAATATGTACTTATTACGTGCTGTTCGATAGCCAGGTTTTAGCGCTTTTTGTGAAGTTTTTGAAAGACGCTATATAAATAGTCAAATGTATACATACATGCCACTCATGCTTTTGCAATTACACATACAAACATACAAGTGAATTAATACACAATCTTGTCGTTCTTGATATTAATAATAATTTTGATGCTCTCTAAAATTATGTTCGAATTAAGGATAAATCTCAAATTTAGTCGTGGAGAGCATAGAGGTCCATAGTCGCGTCATTTCGACTAAGTTAACTTGAGTCTTAAAGACTCAAGTTAACTTATAATTACCAATGTTTTACATTGGTAATTATAATAGCGTCAAAGTGAGGATGATAATAACAGGTATATGATAAAGTTCTAACTATAATGTGTCCTTGTATCTGACAATAAGTATAATATCTACTGTATTTGTATATATATAATTGTTTCTGCATCATCTGATTACAGCTTGTCGTGGAACTGGTAAGACTTGGCTTCACAGCAACAACATCGCACAGTTTAACCAGTGCACAAAAGTCGAAGGAAGCCTCAAAATTAAGCTCTTCAGTTTCATCGGGTAATGGCAAAACATGCTCCTTCTGAATATTCCAAAATACTGTGAGACAGTTAGCTTTCAGCCATAGCTTCAGAGCATTTACACTATATGTAAGAAATTGTATCTGACGTACATATTAATTAAGTCAACTGTGAAGAAACATCAGTGCTGCAATCTTGCCGACCTGGTGGACACCCAAATAAAACAGGTTGATTGGGCTCCATTTAAATCTAGCCTCTAGCCTTGCGTTACATTCATCTACATGTTCGTTATTCTTATTAATGAAGCCTGCAAGTTCAAATAGCCCAATATTTCACAAGTAAACCCTTTCATTTGACCTTGAGACCCATGACATCACAGAGCGCAGTCTCTGGAAGTTGGCAAATGAGTCCTTCAGCTGTCTTGAAGAGCAGCCTCAGCTTTTGCAGCCTTTTCACCTGCCCACGACTGGCTGTCTCTTTTTAGGGTGGATCTGCACTCCTACAAGCAACTGTATTTCTCCTTTTTGCATTTGGCCTGGCCAAAATTCATGGAAACTCCAGCGAAATGTTTTCACAGACACTCGCCAGGAAAGCGTGGGGTAGGTGACTGGCCGGTTTGATATTACCTAATACGTCTTTGCGGCATGTCACCCTGCCGGATTTATCTGTCTGCGTTGTCTCCCATAGCTTTCTTCCTCTCCCGAGGCAGTGAAAGCCAGGCTTATTGGATGGTGGCCTGAACTCGCCATGCCACGCCTCCACAGAGGCATCTGCGGTACTTATAATAGGATGACGGCCCCATTCACCGTCCTCTGGTAAAGGTGCCGCTGTTGGTTGGCGACTGCAAATTTATTTATTTCGTAGACAACTTCTACATCGGAGGCAATTCCACCACCCGCGGAGGCGCTGGGTAGCAGCTGCAATCTCTGCATCGATTTGTGCGTACACACAAACATTTACACTCATCGTACATGTATATATGCATATATGCATAGGTGAATATATACATACATATATACGTACACATATATGCACACGTATGTGTATGCATGCATGCGTACATACGTACAAATGCATACAGTTTACGTTCTATTGTAATTTGCATTTATATGCTTTAGAAAGCATACAGAAGGTGATGCTATTCGGTTTGATGAATTGGAATTGCTGAAGGATGTGGAAGAGATAACCGAAGTTCTTGAAGTGGATGTCTCCTATCCAAATTTCACGTCGCTGTCGTTTCTAAGTAATCTACGCGTCATTGGAGGAATGGTAGACACGCCGTGAGTGTTACTTCGCTATTCCAGTGCACGTTACGCCATTAACTAATCATCTTTACGATTATCTTAGCAGTCATGTTGATATATCAGGGTATAACTTAGCATAAGATTGTACACACACTGGCTTTTCCGAATAGTTTATACGTTTCTATTAATTTATTTTTGCGTTAATCTTCTCTCGCTATTAACTGAATTCACCTGGCTAACGGCTTCACTGAAAATTTCAATTCCACCATTTCATTAATAAACATAAACTACTTCAGCACTGTTCATTTGGCTTCCAGGGTAAGGCAGGGTAATGTTTTATGGTCTTGACTTTTGTGACAGTTTGTGTTTTGCTCATAACGTTATTTCTGTGACTATTCCAATTTTTATGGCGACTTTTCGTGTCTCTCATACATAAATTATAGTGCATGTCCGCAGCCATATTGGTCGATGGTTCATTTTTAGTTCTTTAGAAGCATTATTCGTCTAAATGCAGAAGTTGCTCGATAGTTTTGGAATGTTTGGACTTCTACTGCTGCCTAGTCTTTCTGTGTGCTGGAATTATTTTTCGTTGCCATCGGACGTTTTTTGTTCGCATGTTATCGTGGCCTCCCGTGACTGAACTGGTCCACGTACAGATAGGGGACAAGTTTGTAAGTAAATAAGTAAGTAATGCATTTGTTAACACGCCATATGTCCACTGACTCAGCGAGGAATCGTAAGCGTGGATCTCCAGCTGGAAGTCAAGCCCCAGACCGACATACAATACAATGCAACTATACTTTAATAATGCCCACCTTATAAAGTTTAGAAGCGCGCGTTGAAGCCGGGAAACGGAAAACATGAAGAGCCATAAATAGACTGAAAGAGGTACTGTAAGTTTTCACATTCTGCAACCGAAAAATCTAGGATTCGGTAGAAAGGGTAGCGGCTTCGACCGTCAACCACCGATTGGCTTTACGACCTGCAAGGGACTACGAGGGTCTGCTAAACGGTGAGACAGCGTGTGCCATCGGCAGCAGATCACATCGGCTTTCGTTTTCCTAAGTACAGCCAGTACCTTATTAGATATCATTTTGATTGTTTGGCTTTTGAAACTCTTGGCCCAATAAACGTAATTTATGGGTAAACAACATTGACACAGGGTTAAAGCAACACTCCAGGCCTGAATTTTCCAAAAAGATGGGAACATATCTTATACTTGGGACTTTAACATTAAGAAGACATCCGGCAAATCCAGAACCGCACCAACAATGATCTGTAGGTAATTCAATGGAGAGTTTGTAGACTTGCAGGACTGTACACTGAATGCAGAATTTAGTGCAAGGTCACACTGAACTGAACTAAATAAAACTTAAAAGCTAAAATCTGCTTCTATTACTATCAGCCACTTGCAAATTGGCCTGCCAGATATGCTTCCCTCATTCCAGAATGTGGACATCAAGGTTTTTATACACAATTACAACTGCAACGTCGTCTAACAGTAGACGTTATTACGAATAGACAGCAGATCCTTATTTGCTGATAATAATTTCTTGATAATAATTATAAGTGACTTCACTAACTTTCATCTACCCTGGCTGTAATGCTTGATTATATATGGTTTACCTGTCATAGGTTAAACTATTGATCATTTTTAGTATTAATACACTGCTCATATCGTGCAGTCATTTCGACTTACTGTTCCCAAAGTGAAGATTGGGGATTTGGCTCATCTATAATACTTTGTTTAATAAATTTATGTTGCATTTCAGAGGCAGAATCATTTCGCTGCTGGTAACACATTCATCTCTGACGACGCTGGATTTGAAATCTTTAAGGAAGATTATGAAAGGAGAAGTTGTGATATTCAGAAATTCTGACCTCTGTTACGCTCATACAATTAACTGGACAAGAATATTAACAAGCAAAGAGAATGATCAAAAAGTCACTGTAAAATTTAACGCCAACTCAACAATATGCGGTAAATATGATATGATATGGTCTGACATAATATATGTCATGACATGAAATGATGAAATGTGATATAACTCTGAACTTGGTGTCTGTAAACTCTGTAAGTCTGTAAACTCTGGAGTCTCAACTCCTTTATTTAGGTTCAACGTGTGAATGGGCCTGTCATTCGTAACTTGCAGTTCTTTAAGCATTTCATTAAAGATTAAATTGTTTGTTTTCTGAATGAATATCGTTTAAGCTAGCGAAAGCATCTTCGAAAACGAGAAGGCACAAATAGGCATCGTCAGTTACATAGCTAATTACCTACCTGACGGCCGGCTTGCCTGCGTGCTTACCTGCATATTATGTATGGATGCATTCATGTATCCATATATCCATTCTCTTACATCGTCACAGTGAGAGTGCAACACAAATTGGAAGATTTGGAATCAACAGTCAACCATGATGGGTCGATGTCATAGTTCTGCAGAAGATTTCATGTGATTGGACTTTTGTGCGCGCCGACATTTGATATTGTAAAGCACCCTTGAAGTAGCTTGTACTGATGATGCTGTATAAATTGTCGTCATTGCAATTACAGTTACAAAATGATGTCGATTAGATTGTCAGGGCCCCTAACTTCTTAATATCGAAACCAGTTATTCTGAGATTTAAAAGTGACCACAACATATCTTATTTAATCCGTGTGATACAGCTAAGGAGACATTTTCAGCTTATCCTGACATATACCTTTTAGATGACCCTGTTTCAGCTTCTTTTTTAAGTTCGTAAGAGGTGGAATAAAATATCAATTTTCATATACAGTAAACTTACATGTTTGTAGAGGAGCAAGGTCTGGTCTGTGCAGACCTTTGTTCGGACGACGGTTGTTGGGGTCCTGGAGATGACAACTGCGTATCTTGTCAAAATTACTTCATGGAGGGACGTTGTGTGTCCACCTGTATAAGGGAAGAGGGATTCTACTCGTTTGAGACAGAAGACGGAACTCTTGCCTGCGGAAAATGCCACGAGGAGTGTCTCGGGGGATGCAACGGAGACGTATGTTGCCATTATTGTCTGCATAATGCTGTAACAGTTATAGTGCTAGCAGAGATCATGTTACTCGATGAAACAGTCACGCCATTTCTTTTAGTCTAAAATGTGATTTTAATAATTGTTATGGAAAACTATTTCTGAACTGCCGCTATAGTAGCTAGCCATATTCGGGATAATTTCGAATTTTCCTAAAGGGCCGCAATTTATATAAGGCGACAGAATTTGTTTTTGGTATATGACACACTGGCGTCATATTTGCTTTAGCAAAAATGACTTCCCAACATGTTGAAACCCTAACAAGAACAACATGCATGCAGCCATCATGTCGGCATTCTCGGGTTCTCTAAAGAATTAGAGCCGTGTGATTTGTGGGGCCAAACCTTTGAGTTCTGCTTCAGAAGTTCATGTAAATTATTATTCGTTTATATACCACGCACTCATATAGAATAACACATCTAAACAATTGTGGCAAGCTTATATGGAGTCGGTATCAACTCCTAAACTTACTAGGTTACACAATCTGGACTCTATCATATCGGTTATTCTCTTGTCTGTCTGTCTGTCTGTCTCTGTTAGTCTGTCTGTCTGTCTGTCTGTCTGTCTGTCATGATCTCTATTTTATCTGGTCACGAATTGGCACGGACTGTCTTATTCCTCACCCTGAAATACTGTCCCGTTGCATCAACCCGTTATACCTTGTCGTCGAATGAATTCAGAAAGACAATTTTGCGGATGTGCCCTTGCCAAATATTTGCACCACCGTCTATGCTCTGTCTTTCCGGATTCAGACCGTCCAGTGATCTCCTAATAGCATGAGCTAAAGCTCTGAAATCGGATCAATGCCGCCGGTCTTTGACTGAGAAAGTTTATGGAGTGACTTACCAAGGAGCGCACTGGCCAGTTTAGTTTCTCTGTTGCACTTAGACTGATTCCTTGACGACACCGAAGGGGTAGACTTCTATAGCTTAATCCTTGTGACATACGGACCTGTATAATGTGTCCTTCTCTGAGTTTCGCGCAGCCTACTATCTTCCCGCTCTCTAGAATTAGTCCATCTTGCGACCTTACGACAGTGTGGGCCCTTACCTTGAAATCGGATACGTTGAGGCGGTGTCTGAACCAGAGTTGACATTTCGGTAATGACTCAATAGAGTACAATGGTTAGTTTCTCGAACGGCACCGGTGTAATAAGCTTCCATAGCATTACCCTTTGCATCACCCAGGCCTGTGTGACGTGTCCTTCTCCGAGTTTTGCACAGCTTTTATTCTTCCGCTATCGGAACTAGACTGTCTCACGACCTCGCAACAATTATTGGGCCGCGATGGATAGTAAAGAAATGACTTAATTATATTAATTAATAATTAATATTCAAATTAATTAATTAATATTCATATTAATATTCTGTATTGCTTGTTAAGGGGCGACTCTAATTAGTCGGAACTCTGGTCTCTTCTGGGTCTGCCGTTTGTATTTCCATAGACTGTTTTACTTCATGCAAAACTTGTCTTTGTCGAATTTAGGAATCAATGAACAAAGATGATAATGAATATATAAATTATTAAAATAGTTTAAATAAACTAAAACAAGGCGATCAGCTTAAATATAAATCTATCACATAATTGTTATTATAAATGCATAAATTATTATTATTTATACATCGTTTCTACATACAAGCCTTGTAGTATGTCGGGCAAATTGTCATAATACACAAGGCATCATTCGCTGGTCGCTACTCGAGAAATCGTAGTCAAAATTTTTCATCCTTATGTGACACCCAATTGAAATCGGAAAGTTCAAGAAAAATTCATTATAATTCAAATTATAATTATAATTCAAAGTAATGCAAATTATGAATAATTCATATTGCTGATGGCCTGTAATGTGTTAAAAACTACGTTTACAGGGACCAGACAAGTGCTTTAGATGCCGACACGTCACGAATGACGAAGAATGTCTTTCTGAGTGTCCCAAAAACCGCTATAACGATAGTTCCGGAATTTGTCAATGGTGCGATGGCAATTGTGATGGTTGTTCCGGAAACAGTTCGCGTCTGGGAGATTCCGGCTGCAAAAGCTGCCAGCAGGGTCTTCTGCTGATCAAAAACGACGTCGAGAAGTACTGTGTGAAAAATTTAAGCGAATGTGACAACAATTCTTTCGTGTCGGAGGAATTAGTCCATACGAAATACGGCTCGGTTAAAATGGTAGGACACAAAAACAGTAGAAAGCATGCAACTAAACGCAGTTACATACAATGCAACTTTATGATTATAGATCACTGCAGTTTTGACGTTTCAAGAATTATGCTACAAGTCAGTGTTAATTAACTAAAGTTTATTTGCGTTTTCAGTATTCAATATTGTCGTTATTTATCTCCTATAATTGTCAGTAAAAAAGGTGCAGGTAGCACACTTATTAACATGGCTCGATAGACAGTCGTCAGAAACATGGTTTTGGAGTTATATTTATTTATCGATCGGCTGAAGAACACACAAGTTATCAATAAAAGCCCTTTCACTTATAATTGCACTGCACTAATTAGCTTCTTAGCGACCCAAACTGTCTTGTTCAAATCTATTCTCAATTACTGCTATTTACTTTCAAATTCACTCGTATTAATCACATTATCCATAAAATTCATATCACTGTTCTGTTGTTGTGCAGATAAGTACATATATAGTTACTTGTATAATTACTGTAATATTACGGGATAAGTACTTTTATTGCTACAATAATCGATAAAGTTTTCGTTATTGTTATTTATGTTGTTTTGGTCAGTACATACATTTGATAAAGATGAAGTCATTTGACTGACAGTGGGTTTTATGAATGATTGACAGAAAACCTGTCGCAAGTGTCACCCCGAGTGTGATGGATGTAAAAAAGGAACAGAAGCAACCGATTGCATTCAATGTCGCAACTACATAGAGATGGCTCTGGAGCAACCGGTAAAAGGAAAATGCGTTAGCAACTGCTCTTATGACGGGCAACCGGTAAAAGAAAAATGCGTTAGCAACTGCTCCTATGACGACGGTTACTATGACGCTGGAAACAAAGTGTGTCAGCCATGTAACTCGCAATGCAAGCGTTGCTATGGTCCAAAGAAGTACGAATGCTCCTTATGCAAGAATGTCAGAATCTATATCGACTACAGGAAGGAAGAAGATCTGGGAAATGACACGCTTTACAAGGCATGAGTCAGAATTCTAAGAACGATAGAATACAACATTTCTTAGATTCTAACAAACGATAGAGAAAACTAATATAGCGTTATCTGAACCTGCAATGAATTACCCAGTGCATTACACCGACATTTACTAGCTGGCACCTATTTACTCTTGTTCTGCTCGAGTACTTGGTCCCCGCTCTTTCTCAGCCTGAAACTCTGGAACTCACTGGATTCCCGGTCTTTCTCTCTGTTTCTATACACTCCGTGGGCTTTATGATGTCGTTTTAGGTCAGAGTTGAAGTTTCCTCTTAACCGATCCATGGTTATGTTTAATAGATTGCGATTTTGGAGAGCAGAGTTGAAGCGACTATCGATTGACGGCTAGTGCATAATGATAACGGCGCTTTAGATTTTGCAGATTACACTAGATTACATTAGATTTACATTTTTATTAAGGCGTTTATTAGTCAAGAGGCTTAATTTTTGTGAAATAATATCTGTATCTGACATCACCTTTTATTCTAAACTTAAATCTTTCTTGTTCGTCTTCTATACACAATGACTTTTGCTCTCAAAGTAGGCCGGTCTGAGCGCCTGTAAATGAACATCGATTTGTAGGTGGCCGTTATCAGTTCAAGCGCCAACCGGAAACGATTAAGCAAAATCAGGCTTTTCACAGCCCATATCGTGGCTAAGTAGAGACTTCCAATTTCCTCAATTTCTTGTTCCTTCTCTTGTAAAGGTTCAATTCAAAAACCTCAACTCCGCCAAGTTATCGCAGGACTCACCGTTTACCTCATTTAGGCATTTCATGGTTGACAGTACATTTTGAAGAGACAATAAAACTATAACAACAAGATCTTTTCATGATTTTATATGACGTTCTTGTAAACTGTCGTTTCATGTGAATATGTTTTTTACAGTCTTACTGCGATGAAGATTGTCCAGAGGAAACACCGATCAGAGACAAAAGTTTGACTGACATGAATGAAACCGAAAAGTTCTGCACCTCAATCTACGCTAGTAGTAGCATGTTGTTAGTAACATTCACTAATCCGAATAACCTACAGCATTCCATATTTGGTACAGCGAAATAATCCTAGAGGGCAAATTGAAGAAAGAGTGAGAAAGTGAGAAATTTGAGAGGAAAGAATAAGAGAGGGGTGCATGATTACCACAGTATGTATATGACTGTGCCTCTCGATGCAATTGCTATTAAGTCTGCTGGTACTTTTTCCAAAAAGCTTTTTCTTTATGCAACATTGTTTCCTAGGTGTTTGTTGTTCTGTGGTTTGCTAGACAACCAAAAGTCACCGCTTCAATCTTCGTCGTTTTGTTCCTTATCATTGCTATCATCATCCTCGTCCTTGCCATTTTCTGGCGAAAGCAGAAGCTGCAAAGACTCAAGGATAGCGTTTTAGCAATTGATGAGGTATAATTTAAGACAGAAGTATCTTTCTTCTTGCAAATAGCATAACTATTATAAGTAGTTTTTCTAAGTCCATTCTATTGGCTAATTATAACGGACGACGTGAGCTGAGGAGAGCTTTTTCACGTCTGTGAGATTGTATTTGCGAAAGGATTTCGCAAAATTGTGCAAAACTAACGCAAATACAGAAAAAGCGAAGAAAAAAAGAGCAAAGAGAAAGACATTAAGCTCATAAGAATTATTTAACGAAATGAAACACTTAAAATGGGCTCAATAGTGTAGGGGCCTATGAGGACTAAAGAATACAAGAATTCAATAATCTTTAAATTGTCTTCTCATTAACTACACTTCTGGTTCCGTATGTGGGCCACTACACCATGTGAAAATGAAGTCGCTATCGATTCCTATCTATATTTCGCTTGCGGTGTGCATCAATCATTTAATTGCATTACTTTGCATTTTAGATTCCGATGATAAGCGCCAGCAACGCGAAACCAGACATGTCCTTGTTGCGGCTGATCAAAGAATCAGAACTGCGTCGAGGAAATATGATTGGTTCGGGTGCTTTCGGAACCGTTTACAAGGTGAGTTTCTATCCGTACTACACCTCTAAAACATGACCAAATAGACATCGAAGACATCAATGCATAATTCTTCTATTCACTGCTTAAAAACACAAATAGAAGCTACCAATGGCATACACATCTGACCTTGCTTCTTAGGTTCATTGCTGGTTTCTATAAATCGGCGCTGATACACTGACGCCCGTTGTATCTTTCACTCGTTTCTAAATATAATTATTTATATGTATTTATTTGGATATTTATATATCGCATTTTCAGAACCTCTCAAAGCTTTTAGAGTTGTTTGATGATGTCTAGGGAATCTGGATTCCAGAGAAAGAAAACGTCAAGATTCCAGTTGCCATCAAAGTTCTCCAGGAGTCATCAAATACTAGCCAGAACGTGGAACTTTTGGACGAGGCTCGGATCATGGCTTCTGTCTCTCATCACTACTGCGTCCGCATCCTAGCCGTGTGCATGACGGCTCAAATGATGCTCATCACTCAACTGATGCCCCTCGGATGTCTGCTCGATTATGTGCGCAAGGAAAAATCAAACATCGGATCTAGGGCCCTGCTTCTGTGGAGCGTCCAGATCGCTAAGGTCTTTCAGGAGTTGAAATAAGCAATTAATTTGAAGCACTTATTTTAGTGCACCTATGAACTTCACTTGTGAAGTTTAATAATAAAAGCTTTTAAAGTTTTGAAACGATTAAACAGTAGCCACTAAGCAGGATACATCTAATGTACCAACCAATGTTCAGTTTTACTCGGTGGAATAGAATCACATTTCCTAAAATTGTATTACTGTTTGAGAAGGTGAAATTGTCGATTTTTATCTTACATTTCTTCTTTGCGACATTATTTGACATTTTCTTCTGGTAATAGGGAATGAAATATCTTGAAGATCTCGGCATCGTGCATAGAGATCTAGCCGCCAGAAATGTATTAGGTGAGTTTGATGCGCTCATTGCTGCTTTTGACATACAGTTTACTCAATTGCAAATAGCGGTGAATACAGTCCATACATCAAGGTCCGTTGAGAAAAACCGACACCTCAGTGTAATACTATTCAATTAAATGAGTTGAGCCAAAAGTTGAATTCTTAGCTGTTGCCAATTGTATTTTTGTGACTCGTCAAATTTATAAAAGCCGAAAGTTGTTATATCCAGAGTTTTTCATATTCTGCTTCAGTTCAAAATCCAAATCACGTGAAAATCACAGATTTTGGTCTGGCAAAACTGCTAGAGTGTGATGAAGAAGAAATCCATTCAGAAGGAGGAAAAGTAAGTCAAGATCAACGGAATTTCCTATATTTGTACTAAACTTTGCATGCACCCAATGAGTTTATACGGTTTCTTTTTGCGTTGGTAGTAATCCCCTGGGATGTAAGGGAACTTGGGCGCTGTAGGCTATAGAAGACTAGTTAGGAGCTAGTTTTAAATTAATTGCTGATCTAAAAATTCAGCAGACCTCCGCTGTATAGAAGAATTGCTTTGGGTCGGAAGGTGGATTTTTCTAGCGAACATTGCCGATGGACCTCGTATCTGAAGCGATGTATTGAACAATTGTATAGTTGCTTGTCGATTGTAGATGCCTATCAAGTGGTTGGCTTTAGAATGCATTCAACATCGCATCTATACGCATAAAAGCGACGTCTGGAGTTACGGTAAATGATCCTAAAACCTATCGCTGTAGTATGCACCTTTCTCGTCGTAATTTGACACTGTAAGATAGACGCAAATAGAGTTCATTTAAAAATCCGATCGATTTTCTAAAATTGTATTTCAAATAGGCATACAGATTAATTGCGAATCTTATCTTACCTGTGGTGTACCTCAAGGCTCTGTCTTAGGCCTACTACTGTTCTTAATATATGTCAATGATATATCGAACTCTTCCTCATTACTCCATTTTATTCTGTTTGCCGATGACACCAATGTATTCATGTCAGATAAATATTTTGAATTGCTGGTTAATAAAATTAACGTAGAATTAAAAACGGTGACAGCATGGTTCAAAGCCAATAAATTAGTACTAAATATTAAGAAAACGAATTTCATATTATTTAGCTCACAGAAGAAAATTATACCTAAATGTAACCTCAGTATAAAAATTGATAATGTAAATATAAATCAGGTGTCATCCACAAAATTTCTAGGAGTTCACATTGACAAACATTTGACTTGGAAAGAACACATAAATATCATGTCTAAAAAATAAAAATATCAAAAAACATTGGTATTATTTCTTGTATCCGCCACAAATACCCCAAAATATACTATTGAATCTATATTACTCTTTAATATATCCATATATTTCGTATTGCAACATTGTTTGGGCTTCCACATATCATACTCGCCTGTCTAATCTTAGAACCCTATAGAATCACATCATCAGAATTATATTTAATCTACCGTTCAGAGCCAGCACTCGACTGTCCTTTCATAGTCTAGGAACATTGCCTTTTGATTGTATTAACAAGTTGCAAATAGGTTTATTTATGTTTAAACTAAAAAATAATCTATTACCTGTGGACTTCTACCAATACTTTTGTATGAATTCAGATGTGCATGATCACTATACACGATCATCTCATATGTATCGTAAACATTCTGTTCGCACTACTAATAGTTTAGTATTGTAATTTGCGAACCGTCATTCTGGAATTCTCTGCCAGCTGTTCTTACTAGCTTGCCAACTTTATACCAGTTCAAAACAAGTCTAAAATCTTATATACACAATGCACTTAGATAATCTTTCTTAGGTGTTTTGTTAAGTTTTTGTGTTTGTGTTTATGTACTGACATTGATTATATTAATTACTTTATATTTTAGATTATTAATTGTTTTACTCAGTATTATACTGTCACCTATTTGTAATCCATGATGTAAATAGGTGACCTTTGTAGAGGAACCGTTTGTTCCTTTAGGTCAGCCCATTGGCACCATTGTATGTGACAAACTATGATTATATTTGTTAATTGTTTTGGTTGTCAATAAATCTCTCTCTCTCTAGCTATCTATATATTAGCTTGTGTGCATAAATTTGTTGATCAGGTAATAGTATTCCTGTATTTAGTAACATTCAATGACATCTGAAAGTAAAGAATTTTACCTCACCTTGTAGGCTTTAATGCATCTTTATTGCCTTGAATTATGTATCTGATTGAAGGAGTGACGTTGTGGGAGATGTTTACTTATGGAGAGAGACCTTACGAGAATCTCGCTGCCCGACAGATTCCACAAGCCCTGGAGAAAGGAGAGAGGCTGCCACAGCCAAACATCTGCACAATCGACGTCTATATGATCATGATCAAGTGTAAGTTGCAGTAAATCCTTAATTAAACAACCCAATTTAACGTAGGTTTAATACGGTATTTTCTCGAATTAAACAAAAAAACAAAATCTTTCCAACCAACAGTGGTCCGAAAAGGATTCGCTAGATAAAATTCTAGCTGGTCAGCTACAGCTATTGTGCATAATCTATTACTAAAAAGGAATAGCGTGGAGAATGAATTTCAGAAGAAAATTCAAAAGTAGGAATTTTTAATTGGAGCGACAGTGGCTGCTTTGCATGAAATCTTTTGTCATTGACGGGGTAGATACTCTATTGACCGTATTTCTGCTAAGTAGTTGCTTATAAACATCTGCTTATAGCCATCTTCCTTGAAGAGAAAAAGTTATCGCATAATTGTAATTAAATTAGTTCTTGATGCATTTTGTTTAAATATAATTTAGAAGGTTGAAGTTCGTTGCATCTCAAATGTCTCTTTTCATGTCTACCGCAGACATAAATGAATTGTGTTACTTTGGAATCGAGTCTCTCTAGAACATATCCAAGTCTAAGTCCTAAACTTCACTTACAGGAAGTTAATAAATATAAAAGTAAGTTAAACTAAACGTAAAAGGATTTCCAGTGTAAAATGCGTTATAGTTGTCTGCCTTGACTTCTTTCGTTTAAACTATCAAAATAGGTGTGGGATTTATGTATAAGTCTGACTAGATTTGAGGCAGCATGCACAAGAAATGAAACCTTATCCGCTGTATAAGGGATTCTAATTTGAATCCTTTTGCAAATGTAAATAGATTGAGTATTCTGATCATCTGTGATAATCCGCCAAAGGTTTAGCTGATAAATAAATGTTATAAGGTCACATGGTGTTCCAAAATAAACTGGTTTTTAGTTTATCTAGTTACGCTGTGGTGTTTTGGAGTTAAATTTACGCCTCGATTATAGATGGTAGGGTGACAGGGTGACTATAGTCAACTCGTGCATGGTATTCATGAAGAATGGCGTTTAACTGATGAACCAGAATGTTGCTTGGTTTTCAGGTTGGATGTTGGACTTCGATAGCAGACCGACGTTTGTCGAACTCGCTAACGAATTCACAAGAATGGCGCAGGATCCCGGGCGTTTCCTTGTGATTCCGGTAACAGATTGTCCCTTTTCAATGAAATGGCACATTTTTCTCATGACCTTACCTATCCCTTCACCCACTGCCCTTTTTGTTGCCCATTACCTGCTCGAATATCTGAGTACCTATCACACTTTCTTATTGGACAGTTTTTACTCTATCTGGATCAGTATCATAAACTGTATTTAATTGCGTATTGTTGTCGAATTTCAGAAGCCTTTGTCGCATGTATGTAATGTAACTGCTCATATACTGAGCACCTGTAAACAAGCCGGTTCTTTGTGCGCTGTAGAAAACTCGGGCTTACGAGTACTTTTGCAATTACCTGGCGCCTGTGTGATCCTATCAGACATGTGGAAAAGGTAGACATATCAGCTGAGTCTGTACATGTGTGTAGGGTGACAAGTTGATGCGCCTGGCTAGCAGCGTTCCAGATGCAAAGGACCTCGTTCGGATGATGAGCCTTCAGGTTGATGAACCTGACCTCATGGTCGTCAGTGGAGACGAATACTTGCAGCCAAAGGATCTGGACTTTGAAGGAGATTATCCTCCCACAAAATCACCACTTGGACCTCTCACCAGTGTATGTACTTAGTTCAAGCCTATTGTCAATACAGGAAAATAATACTGTGCTCTGCTACTTAACTTCACAAAAATAGCTATTTCTTTTTGTTAACAATTCCATCTTTATAGCTCTCGTCGTTATTGGTGGTGGTGGTGTGGTGGTCCAAAAGAAAACAACCTTGCTGACAATGACAAAAGCGATGATTACGATGGCGAAGTGGGTTTTCTGTGATATAATTGTAGATTCCTGAGGACGATACGTATGAGAACACTCGTCCGGTGAGCAACCGAGAACAAAATGATGACTTGGAGTCACCACTAAATAACGGAAAAATTGATTTGCAATACTCGCTTGAACCGAGTCAACGCTACACCACCGATCCATGTCGACAGGAACTAGGCCAATCCATCGACGACACCCAGAAGAAAGCTGAGACGGTGCCACAAGCGATGCGCGTGGACGAGGACGGGTATCTTCCTCCTCAGTCGACGATTACTGCGCCCAGTTACTTGGATGTCGTCTACTTTCCAAAAAATGACTCAGTCAATTCACAAGAGAAACGTATGCTTGACGGCTCTTCCTTCTGTGGTCTTCATCTATTTATTAAAATTGCAATCAAGTATTTCAATGCATGAGGACCATTTATGTTTTAGTTGAACCCAACTCACACAAACATCACTTACTCGGTACTTAGTCTTTCCTGTGCAGGCCTGCACATCGGGCAGCGCAGCTTCTCCATTCATCTCTGTCGACCGCCAGTCTTCTTGCCTCGTCTCACGACATGTCCAAACATCCAAGGTCGCCTCTGATGGTCTCTAGCCAGTTCTTCCTTGGTCTTCCTTCTCCTGCTCCGTTTCCCTTCAGGAATCCAATTCATGGCTTGACTGGCTCCCCTATCTTTGTCCATACGAATTACATGTCCCATCCATTTCAGTCTTATTTCTCTCTATCATCTTATCTCATCCTTTCCGCAATAATATTACTTAAAATTAATGAGAGATGCTTGCGATTAACTTCTAAGATATAGTTTAAGTGGTGGTCAATTGTGAGTGTCGCAGAAGTAGCGATTTTATCAAATCTTTGTATTGCTATTCTTGTTCTCATTGTCTTTATTCTTTTTGTTCCTGTTGTAACAGTAACCCGCTCCTCAGATTCAAATTTCCTGAGTGCGCATATAATAAGTGCGTTAAAGGAAAATAAATAAATAAATTAAAGCAAATAAATACACAATTGCAATAGTTTTGTTGAATGGCCGCAGCGTAGCATATCACGCTAATTCCGTGAATGCCTTAGATCTGTTTTTCTTACCGAGAGATTCTTACCAGCTGTCCAAATCAAAGTGATATTAAAGTTTACTGTAAGCAAAGACTATTTTTTGAAGTTTATTGTTCAACATTTATTTATGTACATTGTTGTTCTTTCTCATAGAAAATCCTCCACACAATCAACAACAGCAATATCTGGATATGCGACCAAGCACCGGACTCTCAAAGGATAATCCGGAATATTATGAAGGCGACGCAAAGTATGTCAACACGAGTGATAGCATCGGTTCAAATAAACAGGCAGCACTCGGTTCCAGTAAAAAGCCCAACCAAAATACTTCTGAATACTACAATGCTCCTTCGAGCAGTGGAAAGCTGGGACCGCCATACTCTCGCTTGCCTGAGACTGACGTATGAGCTTGGTGCGTTTGCATTTACATAATTTTAAATATGAATTTTGCATTCGTTTGAAAAGTGCCTTTCAGTTCAGTTTTAAGTCAGTCTGCAATATGCACAACTGTTTGGTTTTTTGCTTTGTGCATGAAAACAAACAGATATTTTCAAAATTTAGCTTTCTGTTTAGCAGAAACCTCAGATTGTATGTCTCTATCGCTGTCACAAGTTCTGAGCAATAATAGAAGTTTCAATGTAAAATATGCCTTCCATTATATTTCGCTGCATGATATTATGATCTGTGATAGGTTTTGAAATGTTCGCAGAAAGTGCTGTATAAATATACCTTTCAATAGAGTATTTAATCGGATGCAATGACCTTATGTAAGTTAATTTTTGGAATGATTTTTCTCTTCTGACGCTTTTGCGTTTTTCGGAAGAAGTTAAATACACAATTCCTTTATTCACTTCTAGGTTTCCAGCGATAATGCCTTGAGTTGAAGGTTCTTTATTTTCAAATCAATTTAATAACAAACTCTAAAGATTGGGTAAAATTAACAATTAGTTCTTGAATTTTATCCGGTTCTTAATATATCATTGTTAGCTGTGCCCTGCTAATCTTTCAATAAATGGTGGTGGTGTCCATGTGTTGGTGGATAATTCGGTGCTGTGTCAGTTTGGTTTGATCAACAAACGTTTGGCATTTTGAACTGGTTGATTCATATGTGGACCTCCAGATTTGCACATCGTTTATGGAAGGTCGAGAGATTATGTAATTTCTACATTAGATTCCATGATCGCGCTTCTCTTCTGAGACTACGTTCTGTTTGCAACAGTGGACAGCGCAACACTAAGACTATTTTCCTGCGATTTAGCTGTGTACTATATTATTGCAGCATCTTTGAGAGAGGCTAGGCAAAGCCCACCTGCGTTTATCTACACTATCTGGATATTCCAACTTTTAATGGAACCGTCCTTTTTTTATATTATAAATTGTAAATAAGTTGTAATTGTAAACAAGGCTCAAAATGACTTCTTAAAACTTGGATGCGATTTGCGGGTCCGGGCAATGGGTCAAGGCCTGTGGCCAGGCAGTACACATGTCAGTACGGGTCCAAACGTTTACAAAGAACGAATTGTCAATTTTTTACCTTTTTATAAATTTTTCATGGGCTCCCATGCGTCCTAACTTGACGCTGTCGAGAATAAGCAGTTCATGTGAAAATGAGTTTCTCTCTGGGATGTCAAACCAGATTCCGGTGTTGTGATGGTCTACATAAGTGAGGTTGAATTTCACTTCTTGCCCTGCAAATCGCACCCTGTTTTAAACGTATGTTACGTGTAATGTTTTAAATGATACAGTCGCCTAATGTTGATGTAATTAGTCATTAAGCATTTAATAACTTAGCCAGATATGTTCATAATTGGCCTTGTTTTATGTGGCATTGTTATATATGTGAGTGCGTGTGTGTACGTGTGCGTGGTGTATGTGTGTGTGCGAACGCAATAAGCAGATAAGTCAGTAGAGCTATATGATATTTTGTATGGGTGATAGTAGTTTACTGTTAAAGTACCAGTTGTCATGTTTAGCATATACAGCTTTTACCCGAGATAGTTATATGTGTTTCTGTTTGTTTATTTAGAACCTACATTAAAGCGGTATATAAATTTGCTTCCATTTTCTTAGGCACTCTGAAAAGAATGAAAAATAGGGAAGAAGAAGATATAAGCTCTGAAAAATCGGCCTCGTCCCAGTTTTTTAGCTGATCCAAAAAGATGCCTTTAAGGCAAGACCAAGGCACAAATGGAGATTTATATATCAAGAAACTGAATCTCTCCTCGATCTCCCAAGCCAGTTACTACAGACACAGTCTAGCCCATACACAAACTCATTGGTGTTTAAACAGTCAAGAGTTTCAAGAGCAGTGTAGGTGAACATGTGGGTTGTTGGCAACACAGCATATGCAGCAGATATACCTGAAGCAGTCTGCTCTGGCGCTTATCCTGCTGAAATTAGTCTGCGAAAGATAAGAAGCTGTTCACTTGCATTTAAACTCCTGTGATACCCTAAGCAAACATATTTACCCAAGCGATTGGTCTTGCACCTCCAATGTGATCCCCACAGACCCACAAAAGACTGCATACTAGGAACATCTGCACTCTACAATGACCACCAGATATTACACAGTTGAGAGTGGAGTGCCCTTTGGCCCATTTGCAAACAAGCTTATGATATCCATCTGGGGTAACTGCATTTGTTAGGGGGCAAGATCAAAAACCACGCGAAACTCACATTGCAATATTCCATTGGTAGAGGTTCTAGAATGACTGGCTGCACTATATGGCGTACAGAATTTATTTGCACTCGAACAACGGATACATTTACTCCTGTTGTTGCGTGGCACCAGGACAGTGTTAGGTTCTCGGGTGTTGTCAGTGGCTGGTCCAGAGCTCTGCTATTAACTGTCCTGTTTTATGCGTTCTGTCAATTCTTTAATGTCATTAAGGTTAAACTTAAGACATTTTGCGTGAACTTCCTTATCCACCGTAGCCTGATTTCTGGTTTCCCTCATCTACTGGTTTTTACCAAATTTGTTTAATAGATTTTTGATTAAACTTTAACTACGGTTTCGCTTGAATTTTGTGCATTATGATAAGGATAATACAGAAATCATAATTTAACTGGCTACGTTTAAAAGCTTAGCAAGTGAATAAGCAATTTCATTTTTAACCGTGTGCCTAGAAATTTACTTTATCCGATACTTTACTTTTGCTTTACTCGATACTTTATCCAACGTTTGATCGCCTCGAGTGAAATTATGAATTATAAAACATTTTCATGGTGCCTGTATCTTATGATGTTGTTTCTCTGTTCATTTACTGATGTTGTCCTTTAGTTGTTATCTGGAGTTGTACATGAAGTGCGCTTATGAAAGTCCTGTGTTGCACAGGTCCGGTACACAACTGTAGGTATCGCTGCGGTTATGTGCATTTATTTTTCAAGCTTTAAGCAATGATTGTTTGTCTAGTCGTTGTATTGAAACGTTTTGTCAGATGTACAATCTTCAGTAACATTATTTTGTTATGTTATATTTTATTGTAAGGAATCCTACGTAATAAGGCGAGCCTAAAAGGCAAGGAGCAATTGCCTACCACTGTTACCTGACTGCGAGTAATAGAGTGTAGGCCTATGTATAAGGCTGTTTGCACATGTGGAACATCGATTATTGTTATGTTATATGAGTCCTACCGTAGCTGTCAGAATCGACTTTTGCATGTTATGATCGATTACGCTGAATCTTTTGGCAGAGCTTCGAGCAATTTATGATGCGCTTATGTAAATGCACGACTGAACTTATTCACCTGTAACAAACCATTTGCCAATCTTCATGGTTATGACAAGGAGATTTACATATGCATTGATGTATTTTGTAGACATTTAATACAGGGCCTTTTAAGTGCCTTACCAAAGCGTTGCCTAGTTCGTGTCGTTAAAGTTATTCAGAACAAAAGATTCATCATTAAGCGTGCGGTTTTGTGCTGAATTTAGTGATCCTGTTTGATTTCATAAATCGAGCAACTGTTTTGTGTTTCTGACGCAATTTGTTTTTTCCATGCAGGTTATTAACATCTTGATTGAATTTTGCATTCACGTATTAAAAGTTTTATGATACTGTAGTTTGATGGAATAACTTAGAAAATAAATATACGAACCGTCTAAAAGTATAGATGCTGCGGCTCGGCTGATTAGCGGTGTACCTAGGTTTGGGCAGATCATACAAAGCTTCACGTGGGAGAAACTACCCTGGTTACCTGTACATAAATGCCTCTCGGTTAAAATCTTAGTGCTTATGCTTAATTGTTTTGCAGGCTGTGCCCCATCTTATCTCAAGAAGCTCTGCCTCTTGGTCTCGTCTATCACTGGCTGCAGATTTATTCGCTCTGCCCGCAAGGGGATCTGGTTGTTCCTTCCCTCCTGGTTGGCCCGAACTTCCACAGTCCTGCATAGAAGCTTCGCTATGTAGTCCGTCCATCTGTCTGGAATAAGCGGTCTAGCATCTGCGGCATGAAATGCTTAACCTTTTTGCCTCCTTTCTATAAGCTCTAGGAAACCATTCTATTCGATCGTGGTTTTGTGTTGATATGTAGAGAGCGCCTGTGATGAGTATCTCTTGAAGTGGCGCTATACAAATTTGTGATTACCATTGCAACTAAAAAAGTGTGTTATCTTTACTTTCGACGACTTACAAAGCGAAAATATCTACATCAAGATTGGATCAATTAGAAATGAGACAATTGCCACAGCAATCCTACTCAGGCCTTAGTTAAACTGAACAAGCGTAATTCCATAAGGTAAATCTAATAAAAATACAATATTAACAGCATCGACAGGTCCTGAATTTCAAGCTTTCTCGAATGTTTAAATGTACCCTTTAATAGAGTATTTAATTGGATTCAATGACTTTATATAAGTTTATTTTTTGGAATGATTTTCATAATTATGGAAAGTCTTAATGCTAATTAGTCCTAATTAATTAACAACAACTTCATAACCACTTTAGTCCCTAACCTAAACACCGAGTGGAATATGCTCTCCAGAAGCGATTAAACCTGTGGCGAATGACTTAGGCTTTTTATCTGCAGCTAAATCTACCGTTTATAATTTCATAGTACATCAAATTCCTACTCTCTTTGCTGACGGAAAATCATAAGAAAGAAACGGCAGTGCCAATGTCCACCAAATAGTCAATAACACTCAACTGAAATTACATAGAAACTGTTAAGTGCCCCGAAGAAATTCCTCATTATTATAGCACGCCATATTTCATGTGTTCTGATCTGCACTAAAACTTTCGTCTAAGCTAAGCCACGGAGATCTAAATCTGGAGAGCTAACAGCCAGCCTGCCTTTTCGGTTGGAAGCCCGCACCTGCAACGATATTCACTGCAGAGTAAGGCTTGTACAGCTGTTTCAAAGCCATAATAAGAGTAAAAGATTGAATAATAAATAAAAATGAGGTTAAGTGGGAAAAGTCTTGTTTTGTACAAACTCCTCAGACCCACTTTTTAAAAAATCCTCAAACTCACTTTTCGCAAGGTTCATTGAACTTTACAGGATAACCTGGATAACATAAGACAGTATAATCTTCTGTTCTGCATATATGATCTGATAATTCACTTTGTCGTGATGTTAATCCACATAGCTTGAACAATATGAACAGTACAGTCAGAAGCTACTGCAGTGAACTTTTCACTCACCGTCCTTTGTCCCTTTGCAGTTTAACAATGTAGTCTTATTCTACACTGTGTCCGGAAAAATTCCAAGGCTCTAAAATATGAATGAAAAAACTATAGTAGATAATAATCAATTTAAAAATTTAAAAACCTTTTTGATCCGTACATAATTACCAACAAAATTCTTTGCAATTTATTAACGGCCCCCGTTTAAAATTACGTCACAGTGACGTATTTGAATTTTATATTTTGTAAAGAAAGTTGCTAGAAAAAGAGGCGTTCAGCGAGGAAGACAGTTAGTCAGTGGCGTGTACGTCTCGAAGCTTGCGTTGAAGCCAATGGCGGACATTTTGAACACAAATTATAGTTCAATAATATTTCAGGATTAAACTGTTTTTGGAATTTTAAAAATCGATTAATGTTTACTAATTATTTTCATATTTACCGTAAAGCCTTGGAATTTTTCCGGACACAGTGTAGTTTGCGTATATATCCCTATCGAAGGTGTAGGCCTACGAACTTTTACATCTTTGTACAAACATTTACTTTCATTTATAAGATAAATCCAACATTGCTTATTAAAAATTGATCCAATAATCCACTTGGTCCTTGTGTTATTCGATACTGTTTGAATGGTAAGAAAAGTCTTCTTAACAAACTCCTTTGCAACGATGTTTAACTTTGAACTATAGGCTTCACTTGATTTAATTACACTAAACTAAATTAGTAATATAGAGTTCTTATGAAGAGCTTGTGCAAATTTTGTTTCTTTGGACTAATAAAACACTCCTTAGACACAAGTTCAAACCCTCAATTATTCTCTACGGCCCACGCCCATGACCATGTTATTCCTCCCGCTGATAGTTTAACGCGTAAATCTTTTATTTTTAGGATGTTGTATACCTAATAAATTTTTTCTTGTGTTCTTAAATACTTGTACACCGAAGTGCGATTAGCTATTCGTTAATAAAGAATATACTTACTTACATCCAATTCGCCAGCATATGCTTCTTCCCGTGGACCTATAAACGCAATGAGGTAACAGTACTACGGTTGGCCTGATTCTTCCGTTTATAGTTAGATCTCCATAGCCAAGCTAAAGTAGCTGATCATATCTTAACGAATCTAATTCAATATAATCTTAACTGGAAGCTTCTATAGCGCCATTTATAATGCACAGCACATCAATTCGATTATAGCTGTGAGCAGACAGCTAGTGGCAAATTGCAAAATCGATATCTGAAGGAAGTATCTATAAAACGGCTATTCTGGACAAAGTTGATTTAAAAGGCATTTAACATTGCCAATCAGGAGGATCACTTGTGACATAGAAGATTCGTTTGTCCGTTTATCTATCAACAAACTTTCCAAAGCGGATCTTAAATTTGTGAAATTCAAGTATAGAGGTCGGCAGCCAACCTAATACAACATAAACAGAACACGTATTTAGATCCGTTACTGCGTCTCCCCCTCTGCTTTTACAGATATGCGCTGTTCGCTCTGGCAAAGTTAATTCGTTCCAGTTTAAAGAATATCTAGAAGGGTTTAAGAAAAATGTGTGAAAATTCGTAAACTCGCAGACTCGAACAGAGTAGGCTAAGGCACAAAGAAACTGATATGACCCACATAGCTATCGCATATCATTCCATCGCATCACATAACCGATCATGTAACCGACAGTCAGATAGTAGTTCATCTAGAGAGCATGCAAACATTTGGTATGCGAGTCTAATAAATAGACAGGCAGATAACTGGGGATTTACAAACTAAAGACAGCGAAAACTGAGAGGCAAACTGTAACAGGTGCAGTAATAAGCCAAACTTTGGGCTTCATCGGTGACCTTTTTATTGTTCCGATAAATTGCGATTGCTAATCTTACAAAGTTGCCTCTTAATAGCTCTACCGCCAGCCACGGAACCGCATGCAGTATCGTGCTCCCAGTGGTATTATACACCGACTGCCCAAATTCTTTTAGACCTTCGTAGCAATGCTTCACATGCATCTGAACGTCAAATCTTCTTCCTCTTTCCTTCTGGCTGGAATTAATCCCTCCGAGGGAGGGGTCAGCCACACGGAGCCTTCTTTTCCATTTGTTTCTATCTCCATCCAAACAAGCGTCAATTCTTACTTTAGAACAAATACGTCTATGATAAATTTCAAAAACATGCAGTCTGTATGCAAAACGGTAAATTTTGCGATGGAATTGTCGGTTTAAAAACTTAATTTTAAATAAACGTCTTTCCTTAATTCTTAAAAATAGGTTTTTATTTAGTTCTGAGCGGGCGAGCGGCTGGCTGAATGAACAGAGGAACGAACGAACGAAGAACGAATGATGTTTACGCGGGTTGTGCCTATCAGCCGGCAGTCTGACACTCCTATCGCGTCAGCTGTTGCAGCCACTGCGTTATTTCTCAGTTATCTACGTGACGTTGGTCCATTTCAACGTACATCCGGTTTAGCTTGCGTGCATGCTGTATCTTAGACTGTGCTAGAACAGGTTATTTTATTTATTACTGTGTAGCTGTTGAGCACAACTCAAGAGAGGTAGCGGTAGCACGAATCTAGGCTTCGACCGCCCATTGGCTGTAGTACAGATTGAGCCTCGTGCCAAACTGAGCTAGCCATACAATTGGATGAAGCTTTAATATAAGCATGTAAATCCCTTATCAGTTATTGTCTAATGAATATAGTTATTCTAAAGCGGCGTTTCATTGAGTCCAGCAATTCTGCTGTTGGATTATTCACTTCTTTCTGAAAAGTTATATCTTACGGGTAACCGCACAGCATACAGCCAGCTGTACCTCCTACACACGTTAGGCTGTACAACGACCGTGGCCTCTCAACGTAGTACGTAGCATCACTCTGTCGAATTGATCACAGACGGTTAAACAATGGGCGCAGTGTTTGGATGGTGTTTCACTGTCTGGGTTCTATTATTCTGGTCACTGGATTTATCGAATCTCAGTTTCTGCGTTGGGTTAATGGAAGTTTATCAAAAAGGTAACATGATAATGATGCTGATGTTGTTTTTATTGTTCTTGACATCGATAATGATGATGATGATCACGAGAATCATGATGATGAATAGTGATGATGTTCTTAATGACGATAACAGTATTGGAATTTTAGGATGGGATTATAGGATGACTACAGAAAGGTAAGATAGTGATGATGATGACGACGACGACGATGAAGACGGCGATGACGATAATGAAGATGAAAAATCTATGTAGATGATCACTGCTAGATCAGTTTTCACAGTGCTTCACTTCTAAATCATATGCTAACTCGCTCACTCATTCACTAATTCGCTCACTCATCACCCAACCCCCAAACAGAGTATCTGCCTAACATCTCTGGCTTACTGTGCCTTAATGTTTGCACACTTAATTACTAGCTCCAACCTATTGACATATGCCCACTTGCATGTATAAATATTTATTAATCAATAGCCCGTAAAGGGTGGGATCCGTTAAGAGCTGTGCATAAGCATTTAAGCCATTTAGGTCGCTGCAAACGGACGTAGATCATGCTCCTCCCTCCCTCCCTCCCTCGTTCCTTCTCGCTCCATTATTTCGTCTCTGGCTTATAATAATGTCATTATCTTCGTCCTGTTAGACGCGTTATCGTTGTCAATGCTTATTGTCAGATCCGTCATTCTTCGTGCTGAATCATGATTTGAAATGATGTGTAAAGAACATTAACTTGCTATCACTGGGTCGATTCTGAACGACCTTAGATGGCGCCTCCGTCAGAGCGTAGGCCTAGCTGTGTTCGATATGACGTAAGTCACGACCTTGAGTAGCCTACGTAGGACAATACAGCTCGTCCCCTGCTGTGAATGGGTCAATGATGTCTTTACTGGAGGGTAATTGTGCTTGAAATTTCAAGTACAATTACCCTTCGGTAAAGGCATGTTCAAATCATCTGCCATCCTACTTATCTTCCATGGTTACACCTTGTAACTTTGTTAAAAGCCGATCATTTCTGCGGTCAGCATCTGCTGGAAAATATATTGTTCCTCGTACACGTCTTGTCTTTGGCCGGCTTTCATTTACAGTTGCTGGTCCCTCCATCTGGAACTCTCTACCTCCTTATGTTCGCGACTCTCCTACTGAGGCTGTGTTTCTCTCTAACATTAAAACTTACCTCTTCCAGCCTGCTTATGGTTCTTAATACTTCGCATAACCCGACTTCAAGTGCATCACTTTTGAACTTTGTAAGGAGGGCAATAACAAATTTTAGTTGTATTGTATTGTATTGAAATGATTGCTACCACAACCATAAGAAGTCTGAGTGACTGTGTATCAACTGTTACACATTCATGCCCTCTGAGAAGCTCGCTTCTTGGGAAGTGCGTTCCTACATACGTATGCATACTTCAGGTTAAAACTCTGGTGCTAAACTTATCATTCACTCGCAGATGCAAACAAGCGCAAGCAAAGCAATTGTCAAGCACTACTATTTACCTCAAATAAAATATTTTGAATTATAGCCCTGTCATTATTGTATAGATTGTCATTTTAAGACTGCACACTAATAGGCAACACTTTACGCCCATGTTTCTAGAAAGGTTAACATGTACATTAAGAATAGGCTTATCTACCGCAAGTCCATGCCTTGGCAGTATAAAAACGTGTATCCCAATTATCGCTTAATTCTTTTATGCTCGGTAAGACGGTTTGGCAAAGCAAAGATAACAGAGTACCTTGGCCTAGCTGACTTGGTATGATCATTCGTTTATTCATTCACAGCATTCATAGTGCCCCTTCAAAATGTCCGCCCAGAGGTGCTCTCATCTCAGCCCCAGCGAAAGAGAACAGTAGGCCCCTACTCAGGTTTTTGTGAATGGTGTTTTCTTGCGTCCAGGGTGAAATGGACACGAAAGTTAAATTCAGAGGGAAACTATTCCACGTAGATGGCTCACATACTGAAAATACACAACGTTGCATTGTCAAAGTTATAAATGTCTATAAATATAATTTTTACATTACATTTTACGAAAGCCAAGTTCAGAAGACCCTTCCTCCTCGCAGTCTCTAGTTTGTGTAGCCCTGAGAGTCTCGGCCGAGCTAATGTCGATAGAGTCGTAGGCAGAGACTTGTGAGTTTCTCCTTCTAACTCTCTTGGCGAACCTGTGCATTTCTTAAACATTTTCTTCAATATGAATAATTTCATTGTGAAGAACCCTATGTGAGAAATATAACAACACTACTTTGAGAATTTGCAGTTACAAAGCAATTCTAGAAAGGAAAGTTGGAACTAACTTTTAGCAGTTGTGTCATAAGATTTGATAAATTCTGGATTGGTTGAATTCAACAGTTTTAACAACAAAGCCGAAACTTGACTACATAGAAAGTGTATGTGAACATAGAAGCAAGTTTCATTAAGCAATTTACACGAATGACTAAACAAAAATGTACTTTAAAAACAAGTGTTTCGATTCGTCAATTTAATACTCTTAACCACATCAGATGTGAACAAGCAGTGCTATATAAAAAAACCTGATAGTTAAAAGTCCATCAAATTAGGCTATCATTATTAGTTAAATGTTATCCAATATCCATAATTATTCCGGAAGTGAAGTGATTCCAACGTCTTTTCTGTAGACTTCAGTTTGCTGGTTTAATCGACCGAGTGTAACGAGAACCAATTTATTTGGTTTTGTACATGTACAAGCAACGTATTTACAACAAAGCCTATTCCTGCCAACTTTGCATTGCCGTATATTCGATACATCCCTGTCTTTGACCAGCTAATGCTAGACACCCTGAAGTTTGGAGACTGGTATTCTATTTACTAGGATCCTTGGGTAATGTTTGCCTGACCGTCTGTAAAATGAACCCCATTCCCTCTCTTTATCACTTTTAAATGTAAGTCCTTGGACAGCCATCGCTCTTTGTTTTCCTGTTAATCTTCCTTTCCTATCCTGCTAGTATCCAACCAAGTAATAAATCCTCTGGTTATTCCCGTTTCTGTAGTCATAATAAAGACAAACACATAATTATTCAGAGTCAACGTGAATTAATGTGTTCATAATAAGTTGCATGATTAAGCGAGTGACAATGATGAACTACATATAATACGTATATATTTATGTATCCGATTATTTATATTGCGCCTTTTAGGAACTTCAAATCGCGCTAGAATATGGGTATCTAACAGTTCTGAAAAGGTGCGATTTATTATGAGTTGAAACATCATCACCGGCCTGTCATGTTTCACTAAATCAAATTCAGCAGTTTGTGCAGGTCCGCTGACCTTGTTCAGCTGGGAAGACGGTTCTGTTGGTCTATTCCAACTAATTCACCAAAGCGCTTTTCCGTTTTCAGATTGTCCTGGAACAGAAAGCGACCTAATCGTACCAAGAGGCAATGACTTATACCGTTACGAGCAATATCGGAAGATGTACGAGAACTGTACCGTAGTTCGCGGCAATCTTGAAATTGTCTTTATCGAACTTACCGACGAGCAATACGATTTCGACTTTCTGGAGACGATTCGCGAGGTCAACGGGTACGTTCTGATCTTCGGAAACTGGGTGGACCGGATCCGGTTGAGCGGACTGAGGGTGATTCGTGGTATGAAAACATTTACGTCAACGGAAAACGGAACTCAGAGAAACTTCAGTCTGTATGTGGCAAAGAATGCCAAGGCAGGAGACGACTCGGTTGGGCTCAAGGAATTGAATCTGACATCATTAGTAGGTGCGTTATATCGGTCACACTTGTGTATTGAAATATTTTTCGTGTTTATTTGCAGTGATTAGGGTTACCTATAACAATCTTACAATCCAACAATTTCTAAAATAATTTTACGAAGTTATTGAATCGCACAAGGCGCATAATATCTCGCTTTAAATTGCTCTAAATTGCTCTGAAATGAGATGCTGGAAATGTCTTTAAAATGTATTAACAACATGTAAATATGCTTCAAATTGATGAGATTTGCTACAGCATAATTTAAAATCAAGTGAAGCAATGTGACGACTTTGATTTCGTCTTAATATAAACACTAATCCCTAACTTTAACTGCTCGGATTTCCATTTCGCAAAATAAAAACCAGTTGCTCGAATGGTTCACATTTTCTCGTAAAAACCAATCAGTTTATCTGAGATATTTGGATCTACCCCAAATATATTACAAATCCATTTAATTGCGCTTAGGAAATAAAAAATCTTGTACTAAATTATTGATATTTCCTCTTAAAATAAAAACCTATCCAATTTCTTAAAGTAATCAGAGTAACTGCTTAGAAGAATTGTTGCTTAAAGTAATCAGAAATCCAAATTCCATGTTGAGATTGCTCATATTTACTCCACTGTCATGAACCGTAAACTATGAAGGTCCGTTAATTGCCTAGAATTGCACAGTTATTGCACTCCTCATGATCCTTGGCCGTGCTTCGTTATGCAGACTGCTCCTCGTCCTCGGCTTTGACACATCGGAGCTACACCTCAGAATTTCCAGTGGTGGCGCAATTCTTTAATATCACTGTGTTGTTTAATTCGTTGTAATGTGTCGCTATTTTCTTTTCAACGGCTGCAGAGATCACAAACGGGAGCATTTTATTCAAGAATAACAGGCAGCTGTGTTTCGGCGAGGCAACAGTGGATTGGAATTACATTCTGGACAGTAGAAGGAGCCCATCTGCCGTTCTGCTGCCGCAGCCTGAGCCCGGCTTTGAGAAGAGAACGTGTGAGTACCGTGACTTGTGCATAAATCATTCTTAGTCACATATAAACGACAGAGACAAAGGGGAGGCCCTCGCTTGCTTTCCAATATGCTGAGCAGTTAAGTAAAAGTCAAGCTCTCATGTGTCCTAGTGAAACGAAAAGAAGGTACTTACTGTATTTCTTGCTTTTCGGCCCTTGAGCCGACGAATCCCAAAGACATGGACTCAGTGAATCGCAGGACTTTTCGTTATACTTCCAGCAAATTTCGGTAGCCTACAAAATGACGGTGCTATACAAATGTTCTGCTAAAATTCCGATTTCCTGAGCATTTTCAACTGCACCGCAAAACTACACTTTTAAACTGCCTTTTCCTAGTCTTTTCAGTTCGTCTACCTGCAAATCACACTCATCATATGCATATGACGTAGTGTGATTTGCAGGCATCAAATGTTCAGGAAATCGATATTTTATTATAGAGAACATTTGTATAGCGCCCCTTCAGCACCTCTCAGAGATAGCGTAGAACTGACTTATTAGTTAGCTTAGTTTAGTTAAACGGATAGATTTATGACTCGCTGGCAATCTGGCCTATGTTAGCCGAGCAATCACAACTCATTCCTTACACCTCTTTTCATCCCTCGCTATTATTTACAACTGCCGTACTCATGACTCAGCTGCTTAGAGCGAAGAATAAAATTCCCTGTCTTAGTGTTCATGTCTCAGGTTACATCATATACCAGCAGTCCTGTAATGACTTGCAGATTAAGCCTGGATAACTCTAGGGATCACATACGCTGCAATAAATAAGAGAAAACACAACACTAAGGCGAGACTCGTTGACAAGCGCAGAGCATTTGAAATAACTAAAGGTTTTTTTTACAAACATGTGTCAAAACTATTTCTAGTAACCAACATCTGCATGCAATTGTTTTTCATTGTTTTCATTACATCGGCAAGAGGAATTTGCGGCCAGGCAATGCCGAATTTTGAATGCAAGATGTCTGGTATTAGGCTTATGAGTGTCATAATTATTTTAGCATCTCTATGTAACGGATAAACAGATTTGAATGAAATGCAAATGCCGTTTCAGGTTCGGAATCGTGCCACGAGAAATGTGCGGTAGATGGCGGTAGTTTCTGTTGGGGAAGAGGACCAGACATGTGTCAAGCAGGTGAGGGAATACTGCATGATTCCTATGTCTGCTGTCGTTTAGGAAGAAGAAAAAGTATGAAGAAGAGAAAGAACAGTCCCTTGAGGTGACCCCGAAGGGTTATACGTGCATCCGAGTGGTGTGAAACGCTAACGGGACAGAATTCTTGAAGCAACTTGTCCTGTGTTATAGAGAATTTGAACCCCTTATAAAATATTCCCTGACCTTCAATCATGTGTACTTATCGTAATTATTTTTCAGTTTTTGCATGTTTAACAGGACGATCGTGTTACACATGTGCCGACCGCTGTCATCAGATGGATCCGTGTTGCCATCGTCAGTGCATCGGCGGCTGCTCTTCACCGGACGAATTACATTGCGTGGTAGGATATCTATCATCATCACTACCAATACTTCCTGTAGATATCTGGTTATTTATGTAACGCCTTTAAGGAATATATTCTGTTGGTGATAACAGAGTATCAAAATACTTCCGTGTGCCTAATTTTAGAATAAAGAATCATATAGGAGTAATGTAGGAGCAGGCAAATGTATTCACATATCTTCTACTAGACTACCTCAACAACAAAAGAAACATTTAGAATGTAATCAAGTGTTAAAATTTTTATGAACTACATTTCTTCATGCCACTATTAAAGAGGGGTACTTCATTACAGAAAAGCAAATACAAAATTGTTCAAAGAGACTGTATTCATTATTTGTAGGCCTACATACCTTGGTTATGTACAATTACCATGAAATATTCCAGAAAACTGGAACGGAAAAACAAACGAAAGATATGTTGATGCTTCGTTGAAAATTAAACGCATAATTTTGCAGGCTTGTCGAAATTTCATCAAGGAAGGTCGATGTATTGAAAAATGCAACGAATCCATATACAACCGCGATACCCAAGAATGGGAAATGCCGCCTACCACATATATCCATGGAACTCAGTGCGTCAAAGAATGTCCAGGTAAAATTAAGTGCTATGGAGCCAACTGTACAGCTTTTATCAGGGGCGTACAGCCGCGTACTAGGCAGCTAGAACTAATTTTGAGCAAATACTGGGTCTGCTTGTGGTATTTCTTATGAATCATGTTTCTGTTTATTTGTTTGAAGGGCCTCATTGGCTGCTCATCTCACAGATCATTGATTTAAGATTTTGGTTTTTAGGATTTTGGTGAGAAGAGTCTGGGCGTGCCAGCTGGAAAATGCATCTTTATTTGCAAGATGTGTTGTTCTTTTCGAATCATAAGCTACTGCATATAAACTGTAAACACTGCACCTTTTATGTTAAGTGCTATTATCACTTTCAAGTTATCGTTCCCCTAACCTATTGGGTTTCTTCCTAAGCTATTAGATTTTGATCGGACTTCTACGGATAAAGGCTGAGGACGGTGGTGTCTCCTCAAAGCGACCATCATTAATGCCTTGTTGTTCATTACGATAGCAGCGACATAGAAGTCGTTGGGTATGATTCATCATCATCATCATCATCATCATCATCATCATTATCAATAACATGCCCCTCTCTGGAGCATTACCGTTTCCACAATTCTCCGCCAACCGTCACGGTCCTGGGCTCTCCTCCAAGCTGTATGCAACCCAAGGTTCAGCGGCCAAAGATCCGCCTCAACCGCCTGTGTCACTGTGTGTCTTGGTTGTCCGACAGACCTCTTCCAGGTTCTAGGAGGGCCAAGAAGCAAGGCTCGGAGAGCCCTAGCATGGTACTGTCTGCCGTCGCTACGTGTAAAGTGCCACAACTTTACACTCGCGGGCTATTTATGGGCTATTGCTATCCGACGTCGAATCTCAGGTCCGCTGTTGCCATCAGGCTCTATCTTCGACTCAAGATAGGTAAATCCTTCTGCAAGTTCCACCCTATTTCCCGCAACTTGCATGTGATCCATTGTCGGGGATGGTACCACCGTTGTTTGAATGTTTGTTTTGGCCCAGTTGATCTCCAGCCCAAACTGGTGGGCTTCCTGTCTAGTATTTCCAACGACAGGAGCAAGATCTTCAGAATTTCACCGAGAAAGACCACGTCATCGACGAAGTCAAATCGGGAGGCATTTCGTGTCCAGTGCATGCACCCGCTTGTCCTTCGGCAACCGTCTGGTTCAAGATCTGGTCCAATGGTGTCAAAAACAGGTCTGGAGCAAGAGTGCAGCCCTGGAGCACTCCACTTTCCATATTAAACCATCCGGTAGTTACACCGTCAATGCATACAGCACTCATTGTGTTGGTGTAAAGCTCTCTGATTAAATCCACAATCCTCTGGGGTATCCCCAGAGAAGTGAGCAGGTTCCACAGAGCAGTGCGGTCTACAGAATCAAAAATGGCTTTCAGATCTACATACGCAATCCACTATGGTTGCTTGTACTCCCTTCTTGTGTGAGTCAAGCTGTTCAGCGTGGAATTTCGATCCCCGTGGATCTACCAAGAGTGAAGCCGTTCTGTTACATATGCCTGAGTTGTATCAGGTGGCCCTTAATCCTTGCTAGGATGACATCTGGGTGGGATTAGATTACAGCTATACAAATATTAGTTTGAATATTGAATGAATAATCTACAAACAGGGTCATTTAATAATATTAATACAGTTGCATGTAGACCTATTTAGCTGATTCTGTTGGTGAAGATGGGTATATTCTAGTTTTAAACTGCATAAAATTCATTGAATTATGATTTCCTTGAGTGCCAAACTCACTTCTGATTTTCAGAATCAAGATATAAACGTCTTAGATAATCGCAGAACTCTTCCTATCATTGTCATTTGCGCATAACATTTGCGAGTAATCGTAATCGTAATTGCTCACTTATACAGCATCACTTCAAGAAAACTACTCAGAAGTGCTCCTGACAAGATAACACAAGGTCACGATCAAATAAATGATCTTCAATCGATGGCGAAATAGAAGCAGAGAAAGGGCAAGAAGCTCCTGCCACAGGTCACATGGCAGACTGTTGCAAAGTGAAGGATCAATCACGACGAAGCTACCATGTTGCATTGCGGAAGTACGGGACTGAAGGAAAACCAGAATACTTTGTGCTGCAGAGCGAAGATAAATAATTATCAGAAGCGACAACTGATTAAGCAAAGGAATCTGAAAGCGAACGACTGAAATCCTAATCTCACTTCCTCAACGAAACTCTTGAAAACCGATGTAAGAAGAGAACGCCTACGTGAGATCAAGCACATAAATGCAAGAAGCAATCAGAAACGCGGACTATAAACCAACTACATGTAGAGGCAAAATGCGTAGCATATACTAGGCAACATTTTTGCAGCCGAATAAGAAGCACTTTGGCCAACCGGCGGCAGGATACAGATTGGCAACTTGAAGAGATCAGTTCTAAAAACAGACATTACAAAACAAAAACAAAACGCACATAAGAAGTTACCTCGAGGTGCTAAATGGCGTTGCTTACATGTTCTGATGCATACATACATACACACACATACACACATACATACACACATACAGACATACATACACACACATATATATACACATACATACATACACACATACATACATACACACATACATATACACATGCACACATATACACACATACATATGCATACCTCTTAGCTTAAAACGATGAAAGCAAGATAAAATTTGACGAACTCGAATGGATGGTTTTCAGTTGGTTTTGGTAATTATTCAGCACATCCGGCAACGTATTTGTAAAATGTCTGCTGTACATGTGTGTCTTATGTCTGTTGTTGACTTTTAGGAAATATGCTGATAGAGAACGGCGAATGTGTAGCCGTATGCAGTCGTGGATACATGGAGAAGAAGGAACGTAATAGAACAGAGTGTGTTCCTTGCGTCGGATCATGTCCAGTCAGTAAGTAAATCTTCTTAGCAACTAGATTTAAACTCAAATATGGAAACTTTTGATAATTGATTCATCTCTGAGAAAGATTTGTGACATTTTATTTCCACGCTTAATTATATTTTTACAAAGTTATTTTCGTTTACATGCTATACAACTCGATGGTACAAATTTCGGTTATGTGTATACAATCGTACAAACCACAAAATTTTAACTGTAACTGGAAATATATATATGTAGCCCTGTTTCAGAGAGTAAACCGTGGCACTCACTATTTTAGTATAGGCGGTGTTAAATGTCACCAAGAACAGAAGTTCATCAGTTAGGAAGCAGTGTTCAAATGAATAGAAAGTCACCAGTAGCGAGCTATACCTAACTCACGCAGAGCCCAACTAATGGATTCCCATTCAGAGTTGACAGATGACGCCACGTTCAGAGCTTGCAGATTAAACAAGCCGCTTGTAATATAATCAGTGATACTGGCAACAATAAATTAATCTAACGACCATTTAGGTTTGTCCTATTGATACCTCAGCAGTAGCATATACTGTAAGTTTCATTGATTAAAATATTCAAACTTCCCGCTGTGATTCGTAATTCCATGAACGGCTCAGGCAATAAAAATTAATATCTTTAGGATTCTAACGTTCTATAATATTATATTAATGCTATACGGATTTAGCAAGTATTTCCACACATAAATAAACATAATTAGACCATGATTACGTTGTATTAAACATTTATTTATTTGCTTATGTTTCAATAAACATTTCGAAGAGCAAAAACTTACCTACATATCATTTAATTATGTCCAGCAGGACTAGAATACCATAATGTCGCCTAAAGACTTATTTTTTACAAGATAATTGAGCTTTAATGACTGTTGTGTACGATAATTAATTCATTGATTGTGTAAAAAGTCATGCAATTTGAGGGCGAACAGAGCAGAATAATATAAGCTAATAGCTCAGCCTCAGTTGACAGGTGGGCTGTTTTCACTGTGCTTTATACCTGTTGATCCTTAGGCCGTTTGTTTGTATGTTTGCAGCTTGCCGCGGAACTGATTACTGGCTACACTCCAAAAACAAGGAAAATTTTAGACAGTGCACAACAATCAAAGGAAACCTACAGATTAAAAACGCCACCTTATACGGGTATGGCTAATTTCAGTACAGTTTTCGGTGGAGTGAATTTTGAGTATATCTTAGCGTTTACTTAAATTGGTTCCTTTTTAGAACATTTTAGTTCGACGAGGTAGCAAGCGCAAAAACTAAGTTAGTGGCGAGAATCTCACGCAAGAACCTTATTCTGGTCATGTGTTCCAGTAATAAGGTTCAAAACGTATTGTCGTTCATAACACGTTTCAGCTGAGTTGTTTTTTTCTCTCTGCATTTTACATTAAGCATATATCACTTTTGAAAGAAACGTTGTAAATACTTTTAAAAATTTCAGACTATTGCATCGCATCATACAAATTTGCATTTAACTGCATTGCAGTCAGCCTTTTTGAAATTCTGGTTTTGTATGCTTAAAGTAATGCGGATAATCTGGAATTATCCGTGGACGACTTGGAGATACTGATGGATGTGGAAGAGATAACAGGATTTCTGGAAGTAGACGTATTGCACCCAAATTTAACATCACTCTCGTTTCTCAGAAATCTACGAGTCATTGGAGGAGCAGGAACAGAGTGAGTCTTGTGTACCGACAAATAACCCCACTGTAATCGTACAGATCAGCTAACTCACATTTCATGTCGTTAATTCTTTACTCTTCGTCATTGTTAAAATAGCCTAATGGACATTATTATTATCTATAAATACTATTATGTTCTATTATTATATGGTTAACCCTGTATTTATATGGGTAGACATATATGATATTGTATTGTCTGTTTATATACATATCATGTCTATATGTACCTGGACACTTATTTAGACCACTTTAATGCTTGTATGCATAGGGCTTATGCATGTCATTTTTATTCTCCTACTTGGCATAGAAGTTTGCCCTATGCCCTACATCAAATTTCATGCGGAAAGAGCTGAACTACTTGAGAGCTGAAACAAAATAAACGACCGAGATAGACTAACTGTGAATATAAAATTAGAATAACAATATTTAAAAATTAAATTAAATTTGTTTGTGTTTAAATTTTTTCCTAGTATCTCTTCTTTTTTGGCAGGACTAAAATTTATTTGGGGCTTTTATTTCTCAAAATTATTCTTTCACAGGAATCCACTTATTTTAATACGGCACTTTAAAAGCAGTAGGTCCCGAGTCTTGCTAATAAAGCAACAAACAATATAGAAATTATAGCAGAATTATTTTAGTATCATTCCTGACTAAAGAATAAAGTACTTTAAACTTTAGATGTAAGTATTTAAGCTCTTGCATCTTCTCTTCAGTGTCATTTTCTTCTTTCTCATTCCCTCTTTCTCATCCTGCCTCCTCCTTCCTGACGTAATAGTCTTCCATTTATACATTCCTAGTTGTTTGCCTTTTGCCATGTTAGCTCGACAAACGGATATTCCATGCTTATAAAAGACACGAAGCTCCAGTCTCTCAACTTGAAGTCATTGCATGAGATCGAGAAAGGCAATGTAGGGATCGCAGGAAACTCGGAACTTTGCTACGTCTACTCGATAAACTGGGCTCGAATCTTAACTCATCAGCAAGCTCAAAATACTTCAATAATGAGAAACTCCAACTCAAAATTATGTGGTAAAATACTGCATTTCTTGCATCATTGTGTTAGTTTTTCATTAAAATACTGCATTTCTTGAATCATTGTGTTAGTTTTTCATTAAAATACTGCATTTCTTGCATCATTGTGTTAGTTTTTCATTAAAATACTGCATTTCTTGCATCATTGTGTTAGTTTTTCATTAAAATACTGCATTTCTTGCATCATTGTGTTAGTTTTTCATTAAAATACTGCATTTCTTGCATCATTGTGTTAGTTTTTCATTAAAATACTGCATTTCTTGCATCATTGTGTTAGTTTTTCATTGAATGCGCAAATACACACGCAGATAGTTCTCAGCTGAGCGCATAACTGACTGCTACTTTCTTAGGGCGACTTCTCGAAGACAAAATCAGTAAACCCGCTTGACTTCAAGCATCAAGCGATTTTCACTTTAAGATGTCTATGCCAACGAGACATAATATAGCACACTAATTCTTAGGTTTGGTATTTCTACGCACTGATACACATTTGACCTAATCCTACAATTTTAACTCGATAGAATACAGTTAGTCAAGAGAGCGATAACGATTGTGGAATTCTCTGATTGTAGAAGAGAAAGGCCAAGTCTGTTTGGACGTTTGTTCGGATGACGGTTGTTGGGGTCCCGGGGATGACAACTGCGTATCTTGTCGAAATTACTTCATGGAGGGACGTTGTGTATCCACCTGCATAGGGGAAGATGGATTCTATTCCATCAGACGGGATGATGGAACACGCGAGTGTCGAAGATGTCACGAGCAGTGCCACATGGGATGCAACGGGGACGTATGTTATCCATTGTTTAATCTAATCTAATTTAATCTAATGAGTTGTGTAGCGCCGTCATCAATCAATGGTCATTTCTTGTGAAATTGTTGTCAAAATCATAATGCGTTGGAGAAGCCCGGTTTGAATCTGAAAGGTCTGGCAAATGATAAGTCAGGCTATGGTTGGTAAGCATCTTGAAAGAGATGAGCTGTAACTTTGCAACATTGTGACATATATTACGTCACATAATCATCATCATCATCATCATCATCAACTGTGCGTTACCATATCTGGAGTGATGGCATTATGACAACATGTTGTGAAATTAACTGAGCCAAGAGAAAAATCCAGACGACAGTGGACTAATTCCCAACATTAAGCAACGTACAGGTGGCACGGAACCAGATAAAACTATGACACATGATGTGTAACAATTATATGTGTTAGATTGTTAATTGTAATTTCTCTACATAAGAAAAGAAACCTCGCCTGAACAAGGACTTGTATTGGCATAGGGCCTACCTTGGATTTAATCGGTTTAGCATTGCCTTAACAGGGAAATCACCAGTGCGTCGCTTGCAAGCATGTTCTGCACAACGGCACATGTGTATCCGAGTGTCCTTCGGGCTACTACAGGGATCTGAACGGAACCTGTCAACAGTGTCACCGCGCTTGCGAAGAGTGCTACGGAGAGGGTTCACTTCTGAGGTTCGTAATGTATTAACTCTGCCTGTTCACAAATCTTGTTACTATGATAACTAGCCCTAGAGTAGATAAAAGTTATAGCTACTGTTTAATTTAGCTGTTTAATTTTTTAATGTAACTATTAACTGTTTAATTTAGCCGAATAGTAGTCCCTCTCAACGACGTCTTAACTTCAAAGTTTTGATGAGAAGGCGGTTTAGATGACCGATGATTTACTTATGAACCAGCGTGCAACCCGTATTATATACAATTATATGTATGTGTACAAAAATAACTGTTTATGCATACGTCCTATATGTGCGATCTACGACGCACACAAGATTTTTATTACATGTATTTATGTCTGCAAACCACGGGACCTAGTCATAGTTGATGGATGGTAGACGCACTGTGTTCGGAGGGAGTATTCATGTACGCGCAGGTGTTGTGTGGTTTTCGCTGCCGCGTAAATTCGAAAAGGACCGTGTTTGAAAAGACGCCAACTGACAAGGTCCTCTTCTCATGAGTTAAATGTTGTAGCAAACACAGTCCTCCAGACTGGATATTGTAACTCGGTTACGAGTTTGAGTTTGTTTCCTGCTTTATCCCTTTTCCTCGGGCAGAAAATTACTGTATAGGCTATTAATTCGGGAGGCTGCGTTATTTGATCCGAAGTGATTCTTAGTAACTATGCATCATAGGGTCGTTTCCTTCAGGTGTTCATTGCCTTGCATTGTAGCGCAAATCGCATCAGGTCTGATGGGTGCAAGAACTGTCAGAAGCGTTTTCTCATGATCGAAAACAGCAACACTTGGCGATGCCTGGTGGACTTGAGCGAATGTGACAAGACCTTCTACGTGGCTTCAGAAGGCATCATGGTTGGCGGTGTGGACGTACCAGTTCGAATGGTATCACATACTGTCTTCTGTAGCATTCTTATATTTATGCAGCGCCAATGTATACTGGTAAAGCTTCAACGGATCCCCTAAGCGATTGTTGCTGTCTCAACGGAGGCTCCACCAGTTCGTCATCGTCTTAAACAGTCGTATAATAATACAGTACAATACACTGTAAGATAATGAATGCTGGGAAAAAATTGTAGGTTTTCAGCGTCACATGAAATAGAGATTGTTTTTTTCTTTAGGGGTTCTGTCCTTGGTAGTTTTGTACTTTGAATGTTGCCACTCTGCACAATACTTGCTGACATTTTAGCTTGGACCCTATCTCTTGTAATTATATATTAGCAAGAGCATAAAGCGCGTATCTCAAGCGTTAAGGACTTGCTGAGAGTCTTTTTCTCTGTTTTGCTACTGTATCAATCAGTAACAGAGGTCACACATGGGATCCAGTCTATGGCTCATCGAGGTTTTTGTTATGCACACTCTGTCCTCAGCTATCTGATGGACCGAGGAGGGGCTCTCAGCACAATATTCAACGCTGTGGAGTTTTGTTGGTTTCTACGCATTTGTTAGAAAGAACCATTTTCCATTACTGTAACTTTTATAGTTATTGTCATTGTTGTTGCCATTGTAGCTGCCATTATTGTTGTTGGCATTGTCGCTGCTACTGTAAGTGTTTCCTGCATTATATATAGGCTATATATATATATAAATTAAATCAAGTCCTGTGACTGACAGCGTTCTTAATGAATGATTGAATGATTGACAGGAAACCTGTCGCAAGTGTCACCCACAGTGCGATGGATGTAAAGGAGGGCAAGAGGCAACCGATTGCACTCATTGTCGCAACTACAAAGTGAAAGGTTCGGGGCAACAGGAAAATGGGAAATGCGTTAGCAACTGCTCCTATGACGACGGTTACTATGACGCTGGAAACAAAGAATGTCGTCTATGTGACCCGGAATGCAAGCACTGCTATGGTCCATCGAATTACCAATGCTCCTTGTGCAGGAATGTCAGAATCTATACCGACTACACGCCGAAAGAAGATTTGGGAAATGACACGCTTAACAAGGCATGGATCCGAAGTCTAAGAACGATAGAATACGACGTTTCTTATATTTTAACAATCGATAGAGAAAACTAATTTAGTGTTAGGTGAACCCGCAATGAATGATTTCCAAATCTAAGAACAATGGACTTTAATGGGACGATTCTAAAATATCACGAATAGATTAATGTAATGTTGTGTGATAATGCAACAAGTGAATGCTTACAATACACTACCATCACGATAACGAGTACGCTACCATCCTTTCATAGATGCTACTCAGAGCTTTTTTCAAGTGGCTGAGGTGATCTTTTTCACTGAGCTTATAATTTGGTCTGGCTCTACTCTCAAACCTTCCCAACCTGTCCCCAGACTCTGGCCTATGATTAATTTTGTCCTGTGTAGGCTTCACTTACACCTCCAGGCTATTACAGATAAAAAGTCTCCGTTGTTCTGTTTCTGCGGTATTAAATTCCATTCCAATCAAGACTAATTTTCCGATTTTCGCTCTCAGTTAAATCTTCTGCGCTAATCTAACTTGCTTTATTAAACTGCTTTAACTTGTAAGAAGTTTCCAAATAGGCTTTCTATATTGCCAGCCTTTCAAAATAATTATTCCAAAATAATTATTCCTTCGCATAGCTGAAGTTTCTTGCCATCGTCATGATAATTCCCAAGATCATCATCAGTTATTCGAGCTTGGTGATTCCATAGTCATGATACAGATACTCCATGCTTATAGTATAAAGACCCTTATATAGAGATATTTCTTTTCTCTTATTAAGTCTTGAGTCAGCGAAGGAAGAACCCTAAAATCTTGACGATATAGCCAACGCAGTGGAGAACTTCACTTAACCTCGTAAATGAGGCTAGTACTAAATTATAATGTCTGATTAATTTTACTTACATGGTTCCCTGCGCTTAGCTTTTGAGTAGCACCTTAGAAATTTCAAGTTACGATTACAAAGTATAGTAATTAAATTTTTGTGAGATGCAGGATTGTTTAGCAAATACTCCTTTACTAATTTACATTTCTTATAAACTGTCGCTTGTTTTGTTTTGTTTCTCAGTCTTACTGTGCCGAAGAATGTCCTCCTGGTCAAACCAGAGATCGAAACGTCAATGAAACCGAATGGTTCTGTTCCTCCGCCATGGAGAGTCGCAGCATGTTGTTAGTTGTATTGTATTGTATTTGTTAATTTATATAGCGCCTCTTAGAGAATTGCTGCTCAGATACTACTTACTAGACATACAACACAAATTGGTTATAACAAAACTTCTGTGACGTCTGAGAATGCCTACAGGGGTTATTCAGCTTTTCCATGATGTATAGAGCGCCTTTTAAAATCGCCACCTGTAAGTTTTACTCCGTGCATCTGTTCAGAGAAGAAAGCGAAATCTAGAGGATCAACACAAAAAATAAGGGAGGGCAATGTGGCAAAGGACATGAGCTAATGTGTTGTTTCATGTGTGTTTAAGAAATAAAGAAAAACATTAGTGCATACATACAGATATGCATTTTATATTTACAAAAAATTACAAATGTCTAAAGAAGCAGTACATTGTACTTATTATGATGATAATTTTAATACACATCTTTATTTGCATTGTTTGCTAAGTTGTTTTTATTTGCATTTTGTTAGAGAACCAAAATCCGCCATTTCGATCTTTGTCTTTTTGTTCCTCATCATTGTTCTGGTTGTCGTCATCTTTGCCGTTTTCTGGCGAAAGCAGAAACTGCGCAGACTAAAGAAAAGCTTTTTGGTACACGATGAGGTAGTTAAAAGCGACAAATTCTTTTCCTTTTAAAAGTAGTAGACCTAGTACGATTATTATTATTATTATTATTATTATTATTATTATTATTATTATTATTATTATACACTGTTTTCGCTTATTAATTCTGGTACGGAGCCGACCTTCAGCTGAACAGAGGTTTTTCATGTCTGTGAGACAGCACTCGCCAAAATATTTCCTGTCATCCAGAAATACACTAGACTGGACTTTTCCGAAGTCCGTTCTTACCTAGACAGCCAAGTTTATTGGGCGCAGAGTGGGCCTGCATTTTGGCATCGGAGTAACTATGTGGCCAGCAAAGAACTTAATGTAAACCCAACGAATGTGACTGTCAGGGAAATCTCTGAGAAGTTTATATAACGTGAGGTAGGCCTAAGTTAAGTGAAGGTGAGGCAAGGCAAGGTAAGTTAATTGCTAAAGTAATTATACAACTTTTCAACCGTTGTCCTAATGAGATTACTTTTAACTGTGGATATTTTGTCAGTAAGATTGGAAGTCTGTGTATGGGATGGATGTGGCAGGATATGCCATTTCAAATCTGCATGTAAATAAGGCTGCAATAGAGGCGCATTTTAGTTAGACTGTAAATAACTATGATGCAGTAACACTCAGCAATAAACAGGGAAACTATTAAGCTATTTAGTAATATATACACAGATTATTTTCTTTACTGCATTACTTTGCATTTTAGATTCCGATGATAGGGGCCGGCAACGCGAAGCCAGACATGTCTTTGTTGCGGCTCATCAAAGAATCAGAACTGCGTCGCGGAAATGTGATTGGTTCGGGTGCTTTTGGAACCGTTTACAAGGTGAGTTTCTTTCTATTCAACGCACAGCGCTACTTACTTGAATCATGCTCGGATAATACTTTACTGTACATATGTATAATTATAATTCTGGTCAAGTTCCACGTGCGTGCGATAGCCAGCCAGTGGAAACTTGTTGGAAACTTTCTAAGCTGTTGGAGCATCACTTGTCTGCTAAAAACTTGTCATATAGGCCTATTCTTAAAGAACTGCAGCATCATTTAGGATTGCAATGAGCGCGTTGGAGAGATCCTTAGAAATGGCCTTTTACATTACGGGCTATAAGTGGCTATGGTATATTCATCCGTACTTGTTTCTTCGATTTACCGCTGATCTCTCTACCGGAAACAGCACGTAGAAATTACAAAGTCAGCTGTGTTCTTTTGTTCCTTCGTTCGTTTCTAAGCCTGGTTTTGATCTCTGTGACTCTTTTTTAGGGAATCTGGATTCCAGAGAAAGAGAACATCAAGATTCCAGTTGCCATCAAAGTTCTCCAGGACACGTCGAATACGAGCCAGAACGTGGAACTATTGGACGAGGCTCGAATCATGGCTTCCGTCTGTCATCCCTACTGCGTCCGCATCCTAGCCGTGTGCATGACGGCTCAAATGATGCTCATCACTCAACTGATGCCTCTCGGATGTCTGCTTGACTATGTGCGCAAGGAAAAATCAAACATCGGATCCAGGGCCCTGCTTCTGTGGAGCGTCCAGATTGCTAAGGTTTAACATTAATTAAATATTTTGAAGCTTTTAAACTTTACATTTAAGTTGGTCTAACACGCAAATAGCGCTTTTTGCTGAGTGAGAGATAAAATTAAGTAGTTTCTTATTTTCTATTGGATTGTAAATTCCAACTTGATAATGAAGTTTACATATTGGATTTCACTTTTATGAGTTCATAAAGTCGAAATATTGGATTTTACTTTATGCGTTCATCTTGTAAGAAATTGTATCGGACTATATCTTCTTGTAGGGAATGAGGTATCTTGAAGAGGTCGGCATCGTGCACAGAGATTTAGCCGCCAGAAACGTATTGGGTGAGTTATGAATGTATGTATGTATGTATGTATGTATGTATGTATGTTTGTATGTGTGTGTGTGCATGTTTCCGGTTCTTTGTATATCACCTTTTAAGAACATCATCAAGGCATTAAAAACCCTTACAACGTTATAGTTCTGCATTACTGTTACTGCAATGCAGATGAAACTTCCAGTTGGGAAATGCGTATTACTCCGATATGACGTTGCAGTATATAAATTGCAATTTTCACTTTTATTCCAATAAGACTCCAAGTTTGTAAAAAGAAAAGCATTCAGGAACTCTAACATAATTTGGGTAAAGGAGCACTTTCGAGAGATGCTTAGGAGGCGCTAAGTAATTCTCAGTTACATATGAATTACATATGAATAATATTGCATATATTGCAAATGAGTTATATAAAATGGATTTGATCGTTGATACCTACGAAAGTTCACCATTTGTAAAAGAAACAGGGGTTATACTCGAGGTTTTTGCGTTTTCTGTTTCAGTTCAAAGTCCAAATCAGGTTAAAATCACAGATTTTGGTCTGGCAAAACTTCTAGACTATGATGAGGAAGAAATTCATTCAGAAGGTGGAAAAGTAGGTTATGATCAATCGAATTTCATATTCAACTTTGAATCAAACATAGGAATTTGAATTTGTCAGGGATCTGAAACAATGCTTGTGAAAAGGAGATACAAATGTGTTAGAACTGTCATACGAACTGTCCAGTAAGCTATTTATCAAACAGCTGTTATTGTCTGTTGATCGTAGATGCCTATCAAGTGGTTGGCTTTAGAATGCATTCAACATCGCATCTATACGCATAAAAGCGACGTCTGGAGTTACGGTAAGCTGCCATAAAGTAGTACATGTGTGTTTGGCGTGACTTAATGAAGTTTGGGCAGTTTTTCATTGGCTGAATTTGGCATTTTGGAGAGAACAATTTAAGCATTTAAAGTTACGAAACCATTGATTTATTTATTTTCTGCTAATAGAATGGAGATTCTGATATATATATATATATATATACACATATATTTAAAATAACATAAAATAATATATAAAATAATTTAATGTAAGATCTTGAATTTTGGTGCTGCCCAAGACCTGTGTCAAGAAAACCAAAATTTGACCACAGCTAAACAGAAATACCTCCTTAAATGTCATATCTGTTTGATCACTTCAGCCCCAATCAATGAGTACTATGAAATACTAGTGCTGCAAATGCAAGCATATAGAGGCTGTGACTTTGAAATGATAAAGACCCAACGCATAAAGTGAAAAACCTTTTGGAAAATTGCGGTACTGCGGTTAACTCGACTTAGCGTATTTCATAGTAATGTTGCACTATTTCTGTTTATTGGTCTGGCATTATGTATCTGATTGAAGGAGTGACGCTTTGGGAGATGTTTACTTATGGAGAGAGACCCTACGAGAATCTCGCTGCCCGACAGATTCCACAAGCCCTGGAGAAAGGAGAGAGACTGCCGCAACCAAATATCTGTACAATCGACGTCTATATGACCCTGATCAAGTGTAAGTTTTCCAGACGCTCTACGTTAAACTTCATTGTCAAACAATTTCAATACTCTTTTCTAGTTCAGAATACTGAAGTCCATTACATTTCCAGTGTAAGCTACCGTGTCTGACGTAAACGTATCTGAACTTAATAGCTTTTGGACCTCACCCTACATCAAGTCCTGTTACTTACGGGTTGCAAATAAAATACTGTAAGCTAAACGTAACTAACTACACAGAAATGTTTGGTGTAGATAACAGAATTATTGCAGTTGTCTGCCATCAAGTCTTTAAACTATAAAATTAGGTGAATGGTCTGTGCCTAAGTGAACGTAGATTTTAAGCAGCAGGTAGAGGAAATTAAATCTTATATGCTTTCTCAGATACTGCATTTCGAGTTTTGAAGTGGAGCGGAGAATATAATGAACTCGATTACCACCTATGAACACTTTTATTTATGCCAGTACAGGCTTGTATTAGGTTGTGAATAGAGCAGATTTATACGATATAAGGTCAAGGAAAATAATACTATACTTTGTTTTACATAAGATTATGATGCTGCTTTTGACCATCTGAGATGAAGTAGTTCGTCTTTCACTTTGCACTCTATTTTGAACATCGAAAAAGTTATGAGACTATACAGCAACAAATCATTTTGCTGTGATTACCTATATGTTATTAGGTCACATAACAAAACAGTGTATTAGTTTACATTGCTACGTGATGTTTGAGCAGTTTATTTTGGATTATATTCCTGGATGAGTGAGGCTAGAATGGCCAGAATGAACTAGCGAGCTTCCACTGAGACTGGCGATTAACTAAAGAACCATGATGTTACTTGGTTTTAGGTTGGATGTTGGACGTCGATAGCAGACCGACGTTTTCCGATCTCGTTAACGAATTCACAAGAATGGCGCAGGATCCAGGGCGTTTCCTTATGATTCCGGTAATTCCCTCTCACTCATTCTATGTTGCATACTAATAATACTTCTATTCATCTGTCTGCTTGCCTGTCTGTCTGCCTACCTTCCTGTTTATTTATGTCAATTTCATATCTCTTTTACACTCAAGAGCAGATCTACTTTTTCTATATATGCATATGCAGATATACATAAATGCATGTTTACTGAAATGTAAGTGCATTAAAGTCTTCTTTAGCGCTCTGTCATCAGTCAGGTTCATACATCTGGCGCTGAATCCAGCGGTCAAACTCCAGTTCAGTATCATCTTTTTCTGCCTTCCACTTGGTCAGTACCCAGAAAGTCAGTCCACTGAAGCAGCACCAGTAGTAGTAGTTCCAGTGTTTAACGATATCTTATGGCATCAAAGGTCGTTGACGTCGCCCTCCTCCTTTATCTAGGCTTGGAACTGGCACTACCCAACATAAAGGCAGTGGCGGAGTTCACTGAAACAGAGAGGCAGCCTATGAAAAATAAACCAACTGAAAGAGGTATGTTGTAAGTTGAGAAAAAGGTGGACATTTCAGATGAGTCTGTATACGTTTGTAGGGTGACACGTTGATGCGTCTGCCGAGCAGCGTTCCAGATGCAAAGGACCTCTTTCGGCTGATGAGTCTTCCGGTTGATGAGCCTGACCTCATGGTCCTCAGTGGAGACGAATACTTGCGGCCAAAGGATCTGGACTTTGAAGGAGATGCATCCGTTTATCCTTCCGCATCTTCACCACTTGGACCGCTCTCTAGTGTCTGTACACATTCCAGACTTATACATGAATCCAGGCTTATTGTACAGGCTTATTTCTGATAGGCTTATTAGGCAAAATACATGAAACCATAATAAAAATTCCATAACTCTAGCAACATTATCCCAGTAGTTAATATTGCTTGTATTGTTATTATACAATTATTATTGGTAATGGTGACGGTGATGTTGCTGCTGCTAACATTAATTATAATGATGATGACGATAAAGAAGGTGATGATGGTGATGTTGACGATAACAACAGTCATAAAGATGATGGCAATGAATATGATTATAGCGGCGACGATGAACTAGTTTCTTCCGTGAATCGTGTACAGATTCCAGAAGACGATGCATACGTGAACACTAGACCACAGCAGAATGACGACGACCTTGATCAGAAGCCGTTCTCCAAGGACGGAAAAATCCAGTCGCAATACTCGCGTCAGGGAAGCCAGCGTTACATCGCTGATCCATGTCGAAGCGAACCGGATCAGACTTCCAATGGCCTGAAGAATGGCGACGCGGTCGGTCAGACAATTCGCGTGGATAAGGACGGTTATCTTCCGCCTCAGTCGATGGGGCCTAGCTACCTAGACGTCGTCTACACTTCAGAGAACGACCCAGTCGATTCACCAGATAAACGTATGCATAGCATCTCTTCGTTTTGTCTAGGCCTATCATAAATCTGACCTAGTAATAAGGATGATGATGATGATGATAATAATAATAATAATAATAATAATAATAATAATAATAATAATAATAATAATAATAATCTAAGGACTTCTATATGCTGCTCAGCATATAATTAAAGGCTTTATAAGTGACTCAAAGGAGCATGTATTATGCTAAAGGTAGGTACAGTATTAGTAAGCTAGTAATGTTCATTGTTCTTCTCGTTCTTTGTTAATAATCTTTGGTTGATCCTATTTTTGGCCTGGGTGTAAATGAAATAGAATCATTTTTTATTCATATTTGTTTTACAACATTTCATAATACAAAACATTGACAGCAGACATCATACTAGAAGGAGTTAAATGTCTCGCCTCGGAGTGTAAAGACACACGGTACGGCTACTCTTGTGATCACCGTAAAGTAACCGCGTTGCAGCGCCTTTGTGAGTTACCTAAAAGGCGCTATAAAAGTTCAGTGATACATACATACATACATACATACATACATACATACATACATACATACATACATACATACATACATACATACATACATACATACATACATACATACATA